>JARHVA010010310.1:5000-82500 GCA_037957365.1 Torreya grandis | reverse complement strand
GAGCTAATTTCGTGGACAGAAGCGAGTGTTTGCATGATGAGTTTGAGTTGTAGTCTCAAGCTCGCGTCTCTATTATTGGCAATACTATTTTTAGAGCCCTTGTTCAAGTGGCTCAACTGCTTGTTGAAAGTGCATGCTCAAGTCTCCTAATTCTATATGTATAATTAGATCTTCCTAGCTTATTGTAGTTTTTGGATAGTTTTTGTAGTGAATTATTGTAATTCATTGTATGTGAAAAATAGTACAGAATTGAATCAATCCAGGCTTGTTGGAGTTGATTGTTCTTGAGAGAGAGAGCTCTTGAGGAATAGAGATCTATACATCTAGGAGAAGTGTGGAAGAAAGAAGTTTTTTCAATTGTATTCCTTTTGTAAAGAGTTTGTTAATACAAGTTTTTAGGGTGGTTTCTTGTATCTCTTGTTCTTACTATTATCTCATTCTAATTACTTGTCTATCTGATTTAATTCTGCATTTATTGCTTTCACAATTGTAATCTATTGTTGGTTGATCCCCAACAAGTGGTATCAGAGCCTAGGTTGAAGGTTCAGAGCTTGATATCCATCAATTGGTATCAAAGCCCAGGTTCACTAACAAGTGGTTCAGATCTGTGTAGTGTGTATTGATTACAGGTTCTCACAGGGGTTTCTGCAGGGATTTTTGTTTGAGTGGGAGAAGTAATGGCAGATGAAAGTAAATTGAGAATGGAAAAGTTCAATGGGAAAAATTACCAACATTGGAGAATGCAGATAGAGGATTATTTGTATCAGAAAGATCTCTACTTACCGTTAGGTGGGGTTGCAAAGAAGCCCAAAGAAATGGAGGATGAAGAATGGGAAGTTCTTGACAAAAAGGCTCTGGGGTCTATAAGACTCAGTCTAGCATCCACTGTGATATCTAATCTATCACATGCAAAGTCTACGGTAGAGTTGATGACTACGTTAGCAAATTTGTATGAAAAACCCTCAGCTTCCAATAAGGTATATCCTATGAAGCAGTTATTTAATTTGCATATGAATGAAGGTGGATCTGTTTCTACTCATCTGAATGATTTCAATGGAATTGTGAATCAGTTAAGTTCAGTGAATATAGTGTTTGATGATGAAATAAAAGCTCTTTTGATATTATGTTCTTTGCCTGAAAGATGGCATGGCTTAGTAATGGCAGTAAGTAATACTGCATCTGCATCAAATATTTTGAAAGTAGAGGATGTTGTTAGTGTTATCTTGAATGAGGAAATACGCAGGAAAAACACAGAAGAGACATCTGGGAACGCTTTAAGTTTTGAGAGCAGGGGAAGGCAGAAAGAGAAGAGCAAGAAAGGCAGATCAAGATCCAAATCTAAGGGAAAAGGCAGATCTAAATCCAGAAATGGCCGAAGGCCACAATGCTGGAATTATGGAAATATGGGGCACATAAGTAGAGATTGTTGGTCAAAGTCTAAGGAGGACAATCAGCACGAAGGAAACGAATAAGCCAAGGTTGCATGTATTGCACAAGATGCTTTAATTTTCTCTCTGCATAATAATATAGAATCTTGGGTATTAGATTCTGGTGCATCTTTTCATGCTACCCCTAACAGGGAATATTTCAGTGACTATATCCATGGAGATTTTGGAATAGTGTATCTAGGGGATGATGAGCCCTGTAAAATAATTGGCAAAGGTAAAGTGTAGCTGAAGATGTAGAATAGCAACACATGGGTGTTGAGAGATGTGATGCATGTTCCTAGCTTGAAGAGAAATTTGATTTCTGTAGGAAACTTAGGGGATGAGGGTTGTACACTAACTCTCACAGTAGAATCTTGGAAAGTGACCAAGGGTGCACTTGTTAGGGCCAGAGGTAAGAGAGAAGGTACTCTCTATTTGTGTAATTGTGTTACTAACAAATCTCCTTCTGTATTATCTACTTCAGATGTGGATGCTAAATTGTGGCACTCAAGGCTTGGCTGCATGAGTGAGAAGGGGATGTCAATTCTTAAGTCCAAAGGTATGCTTTCAGATTTAAAAGGCATAGATCTAGAGTTTTGTGAGCATTGTGTATTTGGAAAGCAAAAAAGGGTTAGTTTTCTCAAGACTGGGTCTACTAAGAAGAGGCACAAGTTGCAGCTTGTTCACACAGACGTGTGGGGACCGGCTCAGGTTGCTTCCATTGGAGGATCACAGTACTATGTATCTTTCATAGATGATGCTACAAGGAAGGTATGGATCTATTGTATTAGAAGAAAATTTGATGTATTTGAGACTTTTAAGATTTGGAAAGCTATGGTTGAGAATGAAACAGGTAAAAGATTAAAGTGCCTAAGATCTGACAATGGTGGTGAGTTCTGTAGTCATAAGTTCAGAGATTATTGTTACATGCATGGAATCCGTAGGCAAAGGATGGTTTCAAGGACACCTCAGTAGAATGGAATTGCTGAAAGGATGAATAGGAAAATAATGGAGCGTGCAAGATGTATGAGATTGCATGCCGGTTTGCCCTTACAGTTTTGGGCACAAGCTGTTGACACTGCAGTATACCTGATTAACAGAGGACCCTCTACAGCTCTGGATGGTGGTATTCCAGAAGAGGCATGGATAGGTAAAAAGGTTGATCTCTCATATCTCAAAGTTTTTGGTTGTGAAGCCTTTGTGCACATAGATAAAGAAAATAGAAAGAAGCTTGATGCTAAGTCTATGAGGTGCACGTTTATTGGCTATGGCTCAGATGATTTTGGTTACAGATTATGGAATCTAGAAACTAACAAGGTAATCAAGAGCTGTGATGTTATTTTCAATGAAAGAGTGATGTATTGTGATCAGCTAAGGAAGCTGAATCAATCTGAGCAGAGCAATGGTGAATTGGATGAAGTGAAAGTCCAAGATGAGCTCGTGGGAAAAATAAATAATCACTTGCAGGAAAACACAGAGACCGACGTCGGCAGGTTAGGAACCGGCGTTGATAGGACAGAAATTGGGTTCGGCCATACAGAAACCGACGTCGGTAGTGCAGGCACCGAGGTCGATCAAGAAGAACCGACATCAGCCAATAACAGGTCTGGAGGTGATCGAGGTCAGTCACTGTCAGAGAATTTGGGTGGACAGCATGTTGGAAACGAGTCTCAGACACCAATCAGGAGGTCAGAAAGGGTGAGTAAGCCTCCAATTAGATATTCTCCTTCTTTATTTTATCTATTGCTAACCGATGGTGGAGAACCAGAGAGTTTTGAAAAAGCAATACAGGTGGAGTCCAAGAGTCAGTGGGAGCGTGGCATGGTTGAGGAGTTGGAGTCCTTAAGAGAGAACCAAACATGGGATTTGGTTGAATTGCCAGTAGGTAAGAGAACACTCAAGAACAGATGGACCTACAGGTTGAAAGAAGGTGAGAATGGATAGATGAGATACAAGGCCAGATTAGTAGTAAAAGGATTTGCACAAAAGCCAAGTATCGACTTTGGTGAGATTTTTTCTCCTGTTGTTAAAATGACTTCTATAAGGGTTGTATTGTCTTTGGTTGCTTTTGAGGATTTGCATCTTGAGCAGCTAGATGTTAAGACAATGTTTCTTCATGGAGACTTGGATGAGGAAATTTATATGGAACAGCCAGAAGGATTTGAGGTCAAGGGTAAGGAGAAGTTGGTGTGCAGGTTGAAGAAAAGCTTGTATGGCCTCAAGCAAGCTCCTAGGCAATGGTATTTAAAATTTGACAGGTTTATGACTGAGCATGGCTACAGTAGGTGTCAATCAGACCATTGTGTGTATTTCAAGAGATTTGATAACGGTAGATATATTATTCTATTGTTGTATGTAGATGATATGCTAGTTGCAGGATCTCACATGCAGGATATCTCTGAGCTTAAAGTGAAATTAGCTCAAATGTTTGCTATGAAGGATTTGGGAGCAGCAAAGAAAATCCTTGGCATGAGCATTAAGAGAGACAGGAAAAATCACAGATTGATATTGTCTCAAGAAGATTATGTGGACAAGGTGCTGAAAAGGTTCAATATGCAAGATGTTAAACTGGTAAGCACACCTTTGGCTGGACATTTTATGTTGAGAAAAGAACAATGTCCTAATTCTTATGATGAGGTAGAGTACATGAGTAAGGTTCCATATTCTTCTACAGTAGGGAGTTTGATGTATGCAATGGTGTGTACTAGACTGGATATTGCCCAAGCAGTGGGAGTGGTAAGTAAGTATATGGCCAATCCAGGTAAGGAACATTGGAAAGCAGTTCAGTGGATCCTTAGATATCTGAGAGGAACTAGTAGTAGGCACTTGTTCTATGGAGGTTCAGATACTTCTCTACATGGTTATGTAGATTCAGATATGGCAGGTGATTTGGATGGCAGGAGGAGCACCACAGGTTATGTTTTCACTATAGGTGGAATGGTGGTTAGCTGGATATCTAAGTTGCAAAAGGTTGTTGCCTTGTCAACTACAGAAGCAGAATATATTGCAGCCACAGAGGCTAGCAAAGAGATGATATGGATGACACGGTTCATGGATGATCTTGGTAGGGAGCATGAGAGTTGCAGATTGTATAGACACAGTCAGGGTGTAATCCATTTGGCTAAGAATTCAGCCTTTCATTCAAGAACGAAGCACATACAGCTAAGGTATCACTTCATATGACAGGTATTAGAAGATGGTGAGTTGAAGCTGGAGAAGATCCATACAGATAGGAATCCTACTGATATGTTAACCAAGCCGGTTACAAAGGAGAAGTTGAATCTTCATTCAACTTCTGTTGGTCTTCATGATTGAGTTGAAGATGGAGGAGCTAGAAGATGTTGCTGTACAGGTACTAGTGCAGCTGTTTATCTCCAAGTGGGAGATTGTTAGGGTGTGGAGCTAAAAGCTTCACCAAGGAGCATACACTTATCAGTTTTGGGTCTACACAGACTCCAGCATCGGTCAGGAGCGACCGACGTCGGTCAGGAGCAGTTGCAGAGATGCCGACGTCAGCAGAGGATCGGCCGACGGTGGTCACAGACAAGCAGTAGGAACCGACGTCGATTACCTGTGCATCCAGAGAGCTATTTCTGTGGATAGAAGCGAGTGTTTGCATGATGAGTTTGAGTTGTAGTCTCAAGCTCGTGTCTCTATTATTGGCAATACTATTTTTAGAGCCCTTGTTCAAGTGGCTCAACTGCTTGTTGGAAGTGCATGCTCAAGTCTCCTAATTCTATATGTAGAATTAGATCTTCTTAGCTTATTGTAATTTTTGGATAGTTTTTGTAGTGAATTATTGTAATTCATTGTATGTGAAGAATAGTACAGAATTGAATCAATCCAGGCTTGTTGGAGTTGATTGTTCTTGAGAGAGAGAGCTCTTGAGGAATAGAGATCTAGTGAGAGATCTATACATCTAGGAGAGGTGTGGAAGAAAGAAGTTTCATCAATTGTATTCCTTTTGTAAAGAGTTTGTTAATACAAGTTTTCAGGGTGGTTTCTTGTATCTCTTGTTATTACTATTATCTCATTCTAATTACTTGTCTATCTGATTTAATTCTACATTTATTGCTTTCACAATTGTAATCTATTGTTGGTTGATCCCCAACAATTTAAATATAGTGTATAAAGAGCTAAAAGTCATGTGTGTGTGTGGATCTAGTGTTGGTGCAGGGTTTTAAATAGGTCTAGGTTAACCCTAGGAGTCTAAGTCTTATGTTGTGGAGCCTATTTCCAAATTATAATGTATGTTTCAAATGCTATACATTAAAAATGTATTGTACACTCTTTATGTATTCTCACTGGTGTGTCACAGATGAGTGCCTATGTGATGCAGGTGAGCGTCAGCATATTGCAGATGAACATCTAGGTTCTCTAGATGAGCACCTATGCATTTTAGATGGGTGTTAGTGTGTTGAAGATAGGAATAGATGTATTTTAGATGGGCATAAACATGTTGCAGATAGGCAACAACATGTTACAGGTAGGCATCTATGTGTTATGGATGGGCCTCAACATGTTACGAATGGGTGTCAACATGATATGGGCATACACCTATATAACTGGGGTAAATCATGATGTATTATCAAAATGTATTATTTATTGTTTTATTATAAATATATATAC
The DNA here is from genome assembly GCA_037957365.1 of Torreya grandis. Classification (NCBI taxonomy): domain Eukaryota; kingdom Viridiplantae; phylum Streptophyta; class Pinopsida; order Cupressales; family Taxaceae; genus Torreya; species Torreya grandis. The sequence continues at coordinate 76,444 of JARHVA010010310.1, read as the reverse complement.
TACATGCAATACATTAATATATATTAAGAACTAAGTTGTGAAAAAAATAAATATAGTGTGTTAATTTAGGTGCAAATTCAAGAGGGTTTGTGGAGTGTAGCTACAAATAATATTATATGCATTGTAATTGGGAAAACATTTATCTGAGAGTGGATTATAATCTTGTGACCTATAACAAAATCTAAGCAAGTGTTTCTTAGTGGTTTTAGCCCACATTGGGTGAACCATGTTATATCTAGTCCTCTTATTGTGCATTTTTATCTATATTCTTTTTGCATCTCTGTTCATGTCTATTATTATTGTGATTCATAAACATTTTCTTGCATTAATTTATAATTTAATCCTAACAACTGGTATCATAGATTTAGGTTATATTTGTTGACGTGTTGAAATACAGGAAAGGTTATTAGTTTAAGTGGGAGCTATGACTGATGATAATAGACCAAAGGTTGAAAAGATCAACATAAATAACTTTGGTGTATGGAAGATGTAGATGGAGGATTACCTATATCATAAGGACCTCCATATTCCACTTGGAGGAAAAATGAAGTAACTAATGGCTACGCCAAATGAGGATTGGGAGCTACTTGAAAAGAAAGCACTTGGGGACATTCAGTTATGCCTTGCATCTTCAATCACATTTTATATATCATAGAAGAATACCACATAAGGTCTCATTAATGGAGTAGTGAAGTTTATTGGAAACCCTCTACTTCTAATAAAATATTTTTAATGAAAAATTTATTTAATATAAAGATGTCTGAAAATGGTCCAATTGCTAATCATCAAAATGAATTTAATACAATTTTGAGTATGTTGAACTCTGTAAAAAATTATTTTCATGGTTAATTTAGTGATTTACTTATTTTTTGTTCCCTATAAAAGAGTTGGAAGAGCCTTATAATTCCTATGAGCAACTCAGTCTCTAAAAATTCCAAGTTGAAGTTTGAGGATATCATAGGATTAATCCTTAGCAAGGAAATGTGACGAAAAAGATCTGGGGAGACTTATAATTTAGGTGATGATTTGGTAATGAATAGTAGATGGATAAAAAAATATTAGAGGAAGAAGAAAGCATGGATATTCAAATGGTCCTGGAAGGTCAAAATCAAAGAGCAGGATGGTATCTTGGCACTATGGAAAGACTAGGCATGCAAAGAATGTTTTTTGGTCTCTTTTGAAAAAGAACAAATATTAGGAATACACAAAGGAGGTGAATTTTGAAATAGGTGTTATTTTTAAAGATTCATTAATTCTCTACATTGACAATATTTTTAAGTCTTGGATTTTAGTTTCAAAGGCTTCTTTTCCTGCTACACCATATAAGAATTGTTTTATTGATTATGTTCAAGATTATTTTGGACATGTTTATCTTGGTGATGATGAACATTGAATAATATTAGGAAAGAGAAGTTTTTAAATCAATATGAAGAATGGGAAAACTTGGCTACTAAAGGATGTCAGGCATATGCCTATGTTGAGACAAAATTTGGTTTCCATAGGACATCTAGGTAGTGAAGGTTAAATGGTGGCATTTAATATAGACTCTTAGAAGGTGACCAAGGTTGATATTGTGGTAGCAAGAGGTAATAATCTTGGTAACCTATATTTATCAAGTAGTTTTTACTATTGTAATTTGGTTTCTATAGATATAGATGTAACTTTGTGGCACAACATGATTAGTCACATGAGCCAAAAGGGTATGCAAATTTTGAAGGATCGGTTGCCCAAATTAAAAGGGTCTAATTTATATTTATATGATGATTGTGTGTATGGAGAATATAAAATGGCAAATTTTCTCAAGATTGGACATAATAGGAAGGAGAATAAGTTATATTTGGTTCATTCAGATGTATGGGGGTTTGCTCAGGTATCTTCTATTGGTGGTTCATCTTATTATGTCATTTTTATTGATGATGCAACTAGGAAAGTTTGGGTGTATGGAATTAGGATGTAATATAATGTTTTTGATGTATTTAAAAGGTGGAAATCCTTGGTGAGAATGAAACAGGTCTCAAGTTAAAATGTCTCAGGTGAGATAATGGTGGGGAATATTGCAACAATGAATTTTTTGATTACTGTTCAAGAAATGAAATTCATAGATAGATGATGGTTCTAATAATTCCATAGTATAATTAAGTTTTATAAATAATTAAAAATAGTATCGTGGATCATGCTAATAGCATGAGGTAGTATGCAAGACTATCCCTTCAATTTGAGGTAGAAGTAGTAAACATGATAGTATATCTGATCAATAGAGGACCTTTATCTACCTTTGATGGAGGCATACCTGAGGAAGATTGGTCTATTAAAAAGGTTTATTATTCATTTCTTATAGTATTTAGTTGTGAACATTTTTTTCATATTGATAAAAAAGATAGGACCAAGTTAGAGGCTATGTCTGAAAAATGCACCTTTATTGGTTATGGTGAGGATGACTTTGGTTTATAGATTTGGAGTATTAAGGACAAGAAAATATCTTGATATGTGGATGTTGTCTTTAATGAATAAATCATATATAAATAGTAGTTAAAATATCATAAAGAGGATTTTAGAAAAGAATGCATGATATTGGAGGACATTGCAGATGATAAAATGTCCAAGTAAATAGTTCTAGCATCTACTCCAAAAGAACCCCAAAATCTTGTGGTGAGAAGGTATTCTAGGGTAAGAAGGGAACCTAAACATTTTTATCCATATCTTAATTATTTATTAATCAATAAAAATGGAGACCTATAATATTTTGAAGAAGTAATGCAAGTAAATGTCAGGAATAAGTGGGAGTAAACAATGGATGAGGAGCACCAGTCTTTCATGGAGAATCAGACTTGGGGTTTGGTAAACCCACTTGAAGGTAAGATATCAGTGTAAGATAAGTGGGTATAAATAATTAAAGAGGATGATGGAGGAAAGAAAATTTAAAATTCCTTATTGGTGGTAAAGGGGTTTGCACATAAGAAGAGAATTGATTTTGATGAGATTTTTTCCCTAGTGGTAAAGATGATTTTTACTAGGACTGATTTTAGGATAGTGTTAGTAGAAGACTTAAACTTAAAGTATTTGGATGTAAAGATTGAATTCCTTCATGGTGATTTGGAGGAGGAATTATACATGGATTAGCCATAATAATATGAGGTCACAAGGAAAAATACCATGGTTTTCAAACTGAATAAGATCTTGTATGGATTGAAACAAGCTTCACAATAGTGGTACAAGAAATTTGATAGTTTTATGATGGATCAAGAATAATCCAGGTGTCATTATGATAATTTTTTATATTTAAATATTTTTTATGATGGTAATTACATTATCCTATGTTTGTACGTGGATGCCATGTTGGTTGCAGGTAAGAACATGCAGGAAATAAGGGTACTCAAGGAATAGCCTAGTAATTCCTTTACTAGGAAGGATTTGGGAGTACAAAAAAAAATCCATGGTTTGAGAATAACTCATGATAGGAAGAAAAAAATAATGAATTTATCCTATGAAGATTACATTAAAAGGGACTTGGAAAGGATTAGTATGCAAGATGCTAAACCGGTTGGGACTCCTTTGGCAGGGCATTTCAAGTTATCAAAGGAGAAGTGTCCCAAGACAAAGTAGGAAAGAATTCACATGTCACATGTACCTTAATCATTATCAATTGGATTTTTATGTATGCCATGGTGTGCACTAGGCTATATATTTCCCATGTAGTGGGAACAGTAAGTAGGTACATGAGTGATCTAGGTAGAGAACACTGGAAGGAAGTGAAATGGATCCTTTGGTATTTAAAAGGGACCATGGGGATAGTTTTAAGATATGGACCACTTTATGTGCTTATTTAGATTCAAACATAGGTCAAGATTTAAATAAAAATATGGGTATAATAGGATATGTATTTATAATAGGTGACATAATAGTGAGCTAAATATCATGACTATAGAAACTTGTCACATTGTCAACCATAAAGGCTAAGTATGTTGTTACCATAGAATAAAGAAAATAAATGATTTGGTTATATAATTTTCTTGAATATTTGGGGCGTAAGTATGAGGAAGAGAAGTTATATAGTGATAGTTAGAGTGTTATACATCTAGTAAATAAATTTACTTTCCACTCTAGGTTGAAGCATATATAGTTTAAGTACCATTTTATCAGGACAACTTTGTAGGAAGAGAAGTTGAAGCTTGAGAAGATTCATACCAGTTAAAATAGTGGAGACATAATGACTAAGGTGGTCATAAGGGACAAACTGAAGTTATTTTCAATTTTGGTTAGCCTTCATAGATGATAGTGAAGGGTTGAGAAACCTTATAAGAGGAAATTAGTCTCCAAGTGGGAGTTTGTTATGTTGTGGAGCCTATTTCCAAATTAAAATGTATTTTTCAAATAGTATAGATTAAAAATGTATTTTACACTCTTAATTTATTCTCATGGATGTGTCATGAATGAGCATTTATGTGATGCAAGTGAGTGTCAATGTATTGTGGATGAACATCTAGGTTCTCTGAATGAGCTCCTATGCATTTTGAATGGGCATTGATGTGTTGTAGATGGGAATCAGTGTGTTGTGGATGGTCATTAGTATATTGTGGATGGGCATCAACATGTTGAATATGGGCACCAACATATTGTAGATGGGAATTGGTATGTTGCAGGCATATGCGTTTATAATGTGGGTGACCCATGATGCATTACTGCAATGTATTATTGATTGTTGTATCATAAATGGATATAATAAATGTATTAAATTAATATATATTAAGAATTGAGTTATGAAATAAAAATAGAATATATGAATTCAAGTGCAAATATAGGAGGGTTTGTAGAGTGTAGCTCCAAACAAGATTTTATGAATTGTAATTGGGAGAAGATTGATCTAAGAGTAGATTGTACTATTTTGGATTGTAATAAGATTTGAGCAAGTGTTTCTTGGTGGATGTATCCCATATTGGGTGAACCATGTTAAACATGGTATTCTTATTGTGTATTTTTATTTAAGTTCTTTATACATCTTTGGTCATATCTATTATTATTATTATTATTATTATTATTATTATTATTATTATTATTATTATTATTATTATTATTATTATTATTATTATTATTATTATTATTATTATCATTATCATTATCATTATCATTATCATTATCATTATCATTATTATTATTATGCATTAATTTTTGATTTATTCCTAACATTAATAATTGATAAGATATCTATTTGGGTTGAAATTAGGCAAGGGACATTAGCGTTGAAAGTATGACACTAGCATAGGTGTACAAATTAAAACGTTAATGTCCATGTAACAAAACATGAGGCACTATGGGCCTAGATCCCTAGGGGAGGATATAGGACTAATTTTGAGCTATTTAAGGATGTGTAAAGGTCCACATAAAAGCTATATAAGTGTTAAAAAAGGCCATAAGAAAATTATAGGGATAAGATAGGAATGGGTGGTCTTAAGTAACAATCATTACACTCAAGGGAAATTTTATATTATTACAATTGCCCCCTTTAATCTAGAAATGAAGAAAAATGAAAATGAGTAGGATAAAGGAAAAAAATAGTACCTAGACTTACTTGTGAGGCAAATCCCATGAATCTAGGTTTGAGTGTGAGAAGTGTGATCCATTCCATATAATACAAATGAAACATGGATGAAATCAGTCCTTACTTAGGAGATATAAAAAAAAAATACAAAACTGAATAAAGAGATAATAGAAAGAGGAAAGGAATGAATACACCTCACTATGTATGCGAACCAATACAAAACCCTGGTGACATCTTCTATGTGTGAATGTAGATAATGATCAAATCAGTGAATAACTTGGACTGAGTTGATGGCTTGCTTAATCCCCATGTGTGGGTGGATCAAATACTGAATACAATTTTGAATCCATCATTTCCCACCCCTACTAGATGGATCATATATTTTTAATAGCTTGGATTGGAGTAATGGCTTGTCCAACCATCATACTTAGGTGTCTCAATAACTCAAAATAGGATGTGAATCCATCATTTCCTACCCATGTGTAGTAAATACATCCATAACTAAAACTACACAATGTAACTATAACTATGTAGGATGGCCATGGGTCCATTTTGAAACTCTAAAATGAAAAAAAGCCAAGGGGACACTTGGATACTTGAGAATATAGCTAAAGGACTACATGAAAATGGAAATCACTACAAACAAAACAAGTCATCAATCTAGTGTGATACCTAGTGAAAATGGTGTCTTATATATACCATATAGATAATGATATGGATTTAATCAATCCATCTAAGATAAGCTCATGTGAAAGTGATGATGTGCAAATGATGTACCACACACATGCCCTCAATTCTGATATCTATGCATATGGATTCTGGACTAGGTTTTTTGTAATTTGAGCTTGTGTATCTAAAATCAAATGGGAGTGATCATGTTATGCATGATGACCCAAATTTGAGCAAACTTGATATGATTTCCATGCAAAACTAAGCATAAATTAATCAAATATTAGAACATGTGAATGAAACTATACAAATCCAGGATGTAAATACTATGAAATTATATCAAATCTCAATTTTTTTTTATTTTTGAGAAATTGGATAGTAGTTTTGTACCTTTGACAGTAGCATTGGGGCACTAATATCCTAATTTTAGTGTTAATGTCCTTCTATGTTTTGTCTATGCAAATTAAAATTGATCTGTGCCTAACAAATTGTTATGTGTGTGGCCTAATTTTGTGATCTATATTTTGTATCTATATGCTAAGAATTATTTTTTGAGTACACTCAAATGGTCTAATATTTGTGACAAACCCCTATGATTTCCTCTTATTTTAATGGGATCTATTAAACCTAAGCAATAATTATCCTCAAAAGAAATAATTTGCATGATGTATATTACGTTAAAAAATTATGATATCTATGTAGTAAACCAATATAATGTATATACAAGATATCAAAATGTAAGATAATTTGAGCATAATTTGGTAATGTTTGGTGTATGTTAAATATAGCATTCATAAGGTTGATAATATAGATATAACAATTTATGTATGTGTACAAACTTCATAATCTAAGTAACTACCTAGGGGGATGGGGAGACACATGAGGTAACTCATGTCATCAAAAATTGGGTGTGCTAGTAACAAGTAAGATATAATTGGCATGGTCATGATGCATACATGAAAACATACGTACAACACACATTAGGCATGAAATGTAGGTCAAGGGGCATTCCACTATGTATGAGAAAGCAATTAATATAGGGACATGTTCAAATGTCCACATACATAAACAACAAACAAGTTTTTTTAGATTCACATTGAAGGACATGTTCAAATGTCCACATAAACAATAAATAAGGCACACACAAGGACATGGGGACATGTACAAAGTATACACATAATGAAAGGAATTTGTGTAGAGTCATAAAATAATGTAATATTGAAATGGCCTCAAATAGATGTAGAAGTAGAGAGATATAATCAAATATAAACTAGGAAAGATAGAAATGAAAGTATACCTGAACATCTTATATAAATATCTATAAGAGTAAAGATTCACATAAATTGAGTCCATAGTAGTAGTAGTTAGCAATAAATATGAGTAGTATGGGATAATCAATAGCAGGGTATAATCAATGCTAAATATGTTTTATAGAGTATATGAAGATGTAACATGGAAAACAAAAATTTGTGTATGGGATAATCCCAATCGGAGAATGTATCAATGTTTAATCTATGTATGTATACCTAGTGGATAGATGCTAGTAAATATATATTTGCCTAATGGACCTGAGTCCTATAAGAATTTGTGAATACTCAATAAGAACAATTGAAAAAATTATGTATGCTAAAAATTGATTATACTAAGATAGATAGTATATATAGTACCTGAAAAGTATATAAAGAGTGTAAACATGGATATGCAAGCAATCTAAATTTATGTTTTAAATTAATATTTGAATGTTTTTTTATGTTTTTTAATTATATAATATATGCACAATCAATCATGAAAATGAAACTATATACATTGAGAAAGGTAGGAGGAGAGATACTACTAACTAATGAGTCTCTTAAGAAACTCACAATCAATGTGTCACGTATTAAATAGAGAGATAGTGATCATGTGTGTTATGTAATGAGGTATCTAGGATCTGATAATCATGATTCAAGTAGCTACTAAGAAGGGCGGGGGGGGGGGGGGGGGGGGGTGTGGGGGGTGGGGGTGTGGGAGGGGTGAAGTAGTAGTTAATAATGCACATTAAATTCCATAAACTCATTCATCATACAACAACATAAACATGAAAGCTTATACATCTAAAGCATGAACAAGAGAAAACATCATATAAACACATAATTTCTATGGGAAACCCTATAGGGGAATAAAAACCACTCTCAATCATATAAAACAATGGACTATATTCCTATGAGGATAATACAAACATGAGACTTTAGGTCAACGCCAACTGATCAAGGAGCATCCAGCCCTCAATTTTGTCTAGCTCCAACTAGAAAGGTGGCTACAACACCCTAGGTGATTAACAACCCACTAAACCACCTATAATATGATTTACACCATTAATATAATGTCTTAAAAATCTTATGATGACCTTTTATTTCTCTAACACCTATAAAACTGCTTCTTTTCATAAGGTAGACACACCTACCTCATTCACTCAACCAAGTCACCCTTGATATTGTTAGGTCTAATGACTTGATAGCTCATTAACATGATCAATAAAACATGACTGATCCTATCCACCCTTTGATGGTCCTAAATGACCCATATCTACTCTTTGATTTATATTTTTTATTCACTTTAGTCCACACACACTCTCTCCCATCAAATAGTCTAAATACACCTAGTATATATATCACTCTTTCATCTAAAACATCTTGGTTAGGAAATATATTTAAAATACCTATATTACCATTATAAAATATCATCATGCAATTTTTAAATCCAACTAAAACACTCCATAGGTCATCCATACTTCAAAACAAGCTCAATCCTCCTCTAGATCTCAATTAGGCCTAATGCATTAACCCTTCATTAGTACTCGTTACACCTCAAAATTATTGATCCATATTTATCCTTAAACAATAGGTGAAACATATCAAAATTTCCTCAAATATATCATTTATCACTCCCACATGGTTCCACAACATTTTTAACTCCAATTCATACCTTTAACCAAGCCTTTTAAACTACTCGCTAATAGGACTAAAAACCCAGAAAACATAATCATGTAGAAATAAAGTATACATAATATTTTATAAAAAAATAAAATAAAACACATTTATAGGTCCTCCATGACTTAAAAAACACATCCAAATTCATTTTTCATCTTCACATAGCTCACACAAGTCTAAACCAACTCACACAAACTGATTACTCAAATTGGTCATGTACACTAGAAACTTAGTCAAATAACTTTGAATAATCCAACCAAACTAGAGGAAAAATATGAATAAAAAATCCATGTTATAAATCTATGAGACTCATATAATACCACCATGCTCTCACTCATGTCAAACTCTGCTCAAAATAGCTCAAACTCGCCTCTCCAAATAGGCCACTCTAAACTGCGTACAAGCTCCAAAAACAAGTCATGATGAACATGACATATAAAACTTTTGAAGACACTTTATTAATCTTAAAATCCATTATTTTTATCTTAAAAAAAAATTATTACATTTGCAATCACAAACATACAGAGTTGTAATGCCATATATGAAACATATAGATCACTCTATGAGACATTCTTCTTTAATGTTGTCATTACTCAGACAAGTCATCTTGAAGACACATTTTTGCCTATGTATGGTCATCAAAATAAGATAAAAATGAAGGTAACATATGACATTGGTATTTAACAAATACTCAAAAACATTGGATTCATCCTTACTCTCCTGGAACACTTCCCTAAGCACATATTTACTCTACCTAGATATTTGTTCACTGTTTTCACCATCTATACATTAGCGAATAGTAAAATTTATTGACATATATAATTGAAAAAATGAATATTTATTACCAAAAAATCTCTATGGAATTTTAAAACAAGTCTGGGAATTCAAGCTCCAATAACTCTGATGTGTTGACTCAGTCAATCCTATCTGTAACACTAAAACCTTGAGAAACAAGCATATTTATATACCTTATACTCATTTCCCTAACACACCACTACCAATTGGAGATGCCTATAATAATCCTCTATACCTTCCAATAGTCAAACATGGTCAACCAATCCATTCTGGGTCCTTTCTGTAAAGATCTCTGTAATCATTCCATTATAAGGTTTTCAAAGGGTTTATGGCAAGTTTACATTCTTAACAAATGTTTATAAAGATATATCCCTCAACCCACTAAAAATACTCAAAAAAACTTATTATTTCCATATTCCACCTCTCCCAAAAGGTTCATATCCCCATGAAAAGTATACACATGCCAATGAGTATCACAAACTTCTTCTCAGGCTAGGAAACCTCTATTTTGCATGCAAAAAATACATCCCAATGTAAAAACTTGATTTCTCTTCCTCATCAAGGCCTAAAACATGGTCAAAAACTTTAACCAACAATTTCATACCACAAACCATGCTTACATGATCTCTAGTAACTAGGATCTCTTCATGACTACTCACAAGGACCTCAAGAGCCCACCTTACCTAATAGGCCTAGAACCAACAAACTAACTTGCATCTTAAATATACTTGGAAAATTATCCAATGAGCTCATATAAAATTATAAATATTCAATCCAATAAAGTCAAATACCATAACCAACCACAAATAATACATAATGTATATACCTCTTACCATATTAGACAACCTAGCAAAGTCAAGCACACAAAACATAAGATGACTTGCACTCCACATGAAGACAATATGAGAAGACTTCTCATAATAGGATCATACTAATAACATTTCAAATGATATCTCACTAAGATTAATGCTATCCACTCATGCCTCCATAAAACCAACTTCTCCAACTGTTCCCACTAGAAACTAAGACTAAACTGAGCATTAAGATCATGCATGTTAAACCAAGAACACTCTCATACCAATTTGTCATCACCAATGCCATTTTAAATCAATGATAACACATTACTACCTCCAATATACCAAAAAAATTAGATGGATTTAGTGACTTCTATTTGAAACTACATGTGGATTAGGTCTATGAATCTAAGAAGTTGACTGAACTAGCTTGTGAAATGTGGTGATCTAAATGTATGAAGCTAGTTGAACTAGCTTATGAAATTTAGGGTTTTTAGGGACCCATATATAATAAGAATATATAAATGGAGTGGATGTTATATTTTATGACAATGATCTATGGGGTGGTGGATATAGAGGCTCTATACAATCCACAACATGTCTCTGACACAAGGGTCTCTCTAATAGAAGTCTGTATGGGAGAGTATGCATATGTGGTACTACTATAGGATTAGACCTCACCTACACTGAGGGATCAAGTAATATCAAATATGCTTAAATATAATTTATATGTTTAATATAACTAGTGTTTATTATATAATTAGTCGTGTAATATCTAAAGGATACACATATAAAAGGCCCTCAACTATAACCACCTAATTAGCATGTATATATTTGAGATATTTGTGTATCATGGATGAGATATATCAAATATATTGTATCCAAGGCCTATAAATAACATATCAAATGTTTTACCATTTATGTACCACTATGAATCAAATGGCCATATGTGTGGTCCTAACTTATAATGGTAATACTATCTCACTTATGGATCTCTGATCATGGCCACTAAATAAACAAATAGTTATCTATGTAATAATTGTCCTACTCATGAATAAAAAAAGTGGTGGACAATTATGATACTACATTTGTTGATACTTGACCCATTTTCAACCATGCCACTCTAAATAGGATGATGATAAATGTAGGATTATATAAATAGTGCATAGAAATCTATGTCATCATCAACTATCTCTTACTTTGAAAAAGTGGTAAGAGTTCTATGTATCACTATAGTATGACACACCACAATGATATTATTTATAAGTTGTGTGTCCATCATTTGGGTATGGTAGGATGTTGGTGGTGGAGGTAACGGATAAGAATAGTGAACACCTGAAGTGCCTCCTATCTCATTAGTTGTATGCTTTGAAAATGGATCTAAAAATATTTCCAATGTTTTTTATTTTGTTTTTTATGGTCTAGGAACCTATATAGGAGTTCTTAGATCAATGATATTAGATTCTATCAATTATTATATCTTATGTCACAATCTAATGAATATATTTGTAGTATGGCCTAGTGCCTTGTGATAGTTGGATAATGCATTAGAATCATTGATATTTATAAGAGCCTAGTTGTATCAACCTCTTCGATGGGAGGGAGAGATGTGAAATTACATTCTAAGATTTATTATAAAAACTATTGTGGAGATTGAGGAATATTTGTGAAAATTTTTCTTAGAGTAGCTGATAAGACCAAATGAGAGGTGGCTGTGAAGCTAAATTAGCTATCATTTTTGAATTATTCATGTTGTCATTGGGTTTTAACATTTATGGGGACATACTTATCCTCTTCTTAGTTTAATATGATCTAGTTGTGTACTTTTATTTTCCTATTGAGAGAATATTGACTTCCTATTCCTTTACTATATGACAAAGATATGTGAAGATGGAAACTTCTTCAATATGATAGCTTCATGAAATTATGTTAACAAACTCTACTTCAATATGTCTTAGAGTCCTCTATCTGTAATGGGGATAGTCTTCTTTGGTAACATATTTATATATCGCAAGATATATTCAACTATTGGCTCATTGGAATTTTGTTTTAGTTGTCCCACTTGAGCATAGGAAACCTTATCATTGATTTTGATTGAAAATTGTGCTAAAAACATATCTACCAATGGATTGAATGTTGTGATAGACTAATTAGGAAGATCATAAAACCATTGTAGTATATAATCATTTAAACTACAAGGGAAAAACTTACTAAGGATATAATCATTAGACACATAGTCCAAACATGTTGTGCGTAAATCTCATAGATGGTGCTTTGGGTCACCCTTACCATCATACAAATTAATATTATCTGCCATAAATTTGGATGGCAAAGGTGTTGCCACTATGTGTTTTGCCCAAGGTGTATATAAAATAACATGAGAATCCAAGGCATGAGATGGCCTATTATCACCCAAATGAATATGTAACACGTTGGCCTACAAATCATGGATCTCATGCAAAAGGTATTGCACATTTGGAGAGGAGGAATTATCCATAGTAGGTGTTGCCATTGTTGAAAGTTGTCAGTTAAAAATACATTGTTGTACATTTTGAGTTTCCCCCAAAGTAGGTGTAACAATATTGGCACTTAGGGGGTTACAATATTAACCATTATTAGATTTATGAAGATCTTTGTAGACAATGTTGATAAGGTCATATTTCATATCCAAATGTTTAGAGATGAAAAATTAGAATTGTCTCTTATTAGTCTCATTGAAGCTGTTATTGAATTCTACCATCTTAGGATTGAAAGAAGGAAAAATAATGTTGTATATTTTGAACATTTTAAGAACTTTAATCTATAAAATATTACCAAAATGAAATAATAAATTTGATCTAGTATTGTATAATTAAATTATGAGCAAAGAAAGCAAAAGGATACAAACCTGAAGAGCATCTAGGTTGAGGGTTTTGGGTAGTATTCAAATTAAGTCTTATTCACCAAATGGTTTAAATTTATAGGATTTATGAATTGTAATATTTGGGTTGTTAAAGGGTATGAGTACAATAAATTAGGGTATAAATATGTAATAAACACTACCAATAATTTTTACAAAAATTAAATTCATCTGATATTTCTAAAAATAAAAATGAATTACATAAATAAGTACTTTAATGAAAATAGACTGACATGGATGATTTGAAGGCTAAAAACTAATGTGGGAGTGGATCTGAGTGTTGTAAATAGTGTCCAAGTGTTAGAAACCATCTTGGATAATAGTTATGTACCTTGGATAGTAACACTAGGGCATTAGTGTCCTACTTTTAAAGATAATATCCTTTATGTAAGAACTATATGATCTTTAGGATGCAGATCTAGCTGAGTCTAACCTACATTTACCTTTTTAGATCAGCTCTAGTTCACTATTTTTTATTGATTTAGGACTAAACCCTAGACCTATATGTTCTTGGGATATTTGAGTGGAACAAGTAACAAAAGTCTTATATTAGCTAGGTAGACTAGACATCATCAACACCACACTATGCTAAAAGTTTCCTATATACTAATAATCCAAGGAGGCATAAAACCCAATGTATTTCTCTTGCCTAAGTGCTTGGTGCAAGTGAAAGTAAATTTTTTTATGAGTGTTGACATGAATGCTTTAAATGAGGTTTGAGACTAAAAATCTATGTATTCTAGGATTTAGATTATTTTAGATGATTATATGTAGAAGTAGGGAATAATAGGGATCAATAAACTTGATTACACATAACTTATTCTATGCTTGTTTGTGTATTTTTCATCTCATTTCCATCTAGTGGATGAAGGTCTAAAATTCATGTATATATAAAGATTTGGTTATTGTGAATGGTTTGAAATAGGTCTAGGCTGACCCTAGGTGTCTTATAAATTAAAAATATATATGTTGGGGTTGAAATTAGGCAAGGGACATTAACGCTTAAATTAGGACACTAGCACAGGGTATTAGTTTCCAAATTACAATGCAAATGTATAAGTTGTATAAGTTGAGGCATTATGGACCTACATCCCTAGGGGAGGGTTTGTGACTGAATTTGAGATGTTTAGGGATGTGTAAAGGTCCACATGAAGGATGGATAAGTTTCTAAAGAGGCACTAAGATAGGTATAGGGCTAATCTAGGGATGGGTGGTCTTAAATAACACTCATTACACTCAATTGAAATTTTATATGAATATAAGCATGTTGGCTATTATAATTAATTTATTAAATATTTTAGTAAGATTGCATTCCCTTTTTTAATTTTAAGTAAAGATGTTGAATTTAACTACACTAATGCATGACAAGAATATTTTGTCTTTAATACATGTCCTAGTATCAACACCTCTATTGGTAAGTTCTTTTCCAATATATATGATGGATACAAAATATCCACCAAGTATCCAATTATAGCGCATAATAGAGTACATCTAGATGGCAACACGATAAAGGACTCTACTAACCCAGATAATGCAATATGGTTTAGTCACATATGATAACAAAATATAATTTGTAATAGGAAAATTCATTTCTTATAAAGACACGAGCATTGAGTTCTAAGAGATATATAGTCTATATTTATATTATAATATTTTAATATGATAGATAGAAAAAATAGTATATAAGAGACATAAATAGAGTAAGATAGGAGAGTAAAATAGGATCCACAGCAAAGAGATACTTGTAATAGCTTAGATATTTGTGGACTTGTTAATTTTTTTCTAATTATGTTTGTACGATTAAAAAGAGTTATATTGGGAAATATCTATGTAAATTTTACTATGAATGATATTCAAGTTAATAAAAAATTGTATTCACTTTTGAGTTTGAGAAAAATAACAAAGAAGTTAATTTTTTAATAATGAGTACCTCTGAGAGTCTACTACAAATAACCGAAGATCATTTGTGGACCCTAGAATTTGATGGATCTAAGTCTAAGAGTGAGTGTGGTTCCAAGTTTCAGATCATTAACCCAAGAGTAAAATATTATTTTTTAGCATTCCAAATATAGTTTGAATAAACAAACAACATGGTTGAATATGAATCATTGGTTCAATCCCTTCAGTGTGCTCTAAGGAGGAAAGTCAATAAGTTGAAGGTGTTAGGTGACTCAGAGGTAGTAGTCAATCAGCTTAGAATCAAATACACTTGTAATGATAAATGTTTATCTAGATAATGAATTATGGAATTTAATACAATGTTTCAATGCATTCAATATCAAATAGTGCCTTGTATAAAAAAATCGAACAATGAATGCACTAGTAATGGCTATAAGAACCCTTGAGCCAATTTTTGACTCTTAACTGAAACCATTTTTAGTTGAGTTGGTTTATATTCATTTTCTTCCAATTAATATCCAAAACTTAAAGGTATTCAATTATGATCAAAATATCATTAACATCATAAAAAACATAGTGGTATTTTAATCTAAGATCATAGATGAAGATGAAAAATATGAGCTTGAATTAGATAGAGTAAAAAAGTTGAAAATAAATAGTATACCAAAGGGAATGGTCTCACCATAAATTTTGTTTAAGATCAATTACAAAGGTGAGAAGTAGAAAAAAACCCATACCAAAGGTATGTTTCACATGCACTACAATATAAGTAATGCTAGGCACTCAAAAATATTGTTTTTAGGCACAACTTGCACTCAAATTAAAAAACATTGGATACAATAAGCCCTCAAGGACTTCATAAATGTTATATCTTGGAACTATGATGACTTGAAGGTATTTAATACCTCTATTCTCACTCACACTATTTCTCTCAAGCCTAAAGTCAAATTATTATGCCAAAGCTAGATACATGTGAATTCATTACTATATCCTTTGGTTTTTAATGAAGTGCAAAAATTGTTACCATCAAAGATCATCTTTAACATTAGGTATTCCTCCTAGGTGGAAAATATTGTGCTAGTTTGAAAGAAGAGAGGGGAAATTTATTTATGTTTGTATTTTTGTAACCTGAATAGAGCTTCAGATAAGGATAATTACCCACTACCTTTGATTTAAAAGCTGTTTAATATAGTAAATGACTCTTAAATGATGTCATTTTGTAGATGGGTATTCAGGCTACAATTAGGTGATGGTAAATGATGAATACTAGATCAAGACAATGTTCACAATAGATTGAGGTACATTTACATACAAAAGGAATGTTATTTAGCCTAATCATTTGCATATATTGTATGTTTTTCCATATGGATTGGCTATGGACATGCTCAAATAGTTAATATATATTGATTAGTTATTTTATAATGTTATTTAATTATTATTCTACCAGTCTCTCTCTCTCTCTCTCTCTCTCTCTCTCTCTCTCTCTCTCTCTCTCTCTCTCTCTCTCTCTCTCTCTCTCTCTCTCTCTCTCTCTCTCTCTCTCTGTCCCTCTCTCTCTCTCTCTCTCTCTCTCTCTCTCTCTCTCTCTCTCTCTCTCTCTCTCTCTCTGACACACACACACACACACACACACACACACACACACACACACACACACACAAATGCACCTAGATATTAGTTATTTGACTGTGAATGAAGCTATGTGGTGGTCTATTTTATACACATTATTTCTTTACCCTCATGCAATATTTCACTTATGATGCACCCAAGGGTGGGTACAACCATCTAACATATTATAACCAATGATTGGGGACAACAACACAATCAAAGAGTGACATTGAGATGCATGCACTGATGAATTCCATAAATCTATTTAATTATATCCTAAGATGGGCAAAATTGCATTATTGGTATAATAATTTATTATGTGTGAGCATTTTGATAGGTGTAGTGAGTCTGTAGGTGACTTGTATGAACATGACATAGGGTCCATTGATAGAAACCATATAATTTATTCCTAACCCTTATGTGTATATGGTTAGTATAAATCTTTGAGAACATTATACCTTGACAACTTAGTAACACATCATTTTGTTCCTATGAGTGGGCTTCAACCATTAAAAAAATTGTGGAATTAATTTTTGTTTTAGATAGCCAAAAATTTCAATAATCAAACCTAATTTTTCATTGGATAATATTTAGGTGCCTTGGGGATGTTTAATTTTGGTGAAATTCTAGGAATTCCATAGGTTAAGGTGGAGGCCTTCTAGGCTACTTGTAGGAGTGGAGCTTTATGGCTAGGTTTGGAAACATGTCCATCCATGGTTTCTTGTAAATGAGAAATCCTACACCCCTTTTTATAAACTTTCTATTGAAACTCATTCACTCCTCGTAAAATAGAGAAGAAGACTTTCATAAAAATAGGGGATTTGAAAGACACAAGTAAAACTATAAATAAAGTGGATTATTTTTTAATATTACGTGGTTTTGTAGTACTATCTACTCTTGACTCAATATTATTATGTGTAATTAGTCATAATATAAAGGATGTAGTTAAGGGTGCAAGGAGGAAGGGCTTTAGTGAAATGATGACTACTAGATGTGGCAAATTATTTTAGTGGTAATTATTTAATTGAATTCAAATTAATTTTAGTTATTGGAAGATATTTGCATATCATGTTCTCCTTTTTTATTACCCTATTACTTAACTTGCCTCATGTTTGTGTTGGTTGTACCTACATGGCTATCTAACAAAATTTAAGCCTCAATAATTGCAAGGTGTCCTACCTCATATGTGAATCCATACTTTAGTTTTGGATCATTTGAAGAACCTCTTGAGTTTGGAGGTTGATGATGATCTTAGGTACTAGATGAAATCATATAGATAGGAGGTCATATTTCCCACCATGCCTACTTTTTCAGTTGCTATGCTATGTAAAAAATATTGTTTTTCAAGTCATATTATATGTTTTCATTTCTTAATGAAATAAAAGAGTATATTTGTGAGTGATTTATAGATAAAATAAATAAGGTTGTTATGTATTATAAAATAATGTATTCATGAGTGCTTCCTGGATAAAAGTGTGCTTTTCAAATTTAAAGAAAAAGAGAAAGATAGACATTTGAACTGCCATGCCTCAATGTGTTTGGGGTGGTGTCACTAGTTATAATGTGAAATGATACATTTCATTGTGACCATTTTCAAATAATTTCATATCTATGTATCCTTTTAAACATAAATCTAACAATGTCCATGACTTGTAGTGAGAACCAATTCTGCATAAGCAAGTCTTCTAGGCAAACTTCTGAGAACCAATTTATGTATCTTATGTG
Organism: Torreya grandis; assembly: GCA_037957365.1. Taxonomy (NCBI): domain Eukaryota; kingdom Viridiplantae; phylum Streptophyta; class Pinopsida; order Cupressales; family Taxaceae; genus Torreya; species Torreya grandis. Next base: position 57,550 of record JARHVA010010310.1, on the reverse strand, counting down.
ATCTTGGGGTGTACCTCCCAATTGTTTTTTTTTTTTTTTTTTTTTCACTTTCTTGGCTCTACCTAACCATTATGGGAGTCTTGAAGGTTGGTTGTTGTGTATCATTTTTTAAAAAGTGTCCCCTATTACAAATATCTCTAAAGATTCTATTCAGATTATGAAGGTCGACATTAGTAGGATGGATTTGTTTGGAAAATGTTTGGGCCCTCTCTGTCTCCAACTACGGTAAATTTTTATGGGGACTTAATATTAAATCTTCAATCCCCCTGCTTGTTCATGGTTTATTCCTTGTTACTTTTTAAAACTTAATTGATACTGACTTTGATTGGTCTTTAGGACCTTGGTTCTTTATCCTATTAGAGATTTTTATTTTGCCTTTTGCCCCTTCCTTTGACCCTATTGTGCCTAAAATCATGGATGCCCCTTTTTGTCTTAGGTTGTATAATCTCCCACTCGCTATGAGATGTCGAAATGACATAAAATTCCTTAACTCAATAGGTTTTTTTTGCTAAAAACTGATGAGACCTATTTGAAATGTAAATTTGTGAGTCTTTGTGTTATGTTAGAGTTCTCCAAACCATTTTATTATTCGTTTAAAATAGATTATTCATGTGGATATTGGATTCAATTCATTAATTGTGAAGGTATCTCTCATAGATGCTACCATTGTAGTCATCTCGGGAACTGAGTGACTGCTTATGTTTATCTTAGGATCTCTTGATTGTTAGTTATATTTCTCAAAGAAGATGGAGGATAAAGGATGTTATACCTCATTTTAATTTTATCTGGCACAATCACAGGTTTTTTTTGTTCATGACCATGCTCCCTTTTCACAAATTTATTAGTTTGTTGATTCTTGATCTCTCCTCGTAGGGCAACATTGACAATTGTTGAGCCTGCATTTGATTATGATATTATGGACAATGGTTTTATTTAGTCTCATATTGTTTCTTTTGGCTTATCTCCGACCAAATGCTTCATCTCCAAACCTAAATTGGGATCCACAACTGAGCGTAAATAGTGTCATATGGAGGTTGAGGATCTAACGAGGGATTCAAAGGGAGTGTCTAAGGTTAGTTCTTATGGTTATTGAAAGTTAATCTATCCATGAGAAGAAGAAAACAAGATTATTCTTGTGGATATATCCATCATCTCCTCTTCGCTTGTGTGTTTTATATAGCTCCAATGGCTTATTATTTGTCAAAAGCGGTTACACATGTCCTCTTTTCTTCTCTATTATATGTTTGTGGTTCTTTCATTTTTATTATTTTTGTAATTTTCACTTTTTTAATTGATCATAATCATTGAAATGATATATTTGTGAATACATTTATTAGTTATTATAAATTCTTGTATTGTCTAGGGGATTAAACCCCTTATTATAACTGAGGTCGAATTTTTTTGTTTCAACAAAAAATATTATATAAAATAAAAATAAAAATTATCAACTAATATTTAAATATAATGTATATATTATATAAATTAATATTCTAATTGTCAAAATTATAATATATTATTATTGGATTAATTATTATGTTATTAAAATTAAACAAATAATATATAATATTATAAGAACTATTAAAAAGATAAAAATAAGTCAAAAGAATTTTACATTCAAATTCCTTTTTATCCATGGTGCACACTCTAATTACTCACAATAAATTCATGAAATGACTAAACCATTCCGTAATTTAAAAAACAATAAAGACATTTGACCTTCCATTCCACTCATTAATTCTCTATATTCATTTATGCCTTCCACGTGTTGGGGTGCCGTCAATGCTTTATTGTGAAAGGACACATTTCATTGTGACCATTTTCAGACAATTTCGTGTCTGTTCAGCGTGAGTCTCTTCTTAACCTCTTTACTATGCTTTTGTCATTTAATAGTTTGTTATGTGGTATGAAATATTTTCACTTAAAATTACAAAAAATATTTTTGCCATTTACTGTCTAGATACAACAATTATTTTTTGAGGGTATCCATGGTGTCTCAATACTAATTCCTTCTCATCTTTCATGTGTTTCATTACAATGCAGCTTTTATGCATTAATGAGTTTCATTAGAATCTGAATTTTATTTCAAAAATATGGTTTTAATGAGTTTCATTTTCTCCCTTATCCTATGCGGAAATTTGTAATTTTAGGAGAACTCATTTACATTTTAATAAAAAAAATTTAAAATGTACACAAATTGGTGGTTATAAACTAGTAAAACATTGGAGTGATTGACAATCCAGTAAACAAATTGTTTCTTTCTTCAAATAAACACTCTTTTCGAATCCAATCCATCATGCATCATGCAGTTCATTCATTTGAATTCGAGTGTTTCCAGATCGAATCCTTTGACGGCACACCACGTTATCATCATCAAATGAAAAATAACACTGTAGATTGCTGTTCAACCACACATAAAAGTGCCCCCGCCAATGTAATAACTGTAATAACCCCATAAACAGCAAAAGCGGCAACAACAAATGAAGAATTGAAGTTTGAGCCCAATATTCTGCTTCTTAATTCACCCAAAGGATTTTTCTTTTCCGGAATTGAATGTTTGGGTGAGCAGTTGCCAAGCTAGTCAGAAAAAGCACAACAAAAATAACACTCTCAATTGTCATTGCCAGGGCTGAGATTTGACGTTCAGCCATGCCTGTCAACTAAAAATTCAATGACGGTTTATCATTAGTATAGACCTTCCAATAACCTTTTAGAAAAATATTTAATTACAATGTATATTTTTATAATCATTCCTTATAATAATTGAAATGGTTTTATTTCTCTTTCTCATATATATTACTAATATTTAATAAATAATTTTTAAAAAAAATTACTCTATTTCTCTCTTATATATTAAAAGAATATTATCTTTTCTCTTATAATTATTCATTGAAAATATTCAATTTTATTTATATATATATAAATTGTTAGGACAATCTAAATAATTTAAGAGAAATGGGTCCTTGTAATTTTTTAACTAAAACAAAACAAATAGATATCTTGAAGAATAACTCTCTTAAATATATTAAAAGAATAAATGATACTCTTTACTTTCTCCTCTCTCTTACAATTATTCATTGAAAATATTCAATTTTTTTTTTAATATATAATTTCTTTTAAAAAAATTTGTTGGACTCTACACTTCAGAACTTAAATAATTTAAATAAAATGGGTACGTGTAACTTTTGAACTAAAACAAAACAAATGGATATCTTGAAGAACAACTCTCTTACATATATTAAAAGAATAAATAATACTCTTTACTTTCTCTTCTCTCTTACAATTATTATTTGAAAATATTCAATTTTTTCTTTTAATTTATTTTTTTTTAAAAATATTGTTAGACTCTAAACCTCAGAGCCTAAATAGTTTCAGAGAAATGGAAACTTTTAAACTAAAATAAAACAAATAGATACCTTGAAGCAGAATGCAACTGAAAAGAAAAATCATTTTAAGAAAAATATATCCCTGTAAGAATAATAAAACTAATAGACAAGCATTTGCCAATAAAATAAAAAATAAAAAAAATTGTTTTAATAGAAATGGGTGCTTGTAATTTCTTACTACAACAATTAAACTAAAGCAAAACAAACTTTAAAGAAAAATGGGTGCCTGCAAAAACAATAGAACAAAAACCAAAACAAACATTTAAAAAAAGGGGTACCTGTAATTTCTAACAAGAACAATGAAACTAAAGAAAAGCATTTTCCGAGCCATGCTTCAGCAGATGGAAAACAGGTTCTTCACCTTCCGTATCAATCAACTCCACATCGTTGCCTGCCTTCTTCAACGGGAGTCCTCTATATTTCAGAAAATTTTTCTCCACAACAAACACAACAATCCTCAAATACACAAGACTGGAAGGATGGACGTTTAATTTTATGTATATCTATTTCATTAAAAAATATGTATGTATTGCTTATGGATCCCTTACGTGGAAACTACTTAACTAGAGATCAAGAAGAAAAGTTTGGTTGATGTAAATACAATTTATAAAAGTGGTTAAAGGCTAAGAAAATTTAACCAGGTGCCATGAAGTCACAGACCAAGACTAAACGGTGACTGGTGAAAATACAACTAATGAAAGCAATGTATAACTCTGGTTCCCTCTCTCAACACTAAAAATAAAGTATGCAGATGGAAAGCACAATCCATGAAAATAAGGAAACCTTATGTTCGCCGCCAGGGCAAAGACAAGAGTAAGATTAATGCATGAATGTGTAGATCCTCTGGTAAATGAAAGAATTGAACATACATACCGCATGAAATCGAGTATGGAGCTTTTTCTTCATGACTCACTGACCTATACCATCAAATATTCCGCATCTCCAATATTTTAAGCACAACTTCATCTTCAGGGTAGAGTAGAGCTCATGACCAGGCCATGTCCCTTTCCCTTTCCCTCATCATTGCCTTTTCCCTCTGCAGTCCTCGCTCCGTCGCTTGGCAGAATGACCAGTGATCTGCCCCCAGACTTTTCAAAAAAAACAATTTCCCTGTGGTTGCAGTCGAGACTCGAGAGTCAAAAAAATTCACACCTGTCCCATGATAAAATTATTAATTTTCAGCTTCGATTGACATTTACTAAGTAAAATTGGCGGCAAACTAATATTATTTTAATCGACAATGCGTTGTATCACTTATTTCACGATTCTCCATATCTTATTCGCATTGTAATTAACACGATTTTTGAAGACCCGGTATATAAGCAAATGTGATGCGTACATTACTTTTGGAAATGTCCTCTTGACAGGATCTGTCAAACTTTGATAATCTTTATTAACGGTTTTAAAAACATGACACAGTAAAATACGTTTAAAACCCCTAAAAATGTGCGGGACAGGCGCCAAATCTCAGCACTGGTCATTGCCATTGCTTGGATGAAAAGAGCAAGCGTTTTGTATGGATGCGTGATACGTATGACATGGTGTGGAGAAAAATTTTCTGATTAATGCATGAATGTGTAGATCCTCTGGTAAATGAAAGAATTGAACATACATACCGCATGAAATCGAGTATGGAGCTTTTTCTTCATGACTCACTGACCTATACCATCAAATATTCCGCATCTCCAATATTTTAAGCACAACTTCATCTTCAGGGTAGAGTAGAGCTCATGACCAGGCCATGTCCCTTTCCCTTTCCCTCATCATTGCCTTTTCCCTCTGCAGTCCTCGCTCCGTCGCTTGGCAGAATGACCAGTGATCTGCCCCCAGACTTTTCAAAAAAAACAATTTCCCTGTGGTTGCAGTCGAGACTCGAGAGTCAAAAAAATTCACACCTGTCCCATGATAAAATTATTAATTTTCAGCTTCGATTGACATTTACTAAGTAAAATTGGCGGCAAACTAATATTATTTTAATCGACAATGCGTTGTATCACTTATTTCACGATTCTCCATATCTTATTCGCATTGTAATTAACACGATTTTTGAAGACCCGGTATATAAGCAAATGTGATGCGTACATTACTTTTGGAAATGTCCTCTTGACAGGATCTGTCAAACTTTGATAATCTTTATTAACGGTTTTAAAAACATGACACAGTAAAATACGTTTAAAACCCCTAAAAATGTGCGGGACAGGCGCCAAATCTCAGCACTGGTCATTGCCATTGCTTGGATGAAAAGAGCAAGCGTTTTGTATGGATGCGTGATACGTATGACATGGTGCGGTCAATGAAGTGAGTTTTCAACTGCACGTTCTTGTTGTTATAACTTGACCTCCACTGCGCTTTTCTTTCCTCCAAAATAATCAGTCTTTACCTACCAACTTCTTCATAAAGTCTTCTTCAAGTTAGAGAAAAGCAAAAGCCCATGGTATTAAATATCTTAAAACGTAGTTTCTTTAACTCCAAATAATTCTATTGTCTACGAAATTGGTGCTCTTTTCACTTTAGTATAATATGACTAGCAGTTGTCCATGGTGCAAGGAATGATAGAAGGGATGTTATTTTAGGTTTTCAAGTGTCAATATACTTGTAATATGGATGAATAGAAGCAACAAGATAGATTCTGAGACCTCAATGTCTTGTCTCATGTTAACAACATTGTATCGTTGATTCGAGTCACACATCAGTTGTCGAGTCTTGTTTCATTAAAATCAGCACTCACAGCATCCTCATCCACCCTCAACAATATAAAATGAGAAATCAAAGATGTCGCCACCCTACAAGCTATAGACCCTTTTACAATCGTTGATGTTGGTCATGTAAATCCAACAACTAGTACCTTGAATCTGAGTTTTGTGTACAATATGGACCACCTGGAATATGGTATCAATCGAAATACCCTTTCATAACCACTCACCATCACTGCCAGTGTAGGTTGAAATCTTTGACCATTAACATGTTCTTTATTGCCTTGTTCTCTCTTCTAGTGGTCTGAGTTTGGTATTTTTGTATGTTGTTAACCTTGATTTAATTACTCTAGATGTTTATATATTTGTATCATTGACAAACATAAGCTACAAGATAGACTCTGGTACTTTAATGTCTTGTCCACACATAAACAACATTGTAATACATATTCAAGCCACTTATCAGATGTGGATCCTTATCACAATCAAATCATTACTCATGATGCCCTTGTCGACCCTTAACAATATAAAAAAACTAATCAAATATGTTACCACCTTGGAAGCTACCAACTCATTTGCAATGTGAGCAAGCCATGTAAATCCAATAACTACCCTAAAATTGGGTTTAGTATATAACACGTAGCATAGGTGACAATAGGTCATATGCAAGGTTGGTTGTAACATATTTTTAATATCGGATGCTATATAAATATTTGTAAGTAGCTAATCATGCCCAATCCCATGGCATGGAGGTCTAGTGGTGTGGTGGAGGCTATCGTGCATTCAAACTATCCTTGAAGAAAGTATTGTGATAATGAGGTGAATGACAAGGTGGTGATGGAATCAAAGAAGCCTACACATATACACATAAAAAATTCTATGACATGTGACATCTACCAATGCAATCTATGGCTTCCAGTAAACTATTTCAAAGGATTTTGAGAGTAAAAAATGTAACTATTATAATACATATGATATATGTATATTAAATTTAGATAATATATTTAATTTATAATTAATGTAATAGTATCACTATAAAAAAACTATATTTCAAGTGAAAAGAAGTCCTTAGAACCTAAGAAAGAGCAGGGTAAATATAAGAGAGAAAATATAGTTAAAAAGGTTCAGAGAAATCGTAAAGCCAGTAAGGCTTGAGAAGAAGAAAAGAAAAAGGATTAGTAAACATCGAGAGAGAAAATCCAACATGCACAAGACTTGGATGTATAGTCAAAAGACCACCTGCTGAAAAAGACCTAAGTGAGACTAAAGGAAGAATAAATAGCTATCAACAGACCAAAGATGCTATGGTTGAGACAAAGAGAGACAAAGAAAGGATGCAAGTACTACAATAAAAGAAGAACTAGATAAGATGAGTAAAGAGGATATTTATAGATAAATAGATGAATTGAATCATGATATAGCATGTTTGATGTAACATGTTGAAGAATGGCTGTAATATATTCAAAGATTCTTCATAAGGATGAAGAAAGAGATCAAATGGACAATAAGACAACTTGTTGAGAGAAGGAAGAGGTAGTAGATGATCAGAAATTTGAGAAGAAGGATTAAGATGTTAGAAGCTTAAATGAAGAAGGAAAAAGAAGAAAAGACAATCAAATCTCAATGCCTTATTTCTAACCATGATTTTGATTGTGTGTTTGAAGGTACATAGATAGATAAAGATAGTGCCCAAGATGAGGAATCAAATCTTGAACAATATGAAGGAAACAAGATGTTGATGAACCTTGAGTAGATTATTATAGAGGTGCGTAGAAAGAATAAGTAAAGAAAGTGATCCAAAGTGAAGAGGATAAAAATATATCCAATTAAGAGTCAGCAAACGATGAAGAGAATAAAAAAATGGAAGAGTTGGGAAGACAATTTTGGAAGAACTAGAGAAGATCATGACAAAAAATCAAGATGTGGAGGACTACAAAATTCAAAAAGAGATAATGTAGTCTCTATATAATATGATTTGATTTGTTCAAAATAAATTGTTCTTGTAAGTGTGGAAACACGAAAACAAGAAGTATTCCATTACTAATTAAGCAGATGAGGCACAAGAATTCCAATGGAACAAGAAGAAGGGGGGAATATTGAAGTGACACATGAAGAAAAACATTTGGCGAAGCAAGCAGATTGGAGGAAGAATTATTTCAGTCCAAAGCTCAATCAGGAAGAATAAGGCAACCTCAGCCCCAGTGCAAGAACTTAACTCAGATTAGATATGTTTGAACAAGGCAAAGGAGGTAGACAAAGAAGATTGAAGTAAGATGAATTCATTTATAGGTTGATATCCCTTTCTTATGTTATAGCATGGTATTATTTACTGCTAGAAGACTATTTGGATAATATTTTCAGTATGAAATCTATAAACATGTTTCAAAAAGGTTAAAATGAAGCTATTGTTGAGGGATGGTTTTTGAAAATAGAATCACATGGGTAGATTCAGATAACAAGAGATTAAATTTATCGATAGTGGAGAATAGAGAAGATAAAGAGATGGATATAGAAGAATAGTTGCAAGAAACTAAAGAGGACCAACAAGATAAGTTGTAGACAAGAAATTCTATACAAGTGATGGATCAACAAGCATGTACCAAGTTTGCAATTCAAACAGAGAGAATAATGTCAACAATAAACTCTAAAAAGGTAAAGGATGTATTTGAATTGTTTTCAAATGATATGAGTCATCATTTGTATGCTCAATTACATATAGATTCAATTATAGTGCTTTGGAGAATATGTGATGATGTGGTAGTTAGGTATATGAATCCACAAGCATGGAGATATGTTAGTCAAGGTGAACCTACAATTGATTGGACAATAGATTATCCATATGATAGAGGAAAGAAATCAGGTACAAACATATGTCATACCTTGTTTACTCTAGGCAAGCCATGGAAGGTAAGGTGCATGTTCATTATGTTTGGTAGAGGCAAGCAAGAAAAAAAGAGTACAGTAAATGGGTATGCAAGAAATTAGGTGGAGCATTGTGTAACAACATAAGAATATTAGGCAAACATATCAGTAAAATAGAGGTTCATAAATAAAGAAGAAAGTTTATATCTACATTTGAGTAGGAGCTCAAATCTTTTCTACTTGGGAAGCATGATGCAGGAGCATCATATGTACTAGTATTAGTATTGATGTAAATGATTAATGTTTATCTCATGTAAGTGTGAGGGATATTATAAGGTCTCATAAGAGGTGTTGGAGTGATTATGATTATTAGTTTTGTGGTTATAGTTCCTTTTGGTGTTTTCTCATTGAAAAGGCAAATCTGAAATTTCAATGTACAAAAGGGTCGAAAGTGAGTTTTATTGATATTTGAAAGAGTGTAAGGGCATGATTTTAGTTTAAATTATGTTATAAAGTATTATAAAATTTTTGGAAGTGTCTTTTCATGTTCAAATTCAGATCACCAATGTAAACCTTAACCATTGTAAAGAGTAAGAGACTGCGGTAACTCTTTTCCTACATAGAACTAGTATTTTAAGACAACTTCGTTCCAAATAACGCATGAGGAAAGTTGTTTTCATGTAAAATAGAGATAATTAAGGGTGTATGCAATAAATATGGGTAGAGATATTCGTTGGAAAGTATACATTGGTGAGAAAAATCAGGTTGTTGAGAGAAACTTGGTCCAACAAACCAAGTTTAGTAACGTTTTTGTAAAGAGATAAAGCTAAAAACATTAAATAAGGAGTTTAATAGGAGTATATGTGCAATAAGGAAGTGTGATGATTTTAGGAAGGCGTGCAAGAAGTTTTAGGTCTCTAGGTGGAGAAATAATAATTGTAGGCTATGAGAAGTCTGTGAAAAAACCAAGGACCTGCTTGTAAGCATTTGAGGTTTTTATGAGTAAAACAAAGATTGTGCACAGGTTTATAATATTATTAGACTCCCACTCATGTGAATTTATGTCTTTATAGACATTTGGTCTTGATTAATATGTGGATGGAGAACCATGAAAAGATTTTTTATTAATAATTGTTTGGAAACAAGGTTTTTATATGACACAGTCTCAGAGAGGAGATTTTTTCTACGTATTTTCATGTGCATGATAGTTAATGGATCATTGAATATGGAAACTATGTAAGATTAGGTTGCATGTGACTAAATAAGAAGACTGACCATGTTAACCCTCTCGGGTTTGGCAGACTCAAGATTGTAGGTTACGGTCATGCTTATTTGTGGATTATGTCATATTGACGCTTGTAGAGATGTTGAAACTAAATATGGAGGGTATATATATGTAAGATTAAATATTACAACCCTTTAGAAGTTCACGAACATTGAGGTAATTTAATTTAGGCCTTTTGTTAAGCTCTCCGCATATGTAAAAAGGCACAAAACACAGAATTAAAGTTTAGATCATATCTTGAGATTTAACCATCAGAAAAGGCTAAAAATTGGTGGAGAGGTAGCTTATGATGTTTCTAAAGTTTCCACAAGGTTTAATATTTTAATACCACTCCTAAAAAAATATATCAAGGACTGAGTTTCTTTTTGCAGACCTTGGTTTTGGTCAAAAACGGAGTTTTGGGTACCAAAAGTTTTATAATTTGTCTGTTAAGCCTACAAAAGGAATGAAACTTGGTATTTAGTTAGGTATGCATTTTCATTACATGTTTTAAGTGATTTCAGATAGTAAAATCTCTTTGATTTCAGTATATAGAGGACTATGTTAGAAGAACTTTACAAATAGGCCTAAAAAGGGACTAATAGACTAAACAGTTTCAAATGTTTATAAGGCTTAGAGTTGTCAAGGGATAGAGAATGAGAATCTATTGTTTGAATATCAGGTGAATGAGTGTGTGGAAATACAATCTGATTGTGTCCCTTATTGGGAATATACTTGAATCTTCTATTAAGATTATGGGTTAGAATTGGTAGCATGGATTTGTTTGGGAAATGTGTGGGTTCCTCTGTGTTTTCTGTTGAGCTCTTTATCTGGGGTAAATTTACATTTGGGCTTATTATTTCAAACGTTCATTCTCTCTGATTGATCATGGTTTCTTTCATGTTACTTTCCAAAACTTACTTAATAGACATTTTGATTGGTCTTCAAGACTTTTGTTTGATCTTTTTGTGGTTAAAATCAGGATTGCATTTTTGTGGCTTTGATTTTATAATCTCTCATTTATTATAAAATGTCAAGATCACATTAAATTAATTGTTAATTAAATGGGATTTTTTTCATAATTGAAAATGACTTACTTGTAAAATAGATTTGTGAGAATTTATGCTATGCTAAATCTCTCCAAACCGTTTTCTTATTCAGTTAAACGAGATTCTTCCCATGGCTTTTGCATTTGGTTCATTTAACCATTGTAGACACGCTAGTTACTCGCACCTCTCCCATAAATTCATAAAATGATTAAACCATTCTGTAAGTCAATAAACAAGAAAGACATTCGACCTGCCTCATAAATTCCCTATATTCTTTTATGCCTTTCACGTGTTGGGGGTGGCATCACTCATTTTATGGATAAGTGATTTGCAAGCAAGAATTGGGATTTGCAAGCAATCTTAATTCACCCAAACGATATCTCTTTTCCAGAATGTTGGGGTGAGCAGTTGTCAAGCTAGTCAGAAGAAGCACAACAAAAATAATACTCTCAATTGCCATTGCCATTGCCATGATGAAAAGAGCAGAGACAGACCTGCGCGATTTGTATGGATGAGTGATGCGGTTAACCACTCCTAAAAGAGAAATATCTTTGGGTCAATGAAGTGGGATTTCAACTGCACGTTCTTTCTGTCCTGACTTGACAGAAATATCTTTTCTTCAAGACAGTCTTTTTGATTAAGTTGCATAAAATCTTTCTTAACACCATTACTTCTAATATATATTGTCAATCAAATTTGTGCTTAATATATGAAATTATAATATAATAATTAAGTATTTTATGCTTTTGCACTCCGCTATATTAAAAGAAAGGTTTAGAGAAAATTGTGTAAAAATCCCCTGATTTAGCATAAGATGAAGAAAATATATATAAGAATTGAAAACTAGAACTCTAAATGAGATAAAAGATGTCTACCTAGTAAATTCAAGACGATTTTTATTTATTTATTTTTATATATATCCATACATTAATTGAATCGAAATGTACAAATAAATCATTAAAAAATATAGGCAGTATGAGAGCACATCACGCAGTCACACTAGATAAAGTTTGGGAACCAGAAATAAATGTATCACTAACAACTAGGCAAAGCCTAAGAACAAGTGACATAATAAAAGATAACACAAAGCAACAAGAGCAAGGCCAGAATATTGAGGATCGGTATCATCAAGACCCCAACCCGAGCTTGGCAAGTCAATCCTATCTAGAATAGGTTCCCAACCAATAGCTTGAGCAGTGTCCCTTTCATCATCTTCTTCATTTGTCGGAGTGGTTGTAATGGCTAGAGAAACCCTGGAGAACTTGTCCAACACATCAGATTAGCCTCCAGGTGGAGCCTCCCAAGCATCCAAACATAGAGCATCCCAGCCATCCTCCCCAGCAGGGGAAGGAGGTGGCAACTGCCACTCTCATTGCTGCCCAGGAGGGGTCATGCAATGGTACGGGGTGCCACTATTAGACAAGCACCAGGAACAAATATGAAGATGCCCACCACAAGGTGGCAAAGCCACTCTATCCTTTAGTCTAGGATCCCTAGGTGGAGATGGTAGAACCCGAGCCATTGCACAAGGAGCATCTCCCTAGTGAGAGAGGAGATCTGGAAGATGCCCAAACTTCATATTCACTTTATTGTGTTGGACTCGAATCTACAAAAGAACATTGGAGATGATAGAGGACTTGTTTAGAGAAGAAACATTATAATTAGCAGATGCATTGTTAAAAACATAATTATTTCTTTCTTTTCAAAGCTAAAAGAAAATTTCCACTCTGAAAGTATGTCAAACTTGTGTGTATTTGAAGGGTATTATAGGGTTATCTCCAAGGAGGTTGTGCTACCAAGGAAAAAATTCTAGCTGGAAAGCCTTGAAAAGATCATGGATCCAAGTCCAGACCCTTTGAACTTTGAAAAATACCATAAGATATGAGGAAGCATCTCAATATGGCCACATAAAGGGCAAACAGGAAGGTGGAGACCTATCTAGATGAGTCTTCTACCAATGGCTAAGCCTTGGTATACTATACACCAAGCAAAATGAGTAAGCTTGAGCTCTACACAATCACCCCAGACAATGTTGAAGCGAAAGCTCCATGTAGTAATGGATAAGTGCAGCCTCTAATGGACATTAAGCTTTTCCACCATGGGCAAATAGGGGGTGAGTCATCCATAGCCAAGCTGAGGAGTGTATTTACAAAAAGGTGTCTCTACATACCACTTCCAGTCCTTTTACCATGGTCGAGTAAAGTGGACTAAGATTTTGTGGAGTATGGAAGGTGGTAGAACATTTGAAATCTCTCGAAAGGATTCTTGTTCCACATTGGCTTACTAAAATTTATCTTTCACCTCCTCTCAAGATAGCTAACAGCAAGATCCCCTGTAGTAGACATCCTAGACGGTATGAATTCTTCTTCAAAAAGTCTTGAGAGCATTGATCCAAGGGATTTTAGCCAAGGGCACTTCATTGAGATTGAAAATCAGAGACCACTAGAGAGTGGTTGGAAGTAGATAGCCCATTATGTAATCTAGAACCATTCCAAAGAAGTCATGGCTTAACTTTTTCCCAAGCTTTCCAGATGCTTTTGGCCACAAAGGACCCTATGATTTAGATGAGAGTCTGAATGAAAAGTAATTTGGAGAACTCGATCCCTTTCAAGGATTTCGTACCTTTAGGCAAGATTGAAGAGATATAGTGTCGAAACAACACCTTCTAAGCTTCTTAACCCTCAATGGCCCACAAAATCTATTTCGCACATAAGGCAGTTCCTTGCCAGGCTATGCCAATGAGACCCATCCCTCCAACACCATACATGAAACAGAAATATTCCCAAGCCACCCTATGGAATAATTTACCTTGGGGGTAAATTGCCTAATGGAAATCTATGAGAAATTTTTCCAACTTTTGGTAATATTTTTTAGAAGGCACCAAACATGACGAGTACTACCCATGGGTGGTCGTAAAAAAATTAGAACAGATTTGAAACTTTTTTGCTAATGAAAGAGACTTAGTCACCCATTATTCAAGATTCTTAACAACTCTATTAACAACATATTTCCATAACTAGGGTGGTGAGGCATCAAAAGAAAAGGGGATGCCAATAAATTTAAAGATTTCATCATGCTAGATCCACTTCCAACAAAATTTAGCAGCCCACACTGGTGGAGGGAGGTAAGATTGCTAGTAGCAATGTGTTTTTTACCATTGGATGATGGAAATAGAGGCCAGACAGAAGGTGTCAAGACACTGTATGGCATTGTCCACATTAAAGTCATCTTTAATGAGACTAAGGAAGGAATCATCCACAAAGTGACCATTAAGAAAATTCATATCTTTTTGTGGATTCATTGTATCAAGAGGGAGATAAATACCCTTAATAAGGCCCTTAGCTTGGGCATTGGTAAGAAGATATCCAAAACCCTCAACTACAAACATATATAAAGTGGGAGCCAATAGACACCCTTACGAAATGGAGTGAAACAATTTGAACTACTCGGAAGTGAATCCATTAATTGAGAGGATGGTTGAGGCATTTGCAAAAAGTATCTAGATGGTTTGGATGAAGATGGGCATAAATCCCAATGATCGAAGCATGGATAGTATGAATGGCCATTTGCTACACTCATAAGCTTTTTTAAATTCAATTTTGATGAACCTATCTTGTTTCTTGGACCGTCTGGCCCAATCTATCTCTTCTAAAATGGCAATGGTGTTATCTAAAATATAATGTCTTCTGATGAAATCCATTTATTTCGGATGCACGATGAGAGGCAATATTTTAAGTAGTTGGATCGCTAGAGCCTTGGCAATGATTTTTTAAGAGACATTAAGGAGGGTGATGGGATGCCAATTGTAGATCAAATTAGGATCTCTCTACTTAGGTGTGAATTTAATATTTCCTTTGTTTATATTCTTACCCAGTGAATACATGTGAAATGCTTCTTGATAAACCTTATGTAAGTCACTATGCACAAGGTCCCATAGGGTTTTATAGAATTTGTAGGGGAATCCATCAATGACATCTTTGTCATTAGCCATGAGAGATGCTACCTCATGTATCAATAGTGAGGGGCCTGTCACAAGCCACTCACTAGGTGAGAGTGAATTTGCATGGTAGCACTATGAGGCATTGTTGAAGGGAAATTTCAAACTCAGTTGAGGATGCTTAAGCTTTGAACACTTGTTGATAGTCATAAATAAAATATTGTGCAATTTTTGGGGTCTCTATGAGTCTATTACCAACCTTAGAGATGAATTGAATTTGTTACTTTGAGTTCTTAGCTCGCAACATTTGGAAGAACTCTTTTGAAGCCTTGTTCCCTATCTTAAGCCAATGAAGCCTAGATTTGACTTGGGTTCAACAAGCATTGTAAATTTCCACAATCTAAATGTGGTTCTATAAGGAATCAAGTCTAACTACAAAATCTCATTGAAGGGATTATTTTCTAAGGCTAAAGCCACATGACTCAACTCTGAGCTAGTAGTAGAGTAAGAGTCTCTCTGAATTCTAGCAAGTTGATGACCATAGATTCATGGGAAGCAAGAGGTCCTTCTGATGGCATCATCCCAAAAACTAATCCAACCAGATTCTTTGGAAGGATGTGGATCCAAATTCCAATCTCTCCTAATGTACACCACCATGGGCCCATATTTAAGAAAGAGGTGTTCATGAAAAATTGAGTTTTGTAGATTTTTGGTTTCATACACTACCATGTCACTCTGAGTCAAATAGGGGAGTGGTCAAAGATCATAAAATCTGGTAGCACTTGTATCAAAAGGGGAAAAACTATATTAAATCAAAACTATGGTTGGGTGTGTTGTCTCCCAAAAATAACAGTTATTTTTGGAACAACGTTTGAATTATTTTGGTTTTACAAACCAAAATAATATCTTCCATTTTCAAAATTTGTCTTAGATATTAAGATTTCTAATTTTCAGAGCTTCTTAGAAAATCTACGAACTCTGCAGGGTTAAATCTACAGACTCTGCAGGCTTGAATCTATGGACTCAGCAGGAAGAAAAATCTACGGACTCTGCAGGAAAAGGAAAATCTACAGACTTCTACTTGTGGTTTTCAGTGAAAAGAATTGATTTTCAACATTTGTTCATTTTCTAGGATTGGTTCAAAGTTTTGGTTCAATTGAAAATCTTCATCGGCAAGCATCTGAATACAAAAGGAGACCTAAATCATTGAACCATTGAGACATTGAACCAATTTGGTTCAAAGGTTCAACGGGTTCAAAGTTCAACAAGTTCAATGTCATTGGCGAAAGTTAAGCACTTCATAAAGGTTCAAAGTTCAATGTCATTGGCGAAAGTTAAGCGCTTCAACAGGTTCATCGGCTTCCAAACATTTGTTTAAATCAAAATGACTTGAACCATTGAACCAATTGGGTTCAAAGGCTCAACGAGTTCAAAGGTTCAACAGTTAGTTCAACCAAAGGAATACTTCAATCACTCGGTTCAACCAAGCAGTTCAATGCTTTATTTCACTCAGATGGCTCATTTCCTTTGTTTCAGCGTCTTTTGGTTCAATCATTTGCTTTGTTAGTTAGTTCAAGGCTTTCATTGAACCGTTGAACCAAATTTTTAGTTGAACATCTTGGTTCAACGAAAAGGTTCAACATCAGGTTTATCACTTTTTGGTTCAAAAGGTGCTTGGCGTGCTTTGTTGAATCATTGAACTAGTTCAATGGACAGGTTCAATCAAATGGTTCAACTCTTAGTTCAAAGGCAAATACAAATATTTGGTTCAATTCTTAGTTTATAGGCTTGTTTTATTTGTTGAACCATCAGCTTGAACCATTGGCTTGAACCATTTTGGTTCAATGCCTTGGTTCAACCGATTAGTTCAATGTATTGGTTCAATGGTAAAAAGTGCATCCAATGGTTCATTGGCTATTTACTTCAAAGGCTTGACGCGCTTCATTGAACCTTTGAACCAGTTCAACAAATGGTTCATTGACTAAGATCAAAGGGACGGTTCAATGCTAAAGAACTTTTTCGAAGGACAAGTGCCCTTGCAGAGGACACTTCATCGACCAAAGCAACCTTCGACTTGTTAAAAGACTTGTTCAAAGCCTAGGGGAATTTTCCCTAGACTTTTTGTCCATGGGAATTTTCCCTGGGGAAAATGTCCATGGGAAATGTTCAAAGGGAATGGTCTGAGGAAAAGCCCGGGGAAATTTGTGAAGGGCCAACGAAGGACCCCAAAGGGCAGGTGCCCTTACGTGGAACTCTCGACCATTAATTTGAGGATACTTCCCGAAGCCGAAGGATCATTTCTCAAGGCCCAAAAGGGCAAAGTCCAATATGGAAAAGCACCAAGCGGAAAGCCAAAAGAAGACCAAGGGGTGACGCGTCTGAACACGTCAAATTCAACATAATCAACTAGCCATTGGAAACATAGTGACAGGGGCACAAAGGTCAAATTGAAGACAACAAAATAATTGTTGATCCTTTGGACATATAGAATAGAATACATTTACAATTTTCAAGGCCAAGACCAGTAGAAAGCGGGGAAGGAACAGAACGACAAGATAAATCTAGGACCCGATTCAATTAATCAGAAAGGGAGGAATGATGAAGATAAGTTCAAACCACCAGGCAGACATTGAAAGTTGTAAAACTTTCAATTGCACAACTTATCTATCTACATTGAGAAGATAGAATGGGTAAAAGGCCCCAAAGTTCCAGCTTGTCTTCCTAACATTTCCCGACACATCATGATGCATTACTGTTCCCGAGTCCTTCTCGAAAGTGGCTATATAAGGGACTTCCTATCATAGTAAAATCATCTTCTTTTTGATAATCTAAACGAAACTCTGCCAAAATTGAGAGGCATCATTGAGACTTTGTGCTCAGTCTATTTATCATATTTTTTTAATGAAAACAAGGGACTTTTTCAAACTTTGTGTTGTGATATCTTGTTTTTTTCATTGATTTGATAAGTAGGATTAGTAAATTTGTCAAGGTGTCCTGAAGAGTCAACTATGGAGAGACTTGTGCCCCATAGCTGCCTTCAATGTGTTTGTTTTTTCATTGCTGTGTAAATAACTTTGAAAAGACTTTGAGCTTTCATTGTTCTTCGTATATCACTCTTGAGCATTTCATGTGCAGATTTTGTGATGTGTCTTGATTTGCTGGTGACCATACTTTAGTGATATTTTGCTTTTATTTCTAGGAGTATTCTTGTGGCTGGTTAAACAGTTCTTCTGAAAGAAGAGGAGTGTTGTCTGTCATTCTCTTGAGTTCTTCCTTTGTTTTTTATACATCATCTTTGAAGAAAGAGAGATGGATGTCTGGTCCTACCCTTGAGTATTATTTTTTGTTCATATATATACATAGCATATCCATAGGGAACCTCCCCTTGATGAGAGAGGAGAACAGTCTCCTTCTGATGTGATGAATTTACACATTAGGATGACTAATCTTCTTGCTTTGGCTGATAAGACCTATTTTGTTTACTTGTACGTTGATAGACAAAATATTCAACCAATAGTTTTTGGTGAGTCCACTAGGGATATACCCATTATCCATTTATAGTCTATCCATTCCATTCACCTCTACACCAATAGGAAAAGAATGCACAGTTCAAAGCCTCAAGCTTTAGCTGAAGCAAAGTCAATTCTTTTCAAATTTTGTTATACAAATCTGGTAGATTCAACGTATACATGAAGCTAAAGGGATAAAGGTGTCATTGATCCTGTGTTTGAGCTGGTACAACAAAGTGATTTTGATCTATTTCCTTCACCATCTCGAATTCAATGAACCGAGAGCTTCACTCCTACTAAAGCCAGATCTCCATTACCAGGTGAAATATCAACTTATGTTGTTGATAAAACTGTGCCTGTAATTACCCCTTTGAGATTTGTTATCCCTCCTTTTCAGTACTCTATAATGGCAGTTCAAGGCCCCTAGGGTAATGCTTTTGACCCTCTCAATCTTACTCCTTTACATGAACTTCCACGTAGTTCTAGGAAGAATTTCTTGAATTTCCACGGTGATGAGAAAGTGCATCCTGATGAACATATTGCAGCATTTAATATAGCTTGTGGAGTAATTGGGGTAGAGTTTGAAGATGTAGCAGTCAAGCTTTTTGTTGAAACACTACAAGGTCCTGCTGCAGATTGGTTTTACCATTTGCAGGCTCGATCTGTGACTGATTGGAATACATTGAAAGCTATGTTTGAATCCAGATTCAAACCTGCAGAAGATGCACATACACTTCTAGCTCAACTTACACAAATGAAAAAACAACCGCATGAGCCTATGAGAGACTTCATAGCTATATTTGACAAGTTGAGAAATAGAATTATTATGATTGTCAAACCTACAGCTGAAAATCTTAAATGCTTTTTCATTAATTCTCAGCTACTTGAAGTCAGTTTCCTCTTGAGAGGTGATGGCCAAATAGATCTAGTTATAGCTCAACTTTTGGCCACTAAAGTAGAAGATGATCTCATTTTAGCAGGGAAAATAAGAAGAGATCCCAATAGAAATAGATCTTCATCATCATCTGAATTTGCATCTACAAGCACCACAGATCCAATGGTGTAGAAATTAGTGAATGAGCTCCTTGCACTCAAAAAACAAATTGCTCAAGGAATGTCTTCTGCTCCTACATATAGAAAAATGTTCCCAAATCAATCATATCAAGGAAATGTTGCCAAAAACCAAGGACAAAAAAATCACCTTCCTCCTCCATAAGGAAAACTTGCCTTGGAAGCTCCTCCAACTAATTCAGTAATGGGATATCTTGAGACAAAATCAAAATTTTCTTATCAGCCTAAATTAAATCAAAAAAATGATGCTGATATCATTGAAGACAGTCAAGAAGAATTAGCTGGCGACTCCCACATTGGTTTCTTGAATTATTAGGATGAACTCAAAAGTAAAGGAGAAGCTTCAGATGGATCATATGCAGTGTTTACCAGGTCCAAGAACCAATCAGTCTAGAAGATTGATAAAGGAAAGACAAAAGAGCAATCATAGCTAGTAGTCACAATTGCCAAGTGTGGGACAGTTCTACCTTTTCAACCAAAAGATATGGTAATCACTCAAAAGGTAAATACATCTGTTGCACCTTCCCCTTATAATTCTAATTTGCAAACCAGTATACCTCTCGTCTCTTCTAAAACATAGAAAGCTGAAGTACCTATCTCTGTACCTAGTTCGATTCAGCCATTTGACATAATTGATCATGTCAAAAAGACAAAAATACAAATGTCTGAATTTGAGTACTTGCAGTCCAATCCAGATCAACTGAATACACTGGTCCAATTTGTTAAAAATCAGACCGTCCCTATAGTACAAAAGGCAAAAAAGTGACTTTTGATTCTCCAATAAATACGCCTAGTCCAAATAATCTGATTGTTACTCCTCCAAATATTTTAGGAAAAATAGAACCCTTCTATGTTTCCCTGTTAATTAATGGCCACAAGCTGAGTAATTGTATAATAGACTTAGGCACATCTGACCATGTTATTCCTACCAAAGTCACTAAGTCTCTTGGTGTCACATTGACCAAGACGTTTGGCAGATATTTCTCCATGGAGAACAAACAAGTGCCATTGCTAGAGCAGATCAAAGATGCCCAATTTGCATTTGTAGCCTTTTCAGACAAGAGGATTAGAATGACTATATTAGTGGCTGAAGTACCAGTGTCTTATGGTATTTTACTTGGATAGAATTTTTGTAAAGACATTGGAGGAGAGTTGAACATGGATCTATCTGAGGCAAGGATCTCTGTATAAGGCATGATGAAGAGATTACTTCCTAAAAATGAAGCAAAGTATGTAGTCACCAAGACGTCAGCTCCTAAAGCTCAAATCCTTTTTGAATCCATAGGTATGGGTAATTACTTTTTATATACAGATCATGAAGAAAGACCCTCCATCTCTGATGAAGGAAAGTCTAAATTAAAGCTAGTGTCTGATGAGATTTGGACTCTAGAATTTGACGGTAGTTGTTCCTCTTCTGGTTCTAGAGCTAGAATTGTTTTGATATCTCCTCAAGGAGATATGTTTCCTTCATCATATAAGTTACAATTCAGCAAAACAAATAATACAACTGAATATGAATCACTATTGCTGGGCATGAAGGCTGCTCAAGAAAGAGGCATCAAGTGTCTTCATGCTAAGGGAGATGCCGAATTAGTGGTCTGCCAAGTGAGAAATTCATATCGGACCAAGAATGAAAGGTTGTGCCATTACCATAATCTTATTTGGGATCAAATTGAAAGCTTTGATGCTTTCAACATTTCTTCCATTCCAAGAGAATCCAATGATAGAGCTGATGCACTTGCTATTTTAAGAACTCTTTTAGTTCCACATTTTGATTTCAAAGAAGCCAAATATACCATTGAACTGATCTATAGGCTGAATGTTCCTGATAATGCTGATCATTGGCAAATTTTTAATGATGATAATTAGATCATTGCCTTTTTATAAAGAAAAGACAATTTTGAATAGCTGTATTTTTAAGGTAGTGAATCTCAGAAGTCTGAATTAATTTCTGAATCTAGTTCAGATGTAAATGAAGAGTTTATACAGCTGAAAGAAAATAAAATTTCTAAAGGCATGGTTTCTCTCAAAAAGCTATTTGACAATCATGATAGATTCGTCAAGCAACAGTAGACATATTCAAATTTCTCTCAGGGATTTGACCAAGTGAATCTGACCAATGAAGAAAATCCAAAAATGGTCAACATTGGTAAGTGTTGTACACTTGAAGAAAAATTCAATTTTACTTCTTTGCTTCGTCAATACATTGATGTCTTGGCATATTCATACGAACATCTGAAGTCTCTCAATCCTAATGAAATCTGTCATCATATTCCTCTCAACACTGATTCAATGCCTTACAAGCAGAAATCTAGACAATATAATCTGAAGATTTCAAGTACAATTATGTCCATGATTCAAAAAATGTTAAATGCTAGAATTATTTTTCCAATCCATCATTCTACATGGATTGCAAATATAGTTCCTGTAAGGAAGAAAAATGGCAAACATTTGTGTTGATTTTCAAAATCTAAATCAATCTTCTCTGAAAGATAATTACCCTTTGCCAATCATGGACCAAGTGCTCCAAATAGTAACAGGATCAGAAATGTTATCAATGTTGGATGGCTTCTCAGGCTATAACCAAGCTGGAGTTGTTGAACCTGATCAACACAAGACTGCATTTACCATGCCTTGGGGTAATTTTGCATACAAAAGAATGCCTTTTGGATTAATAAATGCTGGTGCTACCTTTCAGAGAGCTATGGATATGGCTTTTAAAGATGAAATTGGCAAATTCATAGTTGTATATCTTGATGATTTAACTATCTTTTGAAAGCACTGATCTGATCATATGCACCACTTACAACAAGTGCTGGAGCGCTACTGAAAAAATGGTATTTCTTTGAATCGTAAAAATTCTATTTTTGGAGTGACAGAAGGAAAACTCCTTGGACACATTGTGTCCAAAGAAGGCATATAGATTGACTCAGACAGATTCAAGTCTATTTAGAGCTAAATTTACCTACAAGTAAAAATGTTGTTCATTCTTTCTTCAGAAAAGTGAATTTCTTATGGAGATTCATCCTGAAATTTGCTGAGAAGACAAGACACATTGTAAATATGATGAAAGGAAAGACTACCTTCAGCTGGACCAAAGAAGGCAAATCAACATTTCAAGATATCAAAGTCTCTATTGCTCATGCCCATACCTTGGTCTACCTAGATTACCACAGAGATTTAACTATATACAGCTATGCATCTGAGCATACTCTTTCAGCTATTCTTGTCCAACAAGACAAAGAAGGTATGGAATCTCCCATCTCTTTCATGAGTTGCCCTATGAAAACTCATGAATTGAAGTATTCGAATATAGAGAAGCATGCCTATGCCTTAGTAAAACCAATCAAACACTTTCTTTTCTATATTCTAAATTCACATACTACTGCTTTAGTTCCTGACAGTACAGTCAAGTCTATTTTAACTCAGTAGGAGTTTGGCACAAAGAGAGGTAATTGGATTGCAAAGATCCAAAAATTTGATCTGGATATCAAGCCAACAAAGCAGGTTAGAGGTAAAGGTATTTGTCAGTTAATGGCTGATAATAAGCCAAAAGATACACAACTTGAAGAAGCTGAAGTAGACAATATGCCAGCAGTCCTTTTTGGTTTCTACTACCAATGAATGGTATTCAGATATTGCCTATTTTCTAACTTATGGAGAATTTCCTACTCATTTGTCTTATAAAGAGAGGAGAACCATCAGATTGAAAGCTACCAATTTTGTCCTTTGGGGCAATGGCCTATACAAAAGAAACATAGATGGAGTTTTTCTTCGCTGTGTAGACAAAGAACAGCAGACCCAGCTCTTGAAATCTTTCCATAATCTAGCTTGTGGAGGACATTTTTCTGCTCCTGTGACTGCTCACAAAATTCTAAGAGCCAAGTATTATTGGCTGACTCTTTTCCAAGATGAACATAAATGGGTAAGGAAATGTGAACTTTGCCAGTAATTTGTTGGAAGACCCAAGTTGGCTGCTCTGCCTCTTAAGCCAGTAATCATAGAGGAACCTTTCCAGCAGTGGGGACTCGATTTTATTGGCACAATAAATCTATCATCAAGTGTTGGACATGATTATGTC
The DNA here is from genome assembly GCA_037957365.1 of Torreya grandis. Taxonomy (NCBI): domain Eukaryota; kingdom Viridiplantae; phylum Streptophyta; class Pinopsida; order Cupressales; family Taxaceae; genus Torreya; species Torreya grandis. The sequence continues at coordinate 33,701 of JARHVA010010310.1, read as the reverse complement.
CTTACAGTGACTGATTATTTCACTAAGTGCGTAGAAGCAATCCCGACAAAGCATGCTACCTTAGAAGTTGTATGTAACTTCCTGAAAGAGAACATCATTTCCAGATTTGGAGTCCCACTCAAAATTGTTACTGATAATGTAGCTTGTTTCACCTCTCAAGAAATCACACAATTCTATTTTTATTATGGAATTACGCTCTCTCATTCTTCTGATTATTTTTTATAAGGGAATGGACAAGCTGAGTCCAACAATAAAAATTTGGTAATTATTATCAAGAAACTTGCAGATGATAATCAAAGGACGTGGCACAAAGCATTGGTAGACACTCTGTGGGCTGACAGGATCACGTCAAAAAGGGCAATTGGTATGTCTCCTTTTCAACTTCTTTACTGTATTATTGCTGAGATACCAATCACTTTAGAGCTACCAGCCTTGAAATTGGTGAAGGTTATTGAAGATTAGACATATACGAGTTCTCTTGACAAAATAATCATGTGTCTGACTCAGCTATAAGAATAAAGAACCATGGTGGTGGACATAATTACTGTTCATAAAAATTTGATAAAGAAACTTTTTGATCAGAAAGCCAGAATTCATGATTTTTAGATTGGAGATAAAGTCCTGATGTGGGACAAAAGAAGAGAGCCAAAAGGGATGCATGGAATTTTTGACTCCCTTTGGAGAGGCCCATTCACAATTCATCAGCACATGGGTGAAAATAGCTTTTTGTTAAAATACCAAGATGGAATGCTCTTTTCTCTACCCCATAATGGGTAGCATCTAAAACACTTCAATTCTTGAAGTGTCAGATCATTGCCTCTGTGTATATGTATACTTGTATAGTTTTAATTTCTATTTTGTTTTGTTTGTTTTCATTCTTGTTGCCTTTCATTTCTGGAAAGCATGACACCGAATCCCAATGGTACACTTGAAGACACTAGAGTTTCTGAATTCTACTCCTTCCAATTCATTTTGCAATTGACAGAAGTTCCCCAACTAGAGCCAACTGTTGTCTCCCAAAAATAACAGTCATTTTTGGAACAACATTTGAATTATTTTGGTTCTACAAACCAAAATAATATCTTCCATTTTACAAATTTGTCTTAGATATTCAGATTTCTCATTTTTAGAGCTTCTCAAAAAATCTACAAACTCTGCAGGTTTAAATCTATAGACCCTGCAGGCTTGAATCTACAGACTCAACATGAAGAAAAATCTACTGACTCTGCAAGAAAAGAAAAATATACAGACTTCTATAGGCAGTTTTCAGTCAAAAGAATTGATTTTCAACATTTGTTCATTTTCTAGGATTAGTTCAAAGTTTTGGTTCAATTGAAAATCTTCATCGGCAAGCATCTGAATACAAAAGGAGACCTGAATCATTGAACCGTTGAGACATTAAACTAATTTGGTTCAAAGGTTCAACGGGTTCAAAGTTCAACAAGTTCAATGTCATTAGTGAAAGTTAATCACTTCATAAAGGTTCAAAGTTCAGTCGCTTCAATAGGTCCATCGGCTTCCAAACATTTGGTCAAATCAAAATGACTTGAACCATTGAACCATTGAACCAATTGGGTTCAAAGGTTCAACGGGTTCAAAGGTTCAATAGTCGGTTCAACCAAAGAAACAGTTCAATCACTCGGTTCAACCAAGCAGTTCAAGGCTTTATTTCACTCAGATGGTTCATTTCCTTTGTTTCAGCATCTTTTGGTTCAATCATTTGGTTTGTCAGTTGGTTCAAGGCTTTTGTTGAACCGTTGAACCAAATTTTTGGTTCAACGTCTTGGTTCAACGGAAAGGTTCAATAGCAAGTTTATCACTTTTTGGTTCAAAAGGTGCTTGGTGTGCTTCGTTGAACCATTGAACCAGTTCAACAGACAGGTTCAATCAAATGGTTCAACTCTCAGTTCAAAGGCAAATACAAATATTTGGTTCAATGCTTAGTTTATGGGCCTATTTTATTCATTGAACCATCGTCTTAAACCATTGGCTTGAACTATTTTTGTTCAAAGCCTTGGTTCAACCAATTAGTTCAATGTATTGGTTCAACGCCAAAAAGTCCATCCAATGGTTCGTTGACTGTTTGCTTCAAAGGCTTGGCGTGCTTCATTGAACCTTTGAACCAGTTCAACAAATGGTTCATCAACTAAGTTCAAAGGGACTGTTCAATGCTAAAGAACATTTTCAAAGGACAAGTGCCCTTGCGGAGGACACTTCATCGACCAAAGCACCCTTCGGCTTGTTCAAAGACTTGTTCAAATCCTGGGGGAATTTTCCCCATACTTTTTGTCCATGGGAATTTTCCCCAGGGAAAATGTCTGTGGGAAACGTTCAAAGGGAATGGCTCGAGAAAAATCTAGGGGGAAATTTGCAAAGGGCCAATGAAGGACCCCGAAGGGAAGGTGCCCTTGAGGGGAAGTCTCGACCATTAATTTGAGGATGCTTCCCGAAGCCGAAGGATCATTTCTCAAAGCCCAAAAGGACAAATTCCAATCTGGAAAAGTGCCAAGCCGAAATCCAAAAGAAGACCAAGGGGTGACGCGCCCGAACACGTCAAATTCAACACAGTCAACTAGCCATTGGAAATACAGTGATGGGCACATGAACGTCAAATTTAGGACAACAAAATAACTGTTGATCCTTTGAACATATATAATAGAATACATTCACAATTTTCAAGGCCAAGACTAGCAAAAAGTGGGGAAGGAATAGAACAACAAGCTGAATCCAGGACCTGATTTAATTAATCAAAAAGGGAGGAACGATAAAGATAAGATCGGATCGCCAAGCAGACATTGAAAGTTGTAAAACTTTCAATTACAAGACTTATCTATCTACATTGAGAAGATCAAATGGGTAAAAGTCTCCAAATTTCCAGCTTGTCTTCCTAACATTTCCCAATGCATCATGATGTATTACTGTTCCCAAGTCCTTCTACAAAGTGGCTATATAGGGGACTTCCTATCATTGTAAAATCATCTTCTTTTTGATAATCTGAATGAAACTCTGCTTAAATTGAGAGGCATCATTGAGACTTTGTGCTCAGTCTGTTTATCATATTTTGTTAATGAAGACAAGGGACTTTTTCAGACTTTGTGTTGTGATATCTTGTTTGTTTCATTGATGTAATAAGTAGGATTAGTAAATTTCTCAAGGTGTCCTGAAGAATCAACTGTGGAGAGACTTTGTGCCCCCATAGCTACCTTTAGTGTGTTTGTTTTTTCATTGCTGTGTAAAGAACTTTGAAAAGACTTTGAGCTTTCATTGTTCTTAGTATATCACTCTTGAGTATTTCATGCACAGATTTTGTGTTGTGTCTTGATTTGCTGGTTACCATACTTTAGTCATATTCTGCTTTTATTTCCAAGAGGATTCTTGTGGCTGGTTGAACAGTTTTTCTAAAAGAAGAGGAGTGTTGTTTGTCATTCTCTTGAGTTCTTCCTTTGTTTTGTATACATCATCTCTGAAGAAAGAGAGATGGATGTTTGGTCATACCCTTGAGTATTATTTTCTGTTCATATATATACATAGCATATCCATATGGAACCTCCTCTTGATGAGAGGAGAGAATAGTCTCCTTCTGATGTGATAAATTTACACATAGGGATGACTAATCTTCTTGCTTTGGCTGATAAGACCTATCTTTTTTACCAGTATGCTGATAGACAAAATATTCAACCAATAGGGTGGACATCATTTACCTATCTAGATGGTTCAAAATCTCAGCAAAGCCATCCTTAAAATTACTCAAGGTGTACCAAACTACATCTGCAGGATGATAGGTTAAATTTGGGTCATAAAGTCCCCATTTAGTGTACATGTAAAACCACACCTCCCTTTTACCAACTTTCCACCTTATAGGCAACTAGCCCACTTTGTCCTCGACAGATGCTACCATATTAAAGTCACCATATAATATATAGTGTTCTTCAGCAAGATCATTCGCTATCGACCACCATAAATGGGTATGCTCCAAAGTATCATTCAAATCATAAATATTAATAAAGCCAAAAAATGGGTTTAAATTATTAAAAAATATCATACTAACTATTTGGTGGGGTCCATGCCAAATTGCACTAGGTGTGGCCACCACTTTGGAGAAATGAAGGTGATAACCCCTCCATGTCTTGCATCATGATTACTATGAAGACTGATACTATCATGCCAGATGGAATTATTGGCAACCATTATTAAAAAATCTACCATCTTGACTTATAATAGACAAAGAATGTCCATCTCGAAAAACATCCTTCTAAAATCATGCACAACACACTTGCATTTTAATTCTATTAGACCCCAAACATTCCATAAAAAATAATTCATAGCTGACAGGTATCTAGGGATATGTCCTTTGAGTCCATCCTTTCTAGGGCATCATATTGATTTTGTAGAAAGTGCCCACTGTTTCCACTTAAAAAATCATCAAATTGATTCCTCACATTAAGGTCAACCTGGTACTCTCCTTCCTTCACCTCATCACTCCTCTGATGAGGGTTGTGAGAGAATTTAGGCATATCTCACTAAATATAAAGTGGAAGAGTGGTTGGCTATGAGTTTGAAAATTTAGAAGAATTAGGCATAGAGGCCTCAAAACCTTGGGACAAGATGTTAGCAACCAAAGGGTTTTTAAAAACCCTAAGATTTTTGACTAATTTTAGGGCTTTAGTATGAGGGGGCTCTTTCCCAATAGGAGCCTGATCTTATGGGAAATTGCTCAAAGATGGCTTGTCTCTTTTTGGAGTAGCATCTATGTTTGTGGGTTTGGAATGGGTGTTTTTCTTCCCTACCATAGTCCATCCATCCTTAGATGGTTTATTACTAGCTTCAAGAGAGGGCTTGGGTGGAGAGGATGAGTGGTTGGATCCATTATTGTGATCTAACTATAGGGGACACTCCCATACCTTGTGGTCTATGTTTTTGTATTGAAAGAAAGTGTTAGGCAAGTTGATATACAGAGTTTGTTGAGAGTGCCTCACATCCCCAACTTGAATTTTCACAAACTCCTTAAGGTCTTGAGAGAGGTATACTTCTACACAAACATTTATTTGTGGTCTAGCAGAGTAGAACCATTTTTATTAATGATAAACCACACAGCCTATGGAGGATGCTATTTGGTGAATAAATTTCCAGCAGGGGAGTGGGAGGCCTAAAAATTCAACCCAAACTAGGAATTTAAGAGTAGTGTGCTCTTAGACCATAAAGTCTCATTTCTAGGGGGAGAGAACCATAAGAGAGTTCTAGACATACCAAGTGGTAGACCTATGGAGGATTCCTCCTTCATGGGAAAGGTTGGAAAAGTGGAAGAGAAAAAACCATTAGTCATGTTCTTGATGCTCTCCATCTTAATGCCATTAACTGCCTAGTGATTCTGAACCCTAAACCAAAGCATACTTTAAGAGAGAATTCTCCCAACAAAATATCCTATTAAACAAAAATTTTCTAAACATTGACACATAGAATTAAATTTAGGAATAGGTAATATAACATCAAGTTCTGAAGCATTATCGTAAGGCAAACCTTAGGGACAAATTTCATCTATTTCTTACAGGGGGCCATTGCTCGATGTTCTAGACAAGGTGATTATTTTTTAAAACCATTACTAAATTATATATGTATTTTTAAAATGATAGGTCTTTCTTTCAAATTTTAATGATAGAGTTTTGATGGTGGTTCAAACTCAATCTTTCATCGGTGGTTAAATTTTAAGAATATTGTCTATTTTTCACAACTTCCCTGAAGTAATGTTTGAAATAAAAGTTCTTCCCAAGTGTGATCTTGGCATATTCAATGTAAATACAATGATATTTATTTTAATGTTCTTCTTCTAAAATTAATTTTTCTTTGTTTTTGAAGTAAATGTTTGTTGCATAGTCTTTGACCCTAGTCTGAATAGAGGTTCCTCTTTCACAACTGTAATGGACCCCAAAATAAAATTTAATTCTATAAACCCTACCCTTAAAACTTGGTTTCAAATTATCCCTTGCTAATATTAATACCTTTATCAACTTATTATTTCAAAGAAAAATAGTATTGATATTATATTACCTTAGGACTCTTGAGATCTTGATAGGGATTTACTTGGATGTAAGGAATGAATGCAAAAATACCACCAAATGAAGCTTATTCTCTTTTTATATTCCCTTGACACTCTCTTTCCTCCTTTAAATATGTATATATTTTTATTTTTATAACCTATCATGCCCCTTTTTTGGCATTTTCATAAGCATGAAAAGCCTTTTGGCGACCGTTGGTCTATGCACATTAAGCTTCTATTTGTGGGTGATCTATAGGGATATTGCTTGTTCTTTGATGTTTAATAATTAGTTACTATAGTTGACATTATTTTTGTCTAATGATTTAGACACCTATCAATTTTAATGACCTCTCTTAAGGTACACATTGATAGATTATTTGCATAAATTATTGTGTCATCCTAGTACTACATAGGTATCCCTAGGTTAGTCGTGATCTACGCACTTATTAAAATCATCAATTATGAATAGCCTTTTTACAGACAACCCATTGACATCCAAGTTAATTATATGTCCCTATATTAGTATTAGTTATGTCTATGTTGTGCACTTGGTAGTGTCTCTACCATATATCAAATTTTATCTCCTTAGATATGTTTTGATACGATTACATTGTCATGTTATAGCTATATTGATATTTTGACATGTTCCATTATAGATTAATTTTTGATGAATTGTGATGTATACAATTTATATCATCTTTCTTTGAGATTTTGATTATATAAATTTTTGATTTTATCTTGTTTTGTCGACTCAATTTTTTTTATTATGTAAATTGATATTCCATTTATATGATTTTATACCCTTCTTACTATGTGAGCATTCAATGTCTAAACCCTATTATCTATGATATGTATATATGTTGGTTAATTTACCTTCATTAACTTTCTATATATAGTTTAATATAATTACAATTTAAAATTATGGATTATACCTTGCATTCTCTTGACTACATTGTAATATCTATACTCTCTCTCTCTTCCTATTTTTTCTCCTTTCATTGACGTGATACAATTCAATATATATTAATAACTATTGAATATTGAGGAATGTTAATGATTATTCATGACTTAATTGAATGTATTATGTTCATCATAGATGCTTATTGGTCATTCTTCTTGGATACATAACATGACAATCACGTGGTTAGTTTGTTAGAGTACTGACCAATAACAAATATTAATGTGACAATGTAACCTATGAGAGAATGATGTATGAATAGTTTAAATTCAAACCAAACAATCACATGGCTAGTTTCTAATATATATATATATATATATATATATATATATATATATATATATATATATATATATATATATATATATATATATGAAACTAGCCATGTGATTGTTTGGTTTGAATTTAAACTATTCATACATCATTCTCTCATAGGTTACATTGTCACATTAATATTTGTTATTGGTCAGTACTCTAACAACATGTCTAGATGTTGACAAGAGGTGTACTACTAATATGTGTAGAAGTAACTAAGGTTTGTGACCTTCATAGGTTCTCCTAAGAGATAGAGGTGAACATATATTTATGGGACAATTACTAACTATCCTACCATAGTATTCAAATATAAATATGCATATTTAAATCTTCCTTCAAGGAAATGGGTGTCATGTATTGGAGAAGAGGATACACTACCTATCAAATATGGGTATTCTACTACGAGTTGTATCTTGCTTCAACTTACTGAGGACCATTTGGGAGTCTCATGTAAAATAATTTTATCCTTAGGAGAGCACCATCCTTATATGAGTTTTTTTCCCTATTTTATTTTCTAATAACAAATGGAGTCTCGATTAAAACATAAGTTACTTATAATAGACATGTATCGTCCCATCAGTAGTATTTACAATTTTTCTTATTGATAGCCAATGGAGTCCCATGTAGAACTAATGTTAGCTTTAGTAAATGGGTAAGATGGTATGAGTCATATTTCATGTTTTAATTGCTAATAGATAATTGAGTCCTAAACAAAATAATATGGGTGTTCTTATTATACAACCATGTTAAAGATATTCCTAGTTAACTATTGTGACTCACTAGGGAATATTGCACATTTTTTAAATAATATCATTAGACATAATTAATATCATTTATCTCAACTTCGTCATATGGATTGGCTATGAACATGTTTAGATAGTTTCTATAACATTTTTAGTTATTATGTAATGTTAGTTCATTGTTATTATACCATTATGGTGTTTTTATACATATACATGTGCATGGATATTAGTACTTTAACCATGAATTAAACTATGTGGTATTATATGTTTTTGACATATTATTTATAACCCTTTATTGCTTGGTTTACTTGATATTATTGAAGGACCACGGACATGATTGATATCCTTTAGATTGGATATGGAAATCCTTGCATTTTTTGTATAAAATTATTAATTATTTTAAAGTGTTAGTTTTTTATTATTATACCATTAGCATTCTTGCATAAATACATAGACACACATGCGCACGCGCACACGCGCGCGCGCACACACACACACACACACACACACACACACACACACACACACACACACACGGAGGCAAAAAAGAAAAAGAAAAAAAAAATTACATACATACATATATTATACACACACAAACATGTTAGACAAAGAGATATAAATAGATAAACATATTAGTTTTCTAACTATGAGTGAATCTAAGAGGTAAAATACTTTTTGGATTTATTATTTCTAACTCGTCATGTAATGATTAAATTATTACACACACAAGGTTGGGTAGAACCATGTAACATATCAAAACCTATGATTAGGATAGAAGCACAATCAAGGAATATTGTTGAGATATGAGCCATCATGGATTCAAAATAAACCTATTTGGATGTCTCTTGAGATGGCTAACATTGCATTATTGATATATTAATTTATGGTGTGAACATTTTGATGGGTGTAGTTTGTGTGTAGGTGATAAGTATGAAAACATATTAGGTTAGACAATGAAATACATGAGAATTTTTTGTTATTAAACACATATATGAAATATAGATTACACCACAAGAATCTATAGATACCATAAGAAATACATAAGGTGATAATAACATCAAACATAATATATCACAAAATACTGATCTCTAATATCATTAGAGTACATGTCATATTGAAAATACAAAAAGTAATTAAATTAACTCAACTACAACTGAATGAGTCTAAAACCACTTCTGTTGATTTATAATTACAAGTTATTACAACTCAATAACAAATATAATACACTACAATGTATATATAGATAAATGGTTTTTCAGAGCATGAGTTTCTTAGACTCTCTAGTATCTATGGAAATCTCAAGTGTCGTCTCAAAATTAGTACTATTATAGGGAGGGACAACATCATACAAGCACTTTTTCAATCAACCACAAACCAATGATCCCCTGCACTACCAAACTAGGGAATGGCTATAGATTTATGGATGAGTTGATAGTGACGGTGTGAGAATCTAGATAGACTAACAAGTACTCATATTCTATATGATTCTAAACCAAATATGTAGTTTATCATAGAAATCTATTATATTTCAAGATATCACATTAACATGTGAATCATACTCATGAAATAATAATGTATCACAAAACATACTTTGGCCTAATGTTTTATTATTATTATTAATGATAATGATCTAAATCAATCGATTTCATACACACCACTTGATCGGATTACCTTCATTTAAAATTACAATGCTATTAATCCAATAAAGTCCATCTTACTTCTTACTCTGCATTATTTATACAAATTGGTCATATACAAATTCAACTACAAGATTCATCAACTTACATCCTACTAATAAATGATTCACATGACACGCTATAAATAGGAGTAATAACAATATATATTTAGGCCATCAAACATATGAATGAATATTTAATTATGTTATATACCATAATATAAATAATGATTACAAATATACCATGGTAGTAAACATAAAATTTAGCTATCTAATTTAAATAATATAATTAGTTTCTAGATATCTACACCCTATGGCAACCTATATTATCATCGTATAGTATTCTAAGACTTGATAACTAATTTTTCTTAATCAATCATGTACATTAGTCTCAAGTACATGGAAGAACAAGCGTTAAATGTTTAACTATATATAACGCAACAACTCATTGCTCCACAAAACACAATAACATATAACACATTTGTTAAATTCGTAGAGTTTACATGTATGCATAAACAAGTCTACCAACTGTAAGAATGCACACTACCCACACACACACACACACACACACACACACACACACACACACACATATATATGAGTTAGGTATAATAACTATAGTAAGTACCTCCAAGGTATAATATATTTCTATACTGTAATACCCTATGATATCTCATATTATTATAGATTCTCAACTAATGACAACACACAATCTAAACTTATGAATTTTGAAACTCAACTAGTCCCTGTAAATAATAACAAATACATAGTAAAATATTATACCACATAAGCATACATTAAATTGAACTACATACAAGCATACTAAGTATTACATGTAAAAATGCAACACAATGCACCATTACGCACTAAGTGGAACTAAGCATAATACACTCATAATATGCAATGCACATAAGTATTCCACACTAACTATATATGACCAATAGTTATTCATGTTATGAGTAGTGAGTCAAATAAATCATTAATCCATTATTTTGTTTACTCATTCGCTTTTAGGAGACTATTTGAACGGTTAAAGCTCTAGATTCCTATATGACTTATTCAATCATCAAAAAAAATTTACATAAAATCTCTATATGCTAGTACTTGCACATCCTAATGTGCACCACATGAAGGTATTCTAATTTTATGGAATCTCTAAACCATGGTTTAGTGATTTCATCAACTCATAAGTACATAGAACACATTCATTCCTACCAAATATCCATAACTTTTTTTCTCAAAAACACAAGATGTCTCGTTTATCAATCGCTTTATGTTTGAGGATTTACAAGCAATCCTTTGCTAAACTAGCCTTAATCAATATTTTAATATTTCACCCAATAATAGTAATTAAAGGAATCTACCTTACTAAATTATAAGTGATAAACACTTAGCTTGATGTATTATCAAGCTTATGTAATTATTTTCCAGTAAATAAGAGACTTAAAAGCTCTTCAAGGTTTAAGTCTCAATAGAGGGTAAATATGTTTGACCGTTCAACTCTAAGTTCAATACATTTTATGTTTGATGATAAACAATTTAATTAATCAACTATCAAATCTTATGATAATTCATAACCAATCAATTCAGAGAATCTTAAGCTTTATTTCAGTGATTTAGGCACACCTAAATATATATATTATTATCTTTCTGAAATCATATTATAAATACTCACGTGAAAATCAAATTGTATATATTTCTTATATATTATTTTTAAACCAATAACGCATCTACCTCCCACCTATGTTACAGAATAGACAAATAAACATGTTTAAGCCTATTTTAAATATGCACATAATAATAATTAATACTTCGTAACTTGTTATTAAATCATATATTTAATCTATATTCTCCATTAATAATATATATTTTGAAATAAACAATAATTATTTTTAGAAATAGTTAATAATATAGGTTTCAAAATTTAAAATAAAAAATAAAAAATTGAAATAAACAACAATATATTTTCCAGAATAGATAATAATGTATTTGTCTGACATAAACAATAATATATTTGTGTGGAAAAAACTAACAAAACATATTTCTAAAATATATAATAATATATGTTTTTCCATAAATAAATAACAATATATTATTACAAAATATATAACAATATATTTTTCTGAAAATGATTAACAATATTTTTGTCTAAAATATATAATAATTTATTTTTTCAAAATAAAAAATAATAACCGATAATTGTATAGTTTTCGGCCTATGGTTTACCCATTAATTAGGATGCTCATCTATCAATTTAAACTCCCGCACTAATAAATATAAATAAGAAAGGATTTTATCATTGTATATTCTAACTTTAATGTAAAGGGCAACGTTTTTCTGTCATACAAAAATTAAGAGCAGTAATATATAAAATAAAACATCAATATATAAAATAAAACATTATAAATTACTGGTGTGAGATAAATCCCCTGAGATAGTTAGACATTTGTGGCAGTGGAAAAGATATTGTAGACAAGAATTTTTTACAGAGTCAAGATGCTTTGTCTACCTTGGATACCAATAGCGACTTGATCTGAGCTTCTAAAGATCATCAACAATCCATTTTCTAAAATAATTCAGAGTTTTGTGAATTTATACACTGCCAAATATATTCTAATATTTGATTCATAATTTTCCTCATTACATTAATAACCTCAACTATAGTTTAAAGTCTGGGCATTTTATGTATTGGCTGGGCACTTGGTTGAGTTGGTTGGTCACTTCATACAACTGCAACGCAGTTTTTTAGAATGAGGCGCATGTCTCAACAAAATACCTCATCCAAACATTTTATGAAGAACTGCCATGCATAACATTAATGTACTACCTGATTTTTATTCATTTCCGGTAAATAAATGATGACACATTCTTAATTTTAGCACTACTCATTATTAAATAGGTTTCAAACATATTTAATAGGCACTTATAAGAATATAAACAATTATACTTTTGGATTGACTATTTCATGATAACAGTTATTGTTCCTACGACTCACAAAACATACTAGTATACAGAGTATATGTAAACAACTGGGTTTTCTCTATATCGATTTGTATATACAGCTAGTTGGTTCTCATGGTATGCCTATCTTATGCACATAGATTGGTTAGATCATGGTTGACTCCATAAACCTCAAAAAAATCGCTGCACTAATGTTTTACGGCTGCACCCCAATCCATGTTGCTACCTCTCACCAATTTATTTATTTATTTATGTTCAATGATTATATATATACATGTAAGTCACTCTGCAATTTTCATGAGCAGAATATATCCATATATAAATCTACCTATGGAAAACATTGTGTTATTATAACTACTCAAATATATTATAATTAATAATTATGAATTTTAGACATGTTTATAAATAAAGAACATTTGTTTACTTGGCAAAACATCAATTTATACAAGACCTCCTCCTTCCATCTTCCTTCCTCATTACATCTGGAAAATAACCCATTTTTTCAACTTTCCCATGATTTTTTTATTTTTTTATTTTTTTCTGATGCCATAAAACAATGAAAAATCCTACTTATTTTTAAAAAAACCGTAACTCTTAAATTTTTAAAATATTTTCTCTTTTTAATTTATTCTAAAATACTAACTTTTCATTATTTTATTACTTTTTTAATTCTATTTCCCTATTTATAAATCATCAGATTTTATTAAAAACTTGTCTTCTCTATTTTTTTCCCATAGTCTAATCTCCGGATCTCTTCTCCACAATGAGGCGTAGCCCTTTCTTTTAAAAGACTCTTCTTTGATTTTTGTTTTAAATTATTTAATTTTAGTCTTGTCTTGTCTTTTCTTTATTTTATTTGTTTGATTAAAAAAATTATTTTATTAAAAACTTTTTCTCTCTTTTTTATCTTTTTATCTTTATTCTCTCTCTCTTTATATATATATATATATATATATATATATATATATATATATATATATATATATACCTTTTTTTTAAAAGTAATTTTTCATTTTTATAATTTTAGTTAAATCAGATTATCGTTTAATTATAATATAGAAAGTTTAAATGGTAATTCATAAATATTTCAATTTTATGAATTTACTCTCACCAAAATTAATTCTAATATTATCAACGATAAGACATGTCACAAAAACAAAAGAATTCATTAAGAGATCTTCTTATATTGACAAATCATAAACCGATCATGTCAACAAATATCAAACACATCATAAGTAATTAATGCAATTCTACCATGGTTAATTACTATGTGTGTGTGCAAGTTTTTGCTAGATCTCTGTAGACCTTCGATGTCTCCATATATACCACCTTCTCTAATGATGCTCTCTCTCTGGCACATTCGAGGGATGAATTCTATTGCATCTATCTTACAACATGCAAGGAATTAGATCTTTTCACATGATACTCATAACCAATAATATATAACTGAATCAATATATTAATATACTATAAAAATGTAAATGCATATATCATTAAGTTTATAAAAAGTAATAATGAATTATCATCTAATTTATAAACATTTTATTATCTCAAAATAGCATAAATCTCAAACTTAATTAAAAATATAACAAAAAATAAATTTTTTAACTATAAATATCGATGGATAATCTAGTGAGTTTGTCTAACGAAAAATCATGGTGTAACATCATCCCCCCTAATGCTAGTCATCATTCTTGATGATGTTTATTATAAGATGAGTTATCAATAAATAATATTTCTTAGCAAAGCAATAACATGATATTCGATGTCAAAATTAAGTAAATAATTGAGAAATTAACTATAAGACATACCATAAATTGATTGAGTTGCACTATTTTCAAAGTATTAGTCCCATAAGATAATATTATGTGACATTTCACTACTATACAAACAAGGTTTATAAGTATTACTTACTCTGACTTATTCTATCATGACCACTCTGGGTTCCAGAATTGTTAGGACAAGCCTATATATTATAGGAATGACCACTTCTATTACCTTAAAGGGTCCCATATGTCTTGGTGAGAATTTTATCAATTTTTTTAAAGCACACAAGAACATCATAGAAGATAAAATAAATGATCAAGGAGAGTTTATCAAAATATTTTAGTCCTCAATGCATTTCCCTATTTTAAAGAGTGTTTTTCTCACCCTGAAGAAAAGCAAATAGAGAATCCGATAAGAATAATGTGTATATGTTATTACTGTCACTACTCTAATAGCTTCAGATAAGTATAACATGTCAATACTATCACTACTCCATATAACTCTTGAAAAATATGATGATGAATATGAATGCTACATATAAGTATACAAAATCATATATTACTCATCCATATAGAATCTCTATCCATGATATACATGTGTATGACCATATGATTGAATTTGATAAGTTCTTCCTATCAAATCTACGATTTGATAAGTCCGTCTGTCGATCCCACTCAGTACCAATAATCTTAATTAATGTGATTCTAAGTATGATACAATCCTATCACTTATAATTCACTTTCCCAATTCACCACTCTTTCCTTAGGTGTCCCCAACCTAGTGATCTCTAAAATTTACACAATATTTCAAAGACTCATAGTTTTATGCTATCAGATCATTTAAATCAAAGCTATATGCTAAATGATTATAGATATATTCTCATACATACAAAATAAATCATATAATTAATATTTAATTATATTAAGCTACTACTAGCCACACATAACTAGTATCATATTTCATAGTTAAGAGAAAGTAATGTTATCATTAACATGACATACATAGTTTGAGAATAAAATTGTTCTTTAAACATTATAGGAAAATAAACAAAATAATATCTTAATACATGCTCAAGTACCACACAACAAGTTAAAATTTTATTCCAACCTTTAGATTGACAAGATGTTCTACACGTCTTATACCCTACTCATTTTTGATGAAAGGTATAAAAATATCTTTTCAAAACAACATGATATCAAGGAAAATATAACAATATCAATCTATGCAAGGGTGTATTATACTAATTACAATCCACTTATAATTCTTAGAATATGATTTATTTTATAAAACAAGGTTTTCCACTTTACGTGATCTTAAAATCACAAGTTAGATCAAGTAGTGACTCTTAATGAATCAAAATTAGAATTTAGAAAGATATCATTTCAAAAAGTGCTATATACCTTCATCAGGGAAAAGAAGACATTGGAACTCAATGTTTCCAACAACTACTTATTTATCGAATCTTGTAATTATGGTATCTCAATCTAATTTCATAACCAGGGGAGATATATGCCAACATAAATATGTGTCTATCCATCCAATATCAAAAATTCTCTCTCACCAAGAGTAGAAAATATTCTCTAACAAATTTCAAGGGAATATAGTCAAATAATGTTCAGAAATATTAATCATAAAAGAGATTAATAAACAACTATTAAAAAATAATAAGATAATAAAAATAATTCACCTCTATGCAAACTCAAAGAGATGACACAAATTCTCTCAAGAGTGCAAATTCTATAAACAAACTCTTGACTCAAAAGAATTATCAACCAATACAACAACACTTCTACTAAGAAGATTTCCACAACCTAAAGTGCTATTAAAATTTAAAAAAATGGTCTTATGAGATTTTTCACTATTGAAAGTTATGAATATAGACATAAAACTAAAGCACATAAATTTAAAAGAGAAGCATCCTGAGCTTAATCAACACTCACAAAACTTCAATGACAAAGATAACTTGATAATCAAGAAAGTCGTAATCAAACTTGATGTGTCCAATCTAAGCTATCAAACTATGGTAGAAAGATTTTTTTCTTCACTTAAGAACTATACTATATACTGATCTACCCAAGCCTCAAATACAACCATTACCATTAGGACACTTGATAAATCGATCTCCCACATAACTCAAAAAGGTATGAGTGCTTTTAAGAGCACACACTCAATGTCCAACACATATTTTATGAATGTCACAAACTCTAATCATAGTGTAACATGGTTTTGCATTGAGATACCAAAAGTCCAAATTCTAGTGTAATACTTCATGACACTAGGTTCACATCAATGAACAAAAGACACGAAAATGCTAATGGACACATTAGATTTTAGAGTTCGATCCATAGCTCTGATACCACATGTAACAACCCTGTTGATATAGATAATAAAATACGTGAGAATTATTTTATTAAACATATATACTAAATATAGATTACACCATAAGAATCTATAGAGACCATAAAAATTAGATAAGATGATAATAACATCAAGCATAATACATCACATAATACTGATCTCTAATACTATGAGAGTACATATCATATTACAAATACAAAAAATAATTACATTAACTCAGCTACAACTAAACAAGTCTACAATCACTGCTATTGATTTAAAATAATAAGTAATTGCAAATAAATAACAAATGCAATACACTACAGTGTATATATAGATAAATGGCTTCTCAGAGCATGAGTTCACTAGACTCTTCGGTACCTATGGTAATTTCAAGTATCATCTCAAAAGTAGTGCTTCTATGTGGAGGGAGAGCATCATTCAAGCACTTTTCCACCTAATTGTGGATTAAAAATACCCTACACTATTCCATTATGGAATGATATTCCCTTCACGGATGAGTAGATAGTGATGGTGCATCAATCTAAATAGACTAACAAATACCCGTATGTTATATGATTCTAAACTAAACATTGAATGTATCATAGAAATGCATTCTATTACAAGATATCATTCTAACATTTGAACCAATGAAATAATAATTTCTCACTAAACATACTTTGGCTCAAAGATTTACAATTAATAAATTATAATGATCTACATCAATCCATTTCATATACACTACTTGATCAGACTGCCTTCATTTAACATTACAATACCATTAATCCAGTGAATTTTATCTCACTCCTTACTTTGCATTAGCAATGCAAATTTATCAAATACAAATTCAATCACAAATTTTATCAACTTACATCTTACTAGCAAATACATCACATGTCATGCTATACATAGGAGTAATAACAACATATATTTAATCCGTCAAACATATGCATGAATTTTTAATAATATTTTATCCCATATTATAAATAATGATTAAAAATATACTACCTAGGTAAACATAAAAATTACCTATATGATTCAAACAATTTAATTAGTTTTCAAATATCTACACTCTATAGAAACCCAATTTACCACAGTCTAGTGTTCTAAGACTTGACTACTAGTTTTTTTATAATCAATCATTTAAAGTAGTCACAAGAAGCCGAAAAAATAAGCATTAAACGTGTAACTATATATAACATAGAAAATCATTATTTCACAAAACACAATAACATATAACACAATATTTGTTAAATTTTTAGAGTTTGCATACATGCATACACAAATCTACCAAATACAAGAACACAAGTTATTCACAACAATACTAATATATATACATTATACAAACAAATATGAATTACGTATAATAACTATAGTAAGTACCATCTAGGTATAATATACTTCTATACTGTAGTACTCTATGATATCCCATACTATCATAGGTTCTCAACTACATGACAACACACAATCCAAACTTATGAATTTTAAAACTCAATCAATCTCTGTAAATAATAACAAGAAGATAGCAAAGTATTATATGATCTGAGTATACCTTGAATTGAACTACATACAAGCTTACCAAGTATTAGAACATGTAAACATGCATCACGATGCATCATTATGCACTAAGTGCAACTAAGGATAATACATTCATAATATGCAGTGCACACAAGTATTCCCTACTAAATATATATGATTAATATTCATTCTTTTTATGATTAGTGAGTCAAATAATTCATACATTCATTATCCTATTATCCCATTTGCTTCTAGGAGATTGTTTCAAAAGTTCAAATTATGAATTTTTATCTGATTTGTTTAATCATCAAGGAAACTATAGGTAAAATCTCTATATGCTAGGACTTGGACATCTTAATGTGCACCACATGAAGATATTCTAAGGATATGCAATCTCTAAACCATGATTTAGTGTTTTAATCAACTCATAAGTATATATAACACATTCATTCCTCACATATACATAAAATTTTATTTTTCTCAACAACACAAAATGTCTAGTTTATCAATCGCTTTAGGTTTGTGGGTTACAAGCAATCATTTGTTAAACTAGCCTTAATCAATCATTTAATATTTCACCTGAGATTATTAATTAAAACAATCTACCCTAGATTTTGACTGAACTATAAATCATAAACACTTAACTTTATGTATTCTCAAATTTATGTAACGGGTTTCTAGTAAATATGATATTAAAAGCTCGTCAAGGTTTAACTCTTAATAGAGGGTAATTATGTTCGACAATTCAACTCTAAGTTCAATCCACTTTACATTTGATGATAAATAATTTAATTAATCAACTTTCAAATCTTATGATAGTTCATAACCAATGAGTTCAAGGAATTCCAAGCTTTATTTCAACCATTTAGGCACACCTAAAAGATATATATTGCTACATTTTTTGGATTCATATTATAAATAATCACGTGAAGCTCAAAATGTATATATTTCTCAGATATTGTTTTTAAATTAATAACGCATATACCTTCCAACCGAGTTGTAAAATAGACTAATAAACAAGTTACGTCCATTTTTAATATGCACTTAATATTAATGAAAACTTTGTAACTTGTTATTAAATCAAATATTTAATATGAATTCTCCACTAATAATATATATTATTAAATAAATGATAATTATTTTTCAAAATAATTAATTATATATTTTTCAAAATAATTAACATATTTTTCCGAAATAAACAAAAATATATTTTCTGGAATAAATAATAATGTATTTTAATGAAAGAGCTAACAATATATATTTATAAAATATATAATAATATATGTTTTTTCGTAAATAGATAATATTATATTTCTCTAAAATATATAATAATATATTTTTATAAAAATTATTAAAAATATATTTGTCTGAAACATATAATAATTTATTTTTATAAAATAAATAATAATAACCAGTAATTGTATAGTTTTCAGCATATGAGTTACCCATTAATTAGGATGCCTAGCTTTCAATTTACACTCCAACACTAATAGATATAAATAATAAAATATTTAATTATTCAAAATTTCAGCTTTAATATAAAGTGCAATGCTTTTCTGTCACACGGAAATTAAGAGCAATAATATATAAAATAAAACATCAAAAATTATCGGTGTGAGACAAATCTCCCGAGATAGTAAAACATTTGTGGTTGTAGAAAATATATTGTAGACAAGAATTTTCTACAAAAGTCAAGATGCCTTGTTTACCTTGGATACCAACATCAACTTGATCTTAGCTTCTAAAGACCACCAACAATCCATTTTCTAAAAGAATTCAGACTTTTGTGAATTTATACGCTGCCAAATATATTCTGATATTTGATTCCTAATTTTCGTCATCACATTAATAACCTCAGCTATTGTTTAAAGTATGGGCATTTTATATATTAGTTGGGTGCTTGGTTGAGTTGGATGGTCACTTCATACAGTTGTAACGTAGTTCTTTAGAATGAGGTGCATGTCTCAACAAAATACCTTATCTAAACATTCAATGAAACACTATTATGCATAACATTAAAGCGCTGCCTAATTTTTATTCATTTCTGGTAAATAAATCACGACTCGGTCTTAATTTTAGCGCTACTCATTATTAAATAAATTTTCAAACATATTTAATAGGAACTTATATAAATATAAACATTTATATTTCCCGACGGACTATTTCATGAGAAGAGGAGTTGTTCCTACGACTCACAAAACATATAGTATATAGTTTGTATGTAAACAACTGATTTTTCTCTGTATTGATTTGCATATACTTCTGGCTGGTTTTCATGGTACACCTCTCTTAAGCACATAGATTGGTCAGATCATGGTTGACTCTATAAACCTCAAAAGATCATTGCACTAGAGTTTTACGGTTGCACCCCAATCCATGTTGCTGCCTCTCACCATATATTTTTTTAATTTATACATGCTCAATGATTTTATATATATATATATATATATAAAGTCACTCTATAGTTTCCATGAGAAGAATATATCCATATATAAATCTACCTAAGGAAAACATTGCACTATAAGAACTATTGAGACATATTATAATTAATAATTATGAATTTTAGACGTGTTTATAAATACCTGAAATAAAGTACATTTGGTTACCTAGAAAAACATCGATTTGTACCGGATCTCCTCCTTTTTTCCTTCCTCATTTCATCCAAATAATAATCCCTTTCTCCAAATTTCGCATGTAAAAATAGGCGCAGCTGTGCTTTACAAGATTTTCCTCCTTTTTTTTTTTTTTTTTTGTGATGCTAAAAGGCTATGAAAAATATTCCTTATTTCAAAAAGGCCGTAGATTTTAAAAATATTTTCTCTTTTTAATTTAATCCAAAATACTAACTTTCCATTATTTTATTATTTTTAAAATCTTTTTCTCTATTTATAAATCATGAAATTTTATTAAAAACTTGTTTTCTCTATTTTTTTCCCTTATTCTAATCTTTCGATATCTTCTCGACAATGAGGCGTAGCCCTTTATTTTAAAAGATTCCTCTTTGATTTTTTTTTAAATTACTTTAATTTTAGTCTTGTTTTTTCTTTATTTTATTAAAATATTTCTTTTATTAAAAAATTTCTCTCTTTTTTTTTATCTTATTACTTTATTTCCTCTCTTTTAAATTTAGACCTTTATATATATATATATATATATATATATATATATATATATATATATATGTATATATATATATATATATGTATATATATATATATATATATATAATTTTGATATGAAATTCCTGATGTCATATTTTAGTTAAATGAAATTATCGTCCAATTATATTATAAAAATTTTAAATGGTAATTCATAAATATTCTAAATTTTTAAAATTACCTCCACCAAAATTATTTTTATTATCATCAATGATAAGACATGTCACAATAATAAAATAATTCATTATTAAGGCATCTTCTTATACTGGCAAACCATAGAACCAATCACACTAATAAATATTAAACACGTCATAAGCAATTAAATGCATTTCTACCATGACTAATTAATATGTGTGTATGTGCATGTTTCCACCTACTCTCTATAGACCTTCGATGTCTCTATCTACACCACCATCTTTGATGATGCTCTCTCTCTAACACGTTCACGGGATAAATTCTTCTGCATCCACCTCACAATACGCAAGTAATTAGATATTTTCATATGATAGTCATAATTAATAATAAATAATTGAATCAATACATTAATAGGCTTTAAAAATGTAAATTCATACATTATCTATTTTATAAAAGTAATCATGAATTATCATCTAATTAAGAAACATTTTATTATCTTGAAATAACATAAATCTTAAACTTAATCATAAATATAATCAAATTTAAATTTGTTAACTACAAATATCCATTGATAATCTAGCAAGTTTGTTTGGCAAGGAATCAAGATGTAACATTTCTTTTCATTGGCTAACATTTAGGTGCACTGGGAATTTATAGCTTTGGTGACATTCTAAGAATCACACATAATAAGGTTGTGGCCTTCTACGATACTTGTAAAAGTGAATATGCATGGAAATGATTTGCCACATATCCTTTCATGGTTAGCTTTGAATGACAACAACCTCATCCTTTTTTTGGATACATTATTTATGTTACAACTCACACACATCTAGTTGTATAAAATCAAAGGAGTTGTAAAAAATAAAAGATTTCAATGACAAAAAGGAAGGAGCTGAATAAGGTGGATTCTTTCAAAAGTTTATGTATGTTTTGAAGTAATTTTTACTTCTGACTAAATATTTTTTTTTATGTAATTATATAATAAATTATGTATTTAAAGATGACAAGGGGAAGGCTCTAAGTGAAATGATGAGCCTTGAATGTAGTGATTTACTTTGATGGTAATTAATAAATTGAATTCATGTTAATTTTAGTTCATGGATGTGATGTGTAGAATACAAATCCATTTACTTACCATCTTACTCAACTTGAACCAAGTTTTTGCTGACTATTCTAGCATGGTTTTCTTGCTAGACTTATTCCTCAATAATATTTGTTTCCTATCTTATGTGTGTAACCATTTTTCAGAAAGTACTAATGAGAATATGACACTTATCTTTCCTTGTTGACTATCTAATTGTGACTATTTTATTGAAGTGAAAATCATGAATATGCAGGCCTAAGGTTCACTCCATTCCAAAATTAATTCACTATATACATTAGGTTTATTCTACATGATAATATTAGTACCGTTAGTTGATACTAACCTATTGGTCAGTAATAACTTGTGTGGAATTTTGGAGAAGTTACTGTACAATCATCTATGACCATTTTTTATTTTTCTATGCCTGTGATATTGAATACTAATGACATGTTTAGATATATAAATCAACCCCATTTTCTTTTAAACCCTAGATGTATTTATGAGGGATATAAACCTAGAAAATTGAGGAAATTTTAATGGGTTGAGATGAAGAAAATCACCAACCTATAGACATATATATAAGTTTGTGACATGAATAAATGGATTTATATCAAAATAAATAAAAAATTGACATCATTATCAACAAAAAATTAAGACAAAATATGTTCTCAATGCATACACATTGTGGCACTAATTCTATCTTAACTAACCTCATAATGAGTACATGCCCATTATCTTACCTATGTGTGTTGAGATAACAAAACAAATTGTGAAAAATGCTCTCATAGATGATAAAATCATATAAATATTTAAAATTTTAAAGGCATCATTATTGGAAGCATTCATTTTGATTAATAACATATTAAAAAAGCTATGCATCCTTACATGTGCATTAAAAGCTAATACAAAAGAGTTTCATTCCATAAAATGCAATAGATAAATATCTACATAGAAAAATTTATAACTTAGAAGAATGTACTTATATCATCACTGAGATTTATTGGCCACTCATCATTAATTATATTCCACATGGATTTTGAAGGGCCACTACATCCCCATAAATAAACCTTCAATCTCGTGATGTAGGCCAATCATCTTGCACCATGTGTCATGAGTAGTGAAGCATAATAGTATTCATAGTACATCTTAATATGGTGACCATTGATCATGTATGGAATATATAACTCATTTTGATAAATAAAACCCTACATGCATAGAATTATCTCCTTCAATTTTTTTTGTGTAAGTTTGATGGTGTTGATGGCCAGAGTGGATGTATCTACACAGAGGAGTGTGGGACTTACATAAGGAGTGTCAATATACTAATAATAGTGTTAGATGACTTAAAATCATAAATTTTCTTGTTGTGTAGATAATGGTGTAGATTAATTTTATGTGCTCATACGAAAGGGACATGCTTATGAAGCATTGAAAATTCACATATTTACCTATAAACTAAGGATTTCAATAGTTCAACATAACACCTCCTTCAATCAATCATACATAAAGATTTTTTTAATATTTAAAATGCGCAGTGGATTGGAAAAATTAAATAGCACCAAAATAATATGTTACCATTATTTAGTTAGTTTTATAAAGTTATTAAAAATTGATTATTTAATCATGTTACAAAATTGAACAAAATCTCAAAAGGAAAAGTCAACCCAACATTCATAGTAAATTTTTTTAAATCATTGGAAGTGTCTATTAATAATTTTAAATGTAACCCCTTAGATGATATAATCCAATAGGTGTTTATCTTGGTCTTCATTAAAATTTAGGAACCCATTTAGACCAAGGTTATAATGGAGGGTATTCACATTACAAGTGAGAAGGAAGAATATGACAGAAACGATAATTTTTTCTTGGAACCTGAAGATAAACATGTTATGGGACAAAATGAATTTTTTGGACAGAAGAATATTTAGGGAGGCTTCCATTCTAGTGGTAGAAAAAAGGGTGCCCTATAATTTTTTATACCCATTAGCAATAGGCGCTGAACCTTCTTCAATTTCAGACTCGAAGAGGAGATCAAACAGTTTGTTGAGAATTTACAAACTAAGGTGGCAATTCAGAAACTTATGAGCATGGAAAATTGTGTTGAGTTAAAAAATATGAAAAGGCCATTGGTCCTTGGTTATTTCTCATTAATCAAGGGTGACATTCAGCTAGATAAGGAGGAAGAAATAGTTGGTGAGCAAGCCCCTAGGGAGCAATAACTAGCTATAGTGATGGAGGAGATGAATCCAAGATTGATACTGAATAGGTGAAGGAGAAATTTGAGTCCATAGTTATGAAGATAAAAAGGCCCATCAAAGAATCTATGTATGGAATAGGCAACTGTACTAGAGGCATATAAAAGAAAATAGATAACCTAGGGACCAACAAACTAGTCCTCTATTCTAAATTTGAGGAATCAGACTAGCTTTCATCTGGAGTCTAGGTTTACTATCAACATTATTATTTTGTCTTTTTTCATCTTTTAGGCTAATATTAGTGGTTCTAGTTGGTTTTTAGGTTCTATCTCTTTTTGTCTTGTTATTTTTTCCTAAATATCTTTTGAATTATTTTTGTAAGGGTATGTGACCCAAATTCCATAGTTTAACCTATCTAATAAAAAAACATTTAATTGCATTGAATTTAGTAATGTCTTTCATCTAAAAAATTTATTATAAATTCCATAAATTAAGGTGTACAATTTTTCCAAGATTATGATTTTCCAATGCAAATTTCGACAATGCAAACTACACAAATTGTAGTTGTGAGAGAAAAAATGGAGTGGATGAAATGGGAAACCCCTGTTCAATGATAATTATATTGGTATTGATGTCTTCTAAATACCTAACATAAATTTAAATTTTTAAAACTATTTTCCCATAGAGTTTCATTACAAGCATAACTTAGAGTTCTAAAATTTACATTAAATTATAGAGTGCTTATATTAAAAGGTGTTTGCATCAAACAGGTTTTAAAAATTAAAAAACATTAGTAAACTTCATGTTTCTGACTTGTCGTTTATTCAATTAGGTTAATAGGCCCAATAGTTATAGAATAATCCTCTCTACTAAATGCTTAACCCTAATTTTGATTAAGATCCTACTTGGGTAGATAGGGTTAAGGATATAAAAATGATAGGGCGTAAGGGTGAATATCATATTTACAATATGCCATTTAATGTCTTAAAATTAGATGTACTATATGATGAATTTACTAAACTGAGATAAGCTTATTAATGGTAATCTCAACTATGGTAGATATATAAATGACATAATATATAGTACTTAGCTAGTTATAATGCTAATGTAGATCTAGATCTAGTACAACCTACATGCAAACATGAAGTTAATTCTAAAATAATTTTTAGATTCTATATATGGTGCCTATGGCTCTCTAGATAGTTACATTAGCCTGGGAAGGTTATGTTGATACTTGTGTCTAGGTTGAATGTTAGTGTCCAGCATGGAATATTAGCTAAAATAGGATACAACCACTTAGATCCTTTTAAGTTTAGATTTTCCTTCACTCTAGTAGATTCATATCTCAGTTGTGGATTGTCACTCTTGGTTGAATGGTAAAACCATAGCTTTCCATATTTAATGTGACTTTGGATAAAAATGGGATAGTGGGCACAAAATGTCAAGATAACCTCATTATAAAAGGGAACTACCTACAAATCCAATATTCTGGAAGAGGGCCTTAGACTCATGTAGTTCTCCCCTATGTGTTGTCTTATATGTCAATAATTCAAGATGTAAATAAACTACAATAGTGACCTAGATTGTAACTTACAAAATATGACCTTATGACTCCTATATTGAGTGTTCAGTCATTCTAGCCATTTTGTAGGCACTTGGTTTTGGCACCAAATTTGTTTAGACTATTAACATGCTCTTTCAGGATGCTGGGGACTTTATCACTATCAAGGACACCCAATAATATGAGTTTTAAATTCATTGTTATATACAACAAAGATATACTTTAACCCTTTATTTATATACCTATAGGATAAGAATATATATACCTCCTCTCTAATTATGATGCTAGGGCCTTGGTAAAAAGTATCTCTCTCCCTCAATTTGATAGATAGATTTTAAATTGTCACATCATGAATTATTATTTTCTCACTCTTCAAGAGGAAGAAGAGACTTCCAATAATACCATAAAATTTCTCCATAATTTTTGTTTGGCTTTAAGTTCATCTATCAAAAGGAGGAATATTCAGTGTTGCTATCAGTCTCTAGACACCGAACCTCCTTAGCTAGAAGAATTTTAATTGTAGTGGATTCTACTAGGGGTGTAGTTTAAGTTTCTTGGCATTCCCTTTGCCTTTCAGACCTCTCCCTCCAATTTATGCTCATATGTGGTGAAAAGAGTTGAAAACAAATCTCCTTTTAGATCACCAAGCCTCTTTCTCTTGCTAGCAAATTTCAAATTTCTCTAAAGTGTTAGCAGCTACTCATGTGTATTATTCCTCTTGTTATGCCCCTTATAATTCTTCTTAAATAAAATTAGAAAATATTCTAAGATATTTTTTTATGGGATAATTTTTATGGTCATAAGGGATCCCATAGATTTGTTTGGGATATTTTATGCTGACCCAAGGAATCTGGGGGACTAGGTCTCCTAGATTTTCAAATATAAGGCCTTACTTTTGGTTCCAAATGGATTATCATAAGTATTACTAGGGATGAAGCCTGAAAGATTATTTTATACCATTGTATCTATCAAGGACTCCCATTTGGTAGAAAGGCTTGGTAGGGCCAGGGACTTCACTCTTTAATTATGACCCTAATGCCTATTAAAATCAAGGGTAATTTTTTGATTCAAAGTCTATGGAAAGCTTGGGAAAATCTTAAGCCTCACCTTAATTATGTAGGTGAAGGTTTTAGGAATGGCCTCTCCATTAAATCCTAGTCTCTCTGGTGGTTTCCTTGCTTAAATTATCATAATGTTACTTATGGCTTAGTCCCATAGGTTATAGGGTTAAGGATATTCAAGAAAGGTGTGAAGGTTATCACTGATATTTTTTGCAATGAAAATATGGTCTATCTCACTTGCCAATAACTTCAAAATAAATTTCATTTAATTAATTTAGATGCAAAGGATATTGTAAAAATTCAAGGATCCATACCTGATGAGTATTTGCATAAAGTATGAGTCAATTCCTTTATTCTTTGGTGGAAGGATTAACACTAGCCTACAGACACCCCCTTCACCCAATATTCTCCTCATCTAGGGTATCATTTACTAAACCCACAACATATTCTAGATGATATTCTCAATTTTAGATGATATCTCCATTACATACATGGGGTTTGGGACCAATGCTTTAGCACTGTGTGGTTTGATTTTATTAAGCCCAAAAAAGATCATTTACTATGGTGTCTTCTCTATTAGGGCCTATTGAAGACTGACTCAAGCATCTGGGCATGCCTAACCCTATCTGCCCTACTTACTAGTAACCAGATACTATTAAACACCTTTCTGGTTTTTCCCTCATGTATAATCTATTTGGTACTAGATACATTATTTTTTTCAGCACTTTGCAGCTAAATTATTCACGTGGAAGATAGATCTATTAGGTGACTCAGCTCTATTACCTACAAAATATAACTAAATTTGGAAGATATTTTGAGTTGATACTTTATTTCAAATTTGGAAAGCTAGAAACTATGATTGATTTAATCATGAAGAGTTGGAACATAGATTATATGTTATTAACAAAATTACTATTCTATCTAATGTTACTCTTCAGATTCAAAGCCAATATGGTAAGGTATATTGGAACTCAACCACCTCAAACATTTTCTCAATAACTAGGGAAATGCTCTGTGCATGATCAGCCTTGAACCTCTTGAGCCCCCACAACATCCTTTGCCTCCCTAGGGATGAGGGCATGGGCAATTTCAACAATGGTCTAGAACCAGACATAGGAGTCATTCTCCTCGATGATCACCACCTCATTGGTATTCTTCTCATCATGGTGGGCTTAAGTGGCTCATCTAGATTTAGAGGT
>JARHVA010010309.1:155000-182500 GCA_037957365.1 Torreya grandis | reverse complement strand
GTATTTTAAAATTCAAGAATGAACAAAATGATCAAATACGAGATTATTTATCTATTTCCTTGATCGATAAGTGTTTGGGTAATGGTGACTCCCAGAGTATTGTATTAACTATATTCTAAACAGTTTTTGAAAGTTTAGGATGTGTGTTAGGAACTAGTGACTCCCATGAGAAAGTGTCAGGCTATGTTTTCAACTCTTATGAAGAGTCTAGAGATGGAACAATTATGGTGGAATTTGGGGAAAATAATAAACAGGTGTATTCTTCCATATGCTTCAGTTCAAATTTGAGATCTAATTTAAATTTTGAAATCACACAATATTTATAATTTATAATTATAAAAATATATCAAGAAAAAATAAACTCCTTGCAATAATTGGAAGTTTTTTGAAGTAAACTAATCAAGTTGTATAAAAATTTAGAGAGAGAAAGATTAAAACCACTAATTCTTCTTTAGGTAAGTAAAAGTGTGTGTTTAAAATTATTTACATCTATACATTTACATGCGCATGAATTTCATTCAAATATATATGCCAAATTGAAAGAATTATGTAGACAACCAAATTTGGCACAAAACCCTTATTCACATGTTTTATTCTAAATTTAATTTAATTTTTAAAATTATACATTTAAAATATAGGTCTATATTTTTTTCGCAGATATTAAAAATCACCTCAACACTTATCTTGAAAGGTATCTATTACTATATTTAGACTACATCCTATACATTATCTAACCTTGCCTTAAAAATAAAGCTTAACTTGTTTCTTGGACAAACCCTTGGTTGTAAGAGTGCATCATGGAAATATCCATATCCATATAATATTCTTTAATTTATATTTGTGTGCCTATTTATTTATTAACACTGGTCATGTGCCTTATCCCTTCCCATTTTTGTTTTCCAAAGTTCACTGATGGAAGTTAGTTATTCTAGATTATCCTATAAAAACAAAGTATATACATTCTAGTTAGAGAA
Organism: Torreya grandis; assembly: GCA_037957365.1. Classification (NCBI taxonomy): domain Eukaryota; kingdom Viridiplantae; phylum Streptophyta; class Pinopsida; order Cupressales; family Taxaceae; genus Torreya; species Torreya grandis. The sequence goes on along the minus strand of JARHVA010010309.1, from coordinate 181,526 downwards.
AAAGGAATCAAGAAGGATAAATTTTGACACTTCAGTACATTTGACATAGAAAGGGTAAATCCTAGAGCCAAGCTTTTCTATTAAGTTTTTCCTTCTATCAATCAAATTTGACATACTTGAGAAACTTATCTATGTTGTTATCTAAAAAAATACCTTATGCTAAAGGAGTATAATTAGACTACAGTAGTTTCATTGATAACATCTAACGAAGATGAGGTTTAAATCCAAACTCAAGATATTACATTCACACACCACAAGAATTTTGTGGAGGTTTGATTCAAAGCATGTAGGATACATAATTTTCAATGCCATTTTAATGGTTGCTTGGCTCCATTAGTTTTTGATTTGTTTTAGAGTGTGTAGAATAGTTAATATTTAATATTGGTTGATCTATCATATTATACCTTGGACATCTATAAAGGGAATCTATAGTTGTAATTAACAAGACACATTGCATATGCAAGAAAAACTTAGACTATGAAACCCTATAGCTTTGTACAATAGAGACACCCTCGAAGGTATAGGAACATCACTAAAGTGACCAAGTTTATTTTTAGAAAAGTTTTTATAAAACATTATTCTATATGTGTGGTTATATCTTAGAGTAGTATGCAAGTAAAACAAAACATAGGATTTAGTCAATTACAATTAGAATAGTTAGAATACTTACTAAAATGTATAGGGTAGACAAGATGTGATCATTTTAAAACCTCTTTGTTAACTACATTGAAATTGTTTAGCTTTCATTTGTGACACTTAGGATTTTTTACATTGCTTAGCCTCTTATATGGATCTTAATTTTTTTTATTGTTTTAGATATATTTAATTTTAGCATGTTTATACCTATTTTGTGTTAAATACATATTTTAGGAAAATAATATGGTAAAGTGGTTTGATGTAGGACTTCAAAGAGATAATTCCCACTAGTAAAAGGCTATAGTTATTTTAAGATTGATGCATACTTTTTAAATCTATTTTTTCAAAATAAAAACATAATAAATACATATTTTGTTATGTAATAAATACATAATGTGTATTATATATCTATTTTTTATGTAAATATTGAATGCATAAAGTTACATAAATGATGTAAAATTAGTATTAGAAATATAATATGGCTATAATTTGACACTTAGAATAGAGTATGTATAATTTTAAATAACCTAGTATATAATGTGAAATCTAGTTCACATGCACCAAATTGGAATCTATCTTAGTCAGTAGCATTCAAATATAAAATTTCTACATTATAAGGAACATCAAGAATCCTAGCACCACTTTTATTATTTATATATGTTTCATGATAATGGTGATTTTTTATGCATAGCCCTAAATATGCATTCATCTCTTAGATAGCTCCTAAATATATTAGTGGTTTGTTAAAAAAAATTAATAATTACCAAGGAATTTCCTTTAATTACTTGAATCACATCTAACTAGAGCTTTGGTTTTCTAAAATAGATCAATGAATGGTGTGATTATCCTCAAATAAACTAATGTTTGTACTAATGATGGATCACTATGTCCAATAATGATGAATTATGTCTAATTTTGTGTTATTATACCCTTATAGACTATGGCCAATAGGGTGTGATCCCAAATAGACTATTGGTTGCACTAAAAAATGCTAAATTAGACCAACTTAAAAAATTAATACCCTAATTGAGATAGATCCACATGATAAAGAACTGAAATGGGGATATGAACATTAGTTTTCCTATTAATTATTAAACCTAATTTAACAAACCAATACTCTATTCATGTGGGGTACTAAATTGTTAGTATATGTCAAATAGGAACACTTCATGGTAATTCTATTTTCAGGTAATTCACTTGATTGGAGAAATTAATTCTATTTTCAGGGAATTCACATATGACTGACTCTTTTTCTAATCGTTATATTTTGTTATATAATTCAAAAAAAAATTCAAAATCTAAGGCCTTAATGAATATGGAACAATAATGACCATAAAATAATCATAGTGCATTATCTACTAAATTCATTAAGTATTATTTAATAATAAATAAAGTATTAAATAACTATGTTTATTTGAGGATTAATAAATAAACTTATATAAATGATCAAAAACTATGATTTTGTGATAAGAATACATAAATAAAACCTCTATAGATTACTTAACGTTGTAGAATATACTATTTTTTAGTAGTTTTCGATAGTCACTATGAATTTACTAAAATCAAACATTGTGAATTTATTAAATAGTGTATTATGAATTTATTAAAAAATAACACACTATAATTTTTTTCCATCATTCATGGCATACATATTAATGTACCTCCCATATTATTATATATATTAATGTTGGAATTTGCACTAGAAATCTATTGGGAAGCTTACATAAATATTGAGAAGATGAAAATAAGGAAAACAAAAGAAAATAATATTCCCACAATTAACCCATATTTTTCATTATTTGATGTTCCTATGTTGTTTTAAATTTTTTTTGACAAACTCAAGCCCCAATGAGGAGTGATCAAAATAAATAAGGATTGTGCCCTATTCAACAAACTCTTCAAATTTATGTTTATTTTGATGGTGTTTTTGGCTTATTTTTTAAAAAAATCATCTTGACATTAGAACCCATACAACCATGCCCATTTGGGTCTAGACACTATGAATTTATTAAAATAATAAGATTCAAATATATTACATAACACATTGTAAATTCACTAAATAACACATTATAAATTCATAATCTGCTATTTAATTCTTATGAAACTAGTGTATTTGGGCATTCAATGATTATTTTCCAAATTAAGGTTTTATTGGTGCATGTTATATATTTTGTTCATCTTTTGACATGTTACACTTATATTTTATGTGTATTTTGAAATGTTATCCATGTGTTTGATAAACTTTATACATATTGAGAAGAGGGAAAATCAAAGAGAGTAATAAAGGGGGACATGTCAAAATTTGATTGAACACATGGAGAACATGTCAAAGTTCACATAGAAAAGAATAGGAACATGTCCAAATCTAAAAAACACAAAGAAAATGTACCAATAAAATCCTATTTTGGACTAATACCCAATTTAAATTCATCAAGCCACATAAATTTATCATTTGTAAACCATCCTATTTAACCATATTTGACTACATCTTTCTATGAGCTCTAAAACACCCAATGTTTTCACCATGTAGAATCCACATTAACATACTTGCCACATCATCCCCCCATTGAATTTGTGTAAAGTTTCAATCAGATTACACCTATTTAATTTCATATAAATAGAATAATAGAGGGAGACATATCAAAACTTAACTGAATACATGGAAAACATGTTGAAATACACATATAACATAATGGAAAAAATTTCAATTATAGGCAAAATAAATAAAATGCACCAATAAAATCCTAATTTGGATAAATAAAAAAATTAATACATAGATAAACTACCACCATAGTAATTAAATAACACATTGTGAATTTATAATATGTTCTTTAGTGAAGTCACAATGTTTTATTTAATAGATTCACATCATGTTATTTTATAAATTTATAGTATAAATTCCTGATTTAGACCAATGATCAATTAACATGTAAGTACACTCACACTATAAGAATTAAATAACACATTGTCAATTTACAATGTGTTATTTAATGAATTCATAACGTGTTATTTACTGAATTCATAATGTGTTATTTTATAAAATCACGTTGTTTTATTTAATAAATTCACATCATTATTTAATAAATTCATAGTACCATAGAAATTAAATAACACATTTTTTATTTTTAATGTTTGTGTAGGAGAATCCTAGGAGAATCTACAATATCACATCAACCAAAAATAAATTTGGTCCTTGGGGAATAAATCCAAACTTTTTGGTGGCTGAGTTACATGGCATGACAATTCTTGAGCTCTTCAAGATTGCTCAAGAAACCACTTGCACTTTGGAGATGTAACTTGGATTGCATAAAACTAGGAATATGAGTTTACAAAGTTTTTACTAAGGGGTATATTTCAAAAGGGTGGCCTTCTGTAAGAGATAAATTATATGACAAATTATAGAATCAAGACATATAAGTTGACGCATGCATAAAATATTAGAAGAATTACAAATGACCAAGGAACATATGTGCCTTAGTGAATTGGTTAAATTTATTATTCTAAGGGGTTATGTTTCATGAATAATTTAATTGGAACTAAATACATAATAAAGTGTTTGGTCTTGCATAGAAAAGACATAAGATAACAATATTTGAAAATGATGCACTAAGGTTGGTGGTACACAATTGTGTGAAGAGGCTAGTGAAAAAAATCCTCAAAGGACCTATGCTAATGGGGTAAGTTTCACATGGGAAACTGGAGTAAAATTTATGCATAATTTAATAAAATAAATGTTTTATTTCATTATATATATGAATAACCTGACAAATAAACATGATCAAGGTGACCATTCAACATGCAAGCACACACACTTGGAAGGAAGGTACATATAAGCAAAACTTGTTTGAATGGACACAATGATACAAAAATACATATTCCACTTATAGAATGAATAGATAATTGGTACAGTGGCATATATATTTAGAGGAATGCATGCAAATGCATAGTCTTATATAAGTATAAAGGGTTTCACCAAGGAGACTTGGTGCATGGAAAGAATTAGCCACAAATCTAACATAGTTCACTCAAGATATTTTATCATTGACTATTATCTCAAATATTTTTGGAGATCAGTTAAATAACATATGTTGATCATCCTTATTTTTATGATAATAAAGAAACCATTGGAGACATGTGTTATCTTATGATAACACTTCAATGCATATTTATTAACACATTTCACTTAGAGATTCCTATAAAAAGGCATGTTGGGCAAGGCCTAGGGGTAGTGCGATGATCCTCATTTATAAGGAGGAGAAGGTTATGTTGGATAATATTTTAGAGAGATAAAGAGACAAATAAAGATAGGAAATGATATTTTTTAAGGAAGTGAAAGGAGTGATATCTGAGTTGACGACTAGACTATGAGACCCAAGAGATCTATTTTAATAATTAAGTAACATGAAGCCATATGATTATATGTTTGTGCTAAGATACTATGTAACCCATGATTTTTGGAATGAAAGGAAGCATTTTATGTATATATTATGTGTGAATGTCTTTGGATGCATTTACTAAGGCATCCCTTCACTATGACCCCTAGCATTAGATTCATCAAGTGTTTACAGAGCTTAGGTTATGGGTCTTAGAGAGAAAGTAAAATAAATTTTTTTTATTAGATTATCCACACATGATTTTGATCTAATATCTCACAAAAATATTTTAATTATAGATAACACATGTTTAGGATTATGATGGAGGAAAATCGAGAATGGTGATTGAGATGTGAAGAGGAGCACTTAGAATGTGAAGATTGATTGAAACATTTGAATAAGGGATGAGGAAATCATTAAAATGGATCAATCATAAATGAAATAAAGCATAAAAATATTAGTGAGATTCACTTTCAATATAATGGAGGTGAGTGTTTCATATAACCATGTATAGTCTCAAAAGGAAGGGTAGTACATGAAGATTATGTTTGATGTTATCAATCAAACTATAATGAGCTACTAAGTAAAAACACTAATAGAATTCCAGCCAAGAGGCATTCAATTTAGAAAATGGAGATCACATATTCCAACTAATACATGGGGTATAAGGTTTATAGAGGTGAGTTTTGTCTATGTCTTATGGTAATTGGTAGATATAAATCTGTAAAGAATATGGATGAACATAAATATGAGGCAAGATGTGACCTAGATTTATAGATCTTAAATATGATGGAGGAGATAAAATCAAGATTGATTAAGTTAAAAAACATATAAAAGGAGGAGGAGATGATATTTGGGATGAATAATACCATGAAAATAAAAGCATAATTATGTAGAGAAGAGAAACATACAAAGGTTTTGGCATTCATAGAGAATTAGTTTGAATCTAGAATGACTATTTATTTATAGATAAACGACTTTAAAGAGATATATATTGGGTGCATTAAACAACCTAATAAATTAGAGTATGCATAGCAAAATCTAAGTGATAATGCATCAAAATTTTAGAAATAACTCCAAGATAAAATAAAATCAAAAGGAAATAATATTCATGTGAAGTATATGGACCAAATGGCTTCCAAGTTTCTAAAATATGTAATGTGCCTATAAAATAACCTGAGTATTTGATAATACTTGAAGCCTAAAGGTGTGGAGGTGTAAAGGATAATATTTCCTTGAAGGTTTTTTAATCTAGAGAGCTACCCTTAGAGTGGTATAAATATAAGTTTGTGAACAAAAGGGAATAATATGGTTGTTCTCAATCCCTATAAGAATATATCCCTATATAATATTTAGAGTAGATGATATTTTTTGAGGCCAAAGATGGAAAGTATCAAGAAAAATTTATCTAGAGAAGAATTATTTAGGGTAAGTGTAGAATATTGGAGTAAATAATTTTTTGGAGAAATATACAAAATAGGATTAGAAGAAAGAGTTTCCTTCTATGTAAACAAAAATGTTTATCCAGAATAGAAATGAGAGAGACACATGTTTGAATACATGTCATGAGAAGAAGTGGAATATCTAAAACAAACACTGATAGATGTAAGGTTGAACTAGAATGGATATTATTAATATAAAATCTATTACTTTGTATATATAGTTTTATGGGTTTGTTAATACCTTAGGTAGAGATAATATTATGTCAAGGCTAATAATTATTTTATTCCTTAGAGAATTATTAAATTCAAGAGTTGTAAAGTAGGTGTGATCTTACTAAGACATTCACATAGATAAAACACATATATTTGCTAATTTAACTTCTCTTTTATTCATATATAAACATTTTTTACATCCTAAAATAATATTTACTATATAATTCCATCTCTCTTTTACAATGTCTCTTTATCACACTTTCTATTTATTAATCCTTTGTATCACCTTCTTTATGCCTATATTTTATGTTATATATGACTATATCTAGTTATATTCACTTATATTGCATATTTTATAATACTATAATATTTATACCAACTTGATATATATGCTTAACCAATATACATGTTTTATATGGAATTCCCCTTCTTCATGCAGTGTCATTCATCTTACCACAAAGTGTCATTCTATATTAGGTGGCTTTTGAAGGTAAAATCATTTGTTCTATCAATCTATAGATGTGTTATAATGCTATAGTAGTAGAGTTTTGTGATGAAATTCTATGTATTTAGCATTTTTCTAAATAATCCATCCAACATTTACCTAGATTTTATTTCATTGTCTTATCCTTGAGACATATTTGAAGACTCTTGGCAAGATCAATAAAAAAAAACCAAATCTACTTCATATGGCTTGTGTAAAAAATGATAAAAAATACATTGAAAATTTTTAGTTTTTGTTTACCCCTTATTGGAAAGGTACCTCTCATACATAGTCTTATAGAATGTCTCCCAATTCAAAAACATTACTTTTCTTACTTGAAATATATGTTCTGATGTGTTATTTTCCTTGGCTTCCATCATTATGTGTTATGGAGCTAATGTAATCTCCAAATTATTCAAATAAGCCTCATGATCCATAGTCTTCTCTTCCATTTTATCCATTTTTTTTGCTTATCTACATACAATGTTCATCCATATATTCAAATATAAGGATAGTTTCTACTTTATTTTGATTATAAGAATATCTTAAATCAAACAATTTATTCTACTCTATTATATTATTAATGTTTCTAGAATCATGCTAATAGATGCTTCACCAAGTTGTCACTTTAGGTTATCCATATCATGATTCTTATCCTAAGTAAATATTTTATAGGTAATGGATTATGTGAATAATATTTTGTCATACCCCTTTATTTTTCAAAGAATTTATACTCTTGCCTTATCTCCAAGCTTTATTATCACAATGGAGTTGTCCTAGTATTTGTCACTCATATAGTACAATTGATTCTAGCCTAATTTACATGCTTTTATCACTCCAACATGACTGATGGGTCTTCCAAGAACATAATTTATTCAACAATCCATATACCTCTCAATCTCTCACCAATCACATACACATATCATATATTATCAAATAATATGTTGGGCCCCTAACCCATATGTGGAGTGTTGTGATAACTTGACATCCACCTTGGTGCATCTCAATATTTTGGCAAGTGGTTCACCTAAAAAAATTTGGTATCCACCTAGAGGATGTAGCACAAATCATGCACCAGGTGGCTAATGGCTAACTATTTCCCAGATACTTAGGGCATCAACAAATATTTGAAGAAACATGGAAAGTGTAGTTTGGGGATGACAGGGTCATGGAGCCAATGGTTATGATGATGGAATTCCATCTCATCACTCAGAATGTAAATTCAACCTTATCAAAGATGTTCTTGAAGTCTTATATAAGGAATCTCAAACTAGAGGATTAAGGGAGATGGAGAACTATAATGAAGCTTTGGTATAATGACTTTTAAATCATACTCTATAAACATTGCTCTAGAGGCCATTACAGCTTAAATACATAATGGAGGCCTTTATATATCCAATTGTATGTTCCCAAGCTCATCTATGAGACTCTAGGTTTTTCATATTATGATTTAGAATATGAACTCTAGATATTGTATTTGAACACAAAAAAATGGTGTTACCTTAAACTTTACTCAAGTTGTATGGTTTACATGTCTTATAGTATTGCTAATAGGATGAAAGTGTTTGTGTGATGTCACACTTTTGATTAATTATGTGGATTGAAGTTCATGTGGTTTACTAGTTTTGCTATTTTAATGGATTCTCTATAATTTTAATGACATCATCATCGTTTTACATGGAAGATGAGTATAAGTCTATGCCAGTGACCCCGACCCTTATTTTATTTACATCTATTTAGTATGTAGAGTAAGTTAAACCAAAGTAATCTCATGACCCACTAAATGCCTATATGACCCCAAGATTAACCTAAGAAAGATCTTCACCTATGGATCTACCCCAAAGTTAGGTTTATGGTGTCTTATTTAAGTTCCCCTAGTGAAGCCTCATACGGGCCCCAATTAATTCTCATTTGGAATTTGGGTGAGTGCATAAGGTATGTACCTTATGTGGATTGATTCCAACACATTTGATTATTTAAATATTAAGCACAAAGGGAGGTATCCCATCCTTACACTTGGTTACAATATACTACCCCTAGACTTTAACAACATTTTGGTTCTGTTGTTGGGACCTATGTTAAATTTTGTTGTTGTGATGGTGCGATAGAATGATGTACCTATTTTATCTCAAAAAAATTGAGCACTAGATAAAATGGGTGGAAAATAATTTTTCTTAGAAGCATCAAACTTGAAAATGACAAAATCCAAGAAAATGGTTTCATGACAACCTATATGATGCTTTGTATGAGGTCTTTTTCTATGATTTACCTGAGCATGTGTAAAAGTGGTTGGCTGCATCTTTAACCCACCAAATAATAAGCTATGGATAGTGTTATGAGTGGACAAAGGAGTGCCTAGAGAGGCTTAGGACCCTGGATGTTACTTAGACTAGAGTGGTGGATAAATGGTAGAAAAGAGCTCTAAATATCTACATACTTAAGTTCATAGTATAAACTTATCTATGCCATGAGGAAGTGGAATACCAGTTCTTTCATGCCCTTAAGAATTTTTGTGAAGGATTTTAACACATAGCTCAAGAATATAATGGTTGACTACATTTTTGAAACCTTGACGATGGAATTATAAAATCCTCTTATGTGTGAATTGTGCAAAGGGGAAGAGTAGGATGTGTAGGTGAGGCATGATAGAAGGGGATGACTAAATTGACACCTAAAATCTTAGAAGACAAGCTTATAATAACATATTTTTTCGATTGATGGATTATACAAAACCTAGAAGTGTCGACAGGACCCATAGTGAATGGGAGGGGCATGGGGAAGGATCTCTTGATAAATAGTAATGTGAAGATGAGAGGTATAATTAAGCGATGTGCTAAGATTAACACCTAAAAATTGTGAAATTCACTAATTTCCTACATAATTTGGTAACTATAGATACGCTTGACATTCCTACCATATTTGAGCCTATGGTGCATGTTCACATGTTGTATCCCCAACTTGAAGATAGTATAAAAGTGATTGTTGACCATAACAATGACTTAGATCTTAGACATTTTACATATATATATTGTAACTTTTCTATTTAGCATATTATTCCATATGAGTAAGTGACCAAAACTATCTCTAGACCATTGAGTTTTATCTCACCATAGAATAAATTGAATGCTAACATACCAACATAGTTGATGTTAGTAATTCAATGTAGGAAATAACCCACAAGAAGTGGTCCAACATCATAAATGAGTAACATAGCACCAATGGCATAAATTGTGCTAATAGGAATGATAGGACCAATGCCTACCTCTAGGATTGGAGGCATTAGAGGACCATTTCCAAGATAGGCGTTGGGGGGACAAGTACAATAAGTACTAGTTTCCCTACATAGAAAATCTATTATAGAATGTATATTCACCTCCTAGAGTATGATATATTGAAAAATGCTATGAAACATCTGTTGAAGTGTGAACTATATTGGTGTGCATGAGGCATAACCTAATCAAATTGCAAGGCTACTTAGTTTACAACCACTTTACTTAATTGTACCCACTCTTGGTATAGAAACTTTGATCCCAACTAGGCCATGGTTGATTATGATGCCCTAAAGGATGCATTCCTAAAGGAGTTTTACATCCCAGAGTTTGAACAATAGATTATCACCATGTTAAAATAAATTACACAAAACTCTCAGAGAGTGTGTGATTATATGATGCATGGTTCAAAACACTCCTATCAAATCTCTCATATGATATTCACCCTTATGAACATGCATAATGCTTCATTGGGGAGTTTTACATGCCATTCCAAAGACAGTTTTCCATGAAGAATTTTATAGACCCTCATGAAGTTCTTGAAATTTTACTCAGAGCTGAGGTAGTTAGAAGTGTACTTACTAAGATCAACCAATTTATGGAGGCACAAATTACATCTATTGTATCCCAGCTCCAAAATATTACCACTATATCTATACATGATGCTTGAATTAGACTATTATTTACTGAATATGAAGTATAAGGACCTAATAAAAATAACTACCCAAGAAGGAATATGCCTTCTCTACTTTTAAGGTACATAGTCTATCAAGAATCTCATGATGTGTGAAACTATCATCTATTGAAATATGCCATTCAAGTTAGCAAAACCATCTATTGTCTCTTATGTGATGCCTACACCCATACCCCTACTAATTGTCAGAGGATTGAGGACATGTGTGAAAACATGGAAAGGGGTGCACAATAGGATACAACAACAATCAAAGGGCAAATAAACTCAAGGAATAATGGCTATAACTAACAGAATATAGGGTTCAATATACAACAAGGATCTAAAGGGTAAGGTAGAGTATATGGTGGTGGAAGGTTCCCACCATGCTAATGTTATAAGTGTGGCTTAATAGATCATTATCAATGTGACTAACATACACATCCCACATATGGGTATTATCAAGGGCCCCAAAAGGTCAAATAATTCCTTAACCTTTACAAAACATTGACTCAAAGTAAGCCTAGTGAATACAAGGGTAAATGGATGATTAGGAATGATTAGAAGACACAATAATGGACCCCAAAGGCATAAATTACACATAGAGTAGAGGTCAATGTGTAGCTAACTACTTATAGTAGATTCACCACTCAGCCACTAGCTATGTTAATACCTGATTTATTCCTCGAGTATGTGGATAATGGTTAAATGAATGCATAACAGGGACTCAACCAAAATATACATCATAACCAAACCTAATACACTAGTAGGACATACTATAATAGGATATGAGCATAATCTAGAACTTTTAATGAAAGCTTCAATTAGTGCGATACTTAGAAATACAAGTTGTCACCTCTTGAAATAAGTAGGATATCTGAGAGGCTAAAGTACAAGAATTGATTGAGATCTTATGACTCTTATAAATTGAGGGTATATTACCCCTATTGAAGAACTTACTCCTAAAGCATGCAAGTCAAAATCAAGTTGAGGTCACCACACCACACATGGAGAGGGTGTCATAATTTTGACATACTCATAATACTAAATATGACCTAGAACTTCTAGTGGATTACACTATTGAGAGATGGTCTATCTATGAGGTTATTATAGACACAAGTGCCAAGTTCAACATCTTGACCAAGGCTACTTAGGAGAGAATGGGTATCCCACTTTTGAGACCTTCCCCTCATGTGCTTTTCATGGCTAATAAAACCTAGGAACAACTTATCATAATTATAAAGAGTACAGTTGTAAATATCATCGGTGTTAAATCATAGGCTAACTTTGAAGTAATAGAGTTAACAGAGCATGATAACTACCTGGTGTTTTTGGGAAGGCCATGGTGTTATACAAATAATGCATGTATGTTCTTGAAAAGGCACTACGTGACCTTTGAGAATGGAAAAGAAAGGGTAGTTATACCTCTTTCAAATGACCAAGCACCCTTCTATGTCGAGAGTGTGGACATTGAGGATGAAATCAACCATATATATAACATCACAATGCAAGATGTCGATACTCTAGAACCAAACAATGAAGGAATCATTTTTTTAGAAGATGGATAATCAACCTTAGACACCATAGATGTTGCTTGCAACTAATGGGCTGAATAATCATATGAGGCCACTAGTTGATATTACTACTTGGTGTGAAGAAAGGCACCAAAACTAGTAAAGATAGGCTAGATATAGATTGATCGTGCTCCTAAAAGATGGATCCCTTCTATCAAGAAAATGGGAAAAAGAGTGATTCACATTAGTAATGTCAAACATAATGTGCTTGCATGATATGAAGGAAGTAATCCTGTGGAAGACTATGTCCCTGACATTGAGTCGTGTGTCTCAAAGGAGATAGATAGAATGGGTGCACTAGTATACACATTGAAAAACACTACCATTCATTGGTGTGCAGTGCAAAATCCTAGCTTTCCAACTTAGAAGGAATTTAAGGTAGCCATTTCTAATATATTTGGAAAAATTAATGAGAACTTAAACATTTCAACCTACTCTAGCAACTCTGAACCCATAACACATGTACATCTTTGTGAATAAATGTGGACTATATATGATGAAAATCTTCTGAGAAATCTATTGATGTATGCCTTATATATATACTTGAATTCTTGGGCATGGGCATAGTACATATTAAATGAGATGCAACATGAAATAATGGACTAGGATGCTCTTAAGGATCAGTTTGTTCATACCTTCTCCTTTTCTTCACAAAATGTTTAACTAATTGAGCCATTAAAGATAGTTTAAAGGTTAGTGTTTTAGGACACCCCTATATTAGAAGAGCAGTAAGAGTACATGTTCAATTAAAAAAGGTTAGAACTCCTAACCTTCTTCAAAGAATAAATTCTAAATATTGTCTCTAGTGATGAAGATGATGACACATGGAAAGCAAACAACTGGAAGAAATTAGTAGGTAAAAATTTTAGTTAGTGTGCCAAGTTGAGGATAGTTCCCAAGAAGAAGACCCTACCCATTTTTAGGTAGATAAAACCCTAGGTAGAATAAAATTCAAGGATTGACATAGAGAATATTGAACCCTATCAAGAATCATTAAAAACTACCAAGGTAGATATATGTTTAGAGGGGGAACCCAAAATTTCCACTATGGGCACATATTGGTCTAAAATAAAACTAGTGCATATTGTTGATCTCCTAAAATAACTCCAAGACATATTCTTATAAAAATATAAATATCTAAAATTCATCCACCCATCCCTCAAGAATATGAGCATTAAACTATTTGATGGTGTGAAACCCACCATGAAGCGGCCTTATATAATGAACCCAAATCTTCATGATGAGGTCAAAACTAAGATCAATGGCATGTTAATTGAAGGAGTAATCTATACAGTGTTAGAGTCTAAATGGGTTATCCCCATGGTCATCAGCATAAAAAAGGATGGGTAGATTCAAATTTGTTTTTATTATATAATTTTGAATGCCACTTGCATGACTGACCCTTTCCCAAATTAATTTAATAATGAAGTTTTGGATGGCATCATAAGTTAAAAAATATACACATTTACTGATGGATTTTCAAAATACATAAAATTTAGATTGACGAGGAGGATAAGCCCAAAACCACCTTTGAGATTGAGTGGGGATGTTTCATGTATAATATGATGCCATTTGGGATGAAGAATACACTAACCATTTTCTCCCAGGTGGTGATCACCGCATTCAAAGACTTCATTCACAAGTTATTTTAAGTGTATATAGATGATTGGACAGTGTATGGATTGGTAAAATATCAGTATGACAATTTGTGCCATACGTTTGAAAGGTACTAGTAGTTAAAAATGTATTTAAATCTCAAAAAATGAATTTTTTTGGCACCATTTGGCACATTACTCAAGCACATCATCTACAAGGATGGTCTACTTGTTGATCCTATGAAGATTAAAATCATCGTTCAGATTCAAACACCATCAATGAATAAATCTATCCACACCTTTCTTGTACATTATGGGTATTATAGTGAGTTCATCAGGAATTATTCTAGGATTATGTTGTGACTTGAGGATCTCTTGCAAAAGGAATGTCCATTCTATTAGGGTACAGTGTAGGAAGATGACTTTTATACCCTAAAGCTAAAGTTGGTAAATGTGTCAATATTATAATTTCCTAACTGGGTGACTCCCTTCCATGTTCACATTGATTCCTTGGGTACCACAATCGGTGTCATTCTCTCACAACCAAGAAAATGGAAAATGGATCATCCTATTTCTTTTGCAAGTAGGAAACTAACCAAGGTAGAATAAAATTACACCATGATTGATAAAAAAGTGCTTTCCATGGTATACATCCTATGGAAGTCTAGATAGTATTTGTTATCAACCCCATTTAGCTTATTTATTAATCATAAAACACTTAATTACCTAGTGAACAATCCTTTTTTGTACATGCACATTTGTTGATGGATCATTTTGTTTAAAAAATTTGAATTTTCTATTGTAGTCAATCCTAAAAAGCAAAACTTAGGCCCAAACCATCTATCCCACATCAAATCTGGAGATATGGTATCACTAATTAAAGATGATATTCCTGATGTGTAACTCTATAGAATCTAATGCATCCCAAAAGACTTAACATAAATCACTACATTTATAACCTCCAAATCTACACCTCAGGGCATGCAAACTAATAAAAATAAGTAGATCATAATTCTTGCCAACCCTTTTTAACTCATTGGTAGGGAACTATACAAATTGAGGCATGATGAGATCATGCATTGATGTGTCTTATTTAATGAATGGGACTCAATACTACAATAGGTACATGATAAAATTATTGGAGGCCATTATGCTAGGGACATTGTAGCATGAAAATTGTTACAATCAAGCTTGTGATGTCCAACCATGTTTCATGATGCAAAATCATACACCAAAATGTGTGACATCTACTAATACACTAGAAAGCCAAACCACTAAGATGAGATTCCCCTCATCCCCATCCTTGCCCAAACACCATTTAAAAAATGTGCCATTGATTTTGTTGGGCCCATTAATCTCACCATGATGTAAACAAGTGCAAGGTATATTTTGGGTACTACAAATTGCTGCACCAATTGGGCCAAGCAACATGAACCAAAAACTATAAAGCCATCATAGAAAAAAGATTCATTTGGGAGAACATTATAATTAGGTATAGGTGCCTGCTCAATTTTATTGGTAATTGTGTCACATATTTCATTAACAAAATAGTTCATATGTTTTTGTCTGAGTATATGGTGGTGCACCATAAAAAAACACCCTACCACCACTAAGATAATGGATTCATAAAATCTTTCAATACAATACTAGGGGAATGTCTCACAAAAATATGTGGTGTAGGTTGCAAGGAATTGGATGACCATATGTTAGTGATATTATGGGCCTATTGCATGACATATGAGAGCCTAAATAATGCTACAAAATTCTAATTGGTGTTTGACACAAAGATTGTTTTACTTATGTTATTCATAGTTCCCTTGTTGTGTATTATGCACATTATTTGATTGGATGACCAAGAGTCATTAAGTGAATGCCTAAAATATTTTTAAATGCTAGATGAGACACGCACCCAAGCATGATGGAGATAGTAGATAGATAAAGCCCAACAAAATCTACGACGTGATAAGCACATTAAGGGAAAGTTGTTTACAAATGGTGTAGTGGTCTAGTTATATGATTCTAAGTACGTAAGGCACCCAAGCAAATTATAGATCAGGTGGATGGGACCTTATGTCCTCTACAACAATCTTAGGCATTGGCACATGCAAGATGTACATGTTGACTAGTGAAATGTTCCCTAAGAATTTTAATAGAAATATATTGAAGTTATAACATCACTAAGATGGTGCTTATACCATCTAACACTACATTATTTTTCAAGAGTTAGTTATTGTCTTATGACCATTATAAAATTGGCGTGATCCAATTGTTTTCCTTTTTTTGTTTCTTGTGTTTTTTAAATAAGTGTAGTGATTTGAGGCATATAATAGAACATTTTTGGTGCTTACACCCACACAAATTTAGTTGAGTAAGTTAAGTCTGGTCACTTTTGAAGCATCTAAGACCATACACCTAAGTTTTTGGGTGCATGTGTAGTCTACCAAGTCAAATAAACTATAAGTATGAATTTATGAGTCAAGCACATAGGGTGTTCATGTATAAGAGACCATGAGGAGACAATAAGGCACTAAAGGAACTACAAAAGGATTTATATGGGGTAGGGGAGACCAAAAAAAGAGATAGTATAGAGCATAGAAATTGACTAAGAAAGTGAGGTGTACTTAAAAGGAAATGTAGCACTAGAGAAGAGAAGGAACCTAGGAGGCTAAATCATGTGCATGTGAAATGTTATGCCTAGGTAAATAAAAGGAAGGTGAAGGTTGTTTCAATATAAAAAAAGGAAAGATAAAGTGACTATTTTGGTAGATGGAACCCACCCAATAATTGATGGGAAGTGACCATTTAAATACCTATCGCTTTATTAAAAAACTATTAGTAAAGTTAATGCTACAGTGGCATAAGAACAAATATCTATATTAATGAGCAGAGGGAGGCATATTTTAGTGTATTTTTTGGGTTTTAGAAAAATTTGAGGATATAAATGATGCCAACCATCAATTTGGTAGATGAGAATAATGTATAAAACTAGAGATGGTAGATGTAGAAGGTTTACTTGTCATTTTCAAAGTTATCAGAATAGAGCAATGAGCTAAATCCACCAAAATAAAAAACACTACCAAAGAGGAAACAAGTTCCTCAAAACCTCCCCAAGTGTGACCAAAAAAAGTAAGTAGGAGATTGTATTTTACCCCAAGGTGAAGGAGAAATAAATAGAGGGAATTTGAGGGGAAAATAGGAGAGTAGAGATTTTAGAAGAATAATTAATCTACCATTAACAAGGCAAGAAAATCAACATTTGAATAGACAATCATATTTCCCATGACTATAAAGCAAGCCAAACATAATTTTTATCTTTGATAGGATCAATTTATTGTGCTTCAACTATTGTAAGTTCAATATGGGGAAGAAAATACTAAGCTTAGAAGTGATAAAAGTGCATAGGGATGCAAATAAAGTGAAAGTAGTGATGGAAGAATCCACCATAAAATATGAGTCATAATTGGTAGAGGGAGTCAACATCCTATAGTTTGATCCATCTGTGAGTGCAAATATTACCTATAGAGAGATGAATTACCCATCATAAGTCATGGTGGGGTAAAAGTGGGTATCTTTCACCCATGTATACAAGTTGAAAAACTATAACCATAGGACATAAAGCAACATGTAGGAGCTAAACAAAGGCTATATGGTGGACATAGGAAAGAAGACCAAGGTAGGCGCCACACATTTTGATGTATTCATTAGAGACAAGTTAAAAACCATGAGCACAACACATATCTTTGAGTTTCCAAGCTTCAAAAATCTAGAAGAGTTGGTACACTTCTTTCTCTTGTGGGTGTATGCTAACTAATTCTATTTTTCTAAATGGTACATGAGGATTTATACAAGCCACATAAGTAGAATTAGAAGGATACCTAGAGCAAGAGAGGACATACAAGAGATGATGGAGGATGATGTAGGGGTAGAGAGGGTCACAAATCACTAGGGATACTATAATTTTGGATTTACATTCCCTATAAAATGTATCTAGTACCTAATCACAAGAGCAGTAGTACACCTAGTAAGTGCCAAAATTTTCTCAAATGGCCAGTGGTTATATATAAGTAAAACCTTCATTTGTATTACCTACTACATGACATAGGGAGAAATGTTCAACAACTCAAAGTTTATCATAGAGGAGATCGTAAAGAATGTGAAAGAATGACATTGTGCATGTGAGACCTTCCAATGGGGATACATGTTTATCCTAATGATGATGGAGGAGATAGGTGTGTTGGATGATAATGACCACCACCTATGGGTGTTTCCACCAAACCATGAGTCCCAAGTGATTAAGTACCAGGACTTCATCTACCCCACAACTTCTCATATAAGTAAAAAAAATAGAGTACAAGGGTGTTTTGTAGGTATGTAGAGGCCTTGAAAAATGAGTGGTGCATCCCATATAACTCCCTTATTAACTCATGGGAGCAGTAACCTTTGACATGATGCAACACTTCTTTATGGTTCATCTATCACTCAAAGATGGAAATATGTTAGGTTGGCTCTAATTACCTTGTATGTTTTTAGCCAAATACTTTATAGTGGAACTGAAGAGAATCCCAAATGCATAACAAATTGATATCCAAGACAAAGACATACATTATGATAGATGGATTATTAGGAACCAATTTGTGTGTCCTAGAGCTAGGGTAACTAGGGATTAAGAGGATGATAGTGATAGCCCTGACATCCATCCTCTCCAAAGAGTAATAATCAATGGAAGAATTCTAAACATATATTATGAGATGAAGCCATACAAGAAGTATGAAGATCTTGGAAAGGATGATAAGCATCCACTCATATCTAGTGATGAAGGAAAGGATATACTAAAAGTTTAGGCAAAGTCACTCTTGAGGAAGTGGGGTGAAAAATTATAAGAGATTACAAAGTGTACATAATTAAAAATAACCTCTGAGGAAGGAATAATGTCACATGCCCCAATGAAACACATGAAATTAAAACAAGAGGGTATTTCATCCATCAAGAATCTAAGGAAAAAAAATAAGGGACTTATAGCATTTCTTACTAAGACCCTTATAGATATGGAAAGAGAGGGGGGTCTAGTTCTCATAATAGAAGAAGAGACTAAAGAGGATAGGGTAGGGACTTATTTACTACAAATAGAGGAAGGTGAAGAGGAGTTCAACATTAGAAATATTTAGGAGGACTTGTAACGTAATGTGACCACAATGCTAAGAGTAATTGAACAGATGAACACTACCTCTGATGTAACTTTGATAAATATCCCACAAAAGAAAATATTGCCAACTTTCAAGGATGAGGCCTCCACAATGGCCCCTCAGTCTATTAAGGAGAAAATAGTAGCCTAGAGAAATATGGGACTTATCAAGGATGACATAAATTAGGCTTGGGCACTTTAAGAGAAGTAAGAACTTGACCAAGAATAGAAAAAGGCCAAGTTAGAGAAGAGAGCCTCAAAACTGCCCTCAAGCATAGAGCCAAAAATAGATGTGGTTGAATAAGTGCCAAGTTACCCTACTAGACAAATAAAATAAGTTGTTATGGTATGGCCAAATAATGAAGTGGTGTCAAGACAAAAAGAAGGTGATACTATAAATTTAGAGAGATAAATGGAGATAGTTATGGAGTACCAACAATAATACGGTGACCCGAGCACCGAATAAACACCCATTGAGGTAAATATTGAGAAGACCTAGGGTGAACAAATGAATGAGGGGGAGAATTCCGATGAAGTAACCCCCAAGGACCAAATAAGTGACTCCTTCAAAAATCATGATAAAGAGAGTGGTATCATTAGTGAAGAGGAAGAAGTGCACATGGAGAAGGTTGTCATAAAAAATAATAATAAGAATCCTAACATTAGGGAAATGGTGCAAAAGAATTGGGGGATGAAGATCTATACTTATACAAAACTATGCCCCCTAAGACACCATGACAAGGATTCATAAGCATATCTCATTTGTACTAGATTATTATATGAACAATCCCAAATTTGAGGTTCCAAATTCTTCTACTTTTAGTCTAGAAAATTTATAAAATGGATAAAAATCCCTTTTTATTAATCCATGCACCATGAACTGAGTCCAAGTTGGCAATGCACTAATAAAAATGGCCATGAAGGTAATATGCTATAATGTCATAAATGATGGTAGGGTGAGTTAATTGAATAAACTCTTCAAAGAATCAAGGGAGGAAGCATAGGCCAATAGGTTCAAATTGAAATCGCTTTATGTGTGCATGGAGGAAACTGAGCCATCTCTTCTGGTCAACGTCAATAATTCAAACCTTTTAGAGGTTGATAAGATTTATGTATTGGTGGAGTAGATTCTCCTTATATTGTATCCTAAAATAGTGTAATAATAATAACAAGAGGAAGACACCAATGTCACACTAAAGGAGTTATCCCATAAGCTCCAAGAAGTGGAAGATATCTTTATAAAGTTAAAGGAGGGCACAAAAGTAATAGACACAATCTTATTTAACTTATTCAACCAAGATTCAATGATAGATGAATGATTTAATCAAGAAAAGGATGAGAAGGAGCATCTGATGGCTAAGGTGTAATTGACAGGCAAGGCAAAAATATCATATATCATGAGAAACATCAATAGATTGAGAAATCAAATCAAAGACTAGGAAAGAAAATTGTTATGTGCTTTGTAGACTAAGGCCTATGAACAAGGCGGAATATTAGATAAAAGTGTGGTGAAAGAAAAATCCAATGTATAATCCTTATGTAAAGAGGTAGATAAAATAAATATGCTTCTGCTCATAGTTGCATCATCTGAGATTGATATTGTTGTAAAAGAGATCAAGTTAAACATAAACAGCTTTAAGGAGTTTAGCATTAAAATCTAAGATAATGCACCTATGTTTTGTGATCCCAAGAGTTTAAAAAATTAGTTTGAAGATAGAATAGGGTGTTTATATGGGGTAATTTTATACCCCTAACCCATTATTGGAGTGTCATGCCAACTCGACATCCACCTCCATGCATCTAGATACTTTGGCAACTGGTTCGCTTAATGGTTTTTGGTATCCAGCTGGAAAATGTCATTCAAATCATGTGCCAGCTAGTTGATTGTTAACCATTTCTTAGATACTCAGGGCATCAATGAAGATTTTTAGAGACATGGTACATGTAACATGGGGATTGTAGGATCATAGAGATGATGGTTATGATGATAGTATTCTAGCTCATCACTCAACATGCAACTTCCACCCTAGCAAAGATGATCTTGAATGATTATATAACAAATCTCAAACTAGAGCATAAAGGGAGATGAATAATTATAGTGAAGCTTTGGTATAATGACATTGAAACCATGTTCTAGAAATCATTGAGGCTTAGATATAGAATGGAGGCCACTCTAGCTCTAATTATAAGTTCCCAAACTTTGGATATGCACTTTGAAAAATGACAAATGGTGTTTCCTTAAAATTTACTCAAGTTGTCTGGATTGCATGTTTTTTAGTATTTCAAATGGGATGTAAATGTTTATGTGATGTCACTCTTTCTATTAATTATGTGGATTGAAGTTCATGTGTTTTACTAGTTTCATTATTTTAATGGAAATTTTATAATTTTCATGATGTCATCATCATTTTACATGGAAGATGATTATAAGTCTGAGCCAGTGAACCCAATCCCTATTTAATTTTCATGTATTTAGTATGGAGAGTAAGTTAAACCAAAGTAGTCTTGTGACCCACTAAGTACCTATATGACCTTGGGTTTAACCCAATAAATACTTACACCTATGGATCTACCCTAGAGTTATGTTTATGGTGCATTGTTTAAGTCCCACTAGTAAAGCCTCTTTTCATGGCATGACAAGCCTAATGCGAGCCCTAGGTAAATCACATCCTCACTTCAGGTGAGTACATAAGTCATGTGCCTTATGTGGATTGATGCTGGTATAGTTGAGTGTTTAAATGTTTAATGCAAAATGATCTATCTTATGCTTGATCTTGGTTATAGTAAACCACCCCTAGACTTTCAAAACAAAATTGATCACTCTTCTCATTCATTCAATCCTCAACATTACAAACAATTGTCAATCTCATGCCAAAGATGAACAATATTTCTCAAATCTTCCACTCAAACACATACATAACTTGGCCTCAACATTCCAAGGAGGATTTCAAAGCTTCAAACAAACTTTATTCTCTACCATTAGCCTAGCCTAAAAAAGTAGTCCAAGAATACAATCATATATAGTATTTGCATGGAGTAAAACAATAAAGGGGGAACAAAATGGCATGACCCATTCACATGGGTGGAAAATTGACAAAACACAAAGTGTAACCCAAGAAAATCCATGCCACATGATTCATGGTGTCATTTTTGACTAATCACAAAGCCTCGTTTGGAAAGTTAGTGCCACCTTTAAGCAATAATAAAAGGGAAAAGGAAGATGCCCATCTGGAATAGTAAACCATTTCTCCCACTTATCATAATATTATAAAAGGGATAAGTTTGTTTTTTACTATCCTTTTCTTTGTCCTCAGATGAGAAATAAACACCATTCCACATCACCTTCCTACATCATCCTACATCATGTTCCATATCACCATGAATAGTGATAGTAAATAGTGTTCATAAATAGTGACTTAGGAATAATGATTTATGAATAGTGATTTCCTACCACATCATTCTCCTCTGGTTGAAAATAACTTAGCTTCTATGAATCATTCTGATTTTTATCCAAGATTTATATGTAAACATGAAAACAGACACATGAACACATGGATACATAAACATAAGACCACACAAACACATGAGCACATGAGAACACAAACACACCACTCTATTTTTAGGTGATACAAGATTTCACTAACCCTTGGTTTCTCTATAATCATACACCCAAATTATTATAATGTGATATCTTGATCACATGGATGGGGTAAGTGTTAGAACCACTCTTTTGCTCACAGGAGTTGATGACCATGGAATCCCCTTCCAACAAACCAAGTTCTCTTCCTTTTTCCTCCTCCACTTCTAGGTTATACTTGTTTGTCTTCCCATTTTATTATTCACACCTCTTCTCTCTCTACTCAAAGGATGAAACTCACTCAAAACGTTCCTCCTCCACCAAATTCCTAACCACATCTCAATTAAATGACATGTGGGTTGAATCCCACAATTATAAACTAGAACTAACAACATCCACCAACATTCTCTATCATGCATATTATTATTCCATGTGATCTCAATTCCACCACTATCTATCTACCTCTACCAAAAGCCTACCTTGATTTATTCACTAATCATCCAACTACCTTTCGAATCTTCCATACCATCAAAAATGACAACATCACTCATCACCATTTGAAACTTCTCACCCATGTCTACAACATCATCCCCATACACTTTGGATGCCATATAAATCAACTCCTCTATATTAGGGAAAATAAAAATCCCCTCAATAACCAATTCATTGTGCTCTAAAGTCATGTTGTCAAAATCCTCTCTAATGCTCATAATATTCTCATATATTTCTTCCACATGATGGATTATCAAAGGCCCATTCTCAACAATATTCATCATTTTACTCTCTTAAATATTATTCATGTGTTATTCTTCCACACCATAACAAACTACCACTTGAAACTCCTCTCTCATGGTTTTGATATCATCCTCACTCTCATCATATGCTCATACTTGCATATCATCTTCATCCAAAGTTTCTTTACAAGAAACATACAACTCTTCTTGTATTTTAACATGCTCATCATGCTCTTTAATTTCACTATGGGGTGCCAATGTCCCATCCAAAACAAATTCCATTATTTTTTTCTCATCCTCTATACTCTCCACATGTGCACTATCTTGCACATTCTTCATCAATTATTTATCCCAAAGAAGATTTCAACTCCACTTGGATACAACTTTCATCTTCTCCATCATCCTTCATAAGGGTCTCTTCAATAATGGGTTTCTCACAATTCTCTTCAATTTATTCTTATGAATCTCTCCACAGTTGCATTATTCCTTCTTCCATGTGGCTATCTCTCTCCTCAATGCAGCCACCTTTAATCTTAGGGAGTCTATGATTTCCCACACCATGTCTTCTTTTTATTCACTATTACATTTTTCATATACCTTTAGAAATGAATGAAATATCCTATCCCATGTCTTCAACTTATTCTCCCATTATTTATTCAATGGAATTTTTTCCACCCTTATTTTCCATTTTCAAAACTTTAAAAACAAAAAACACACTCACTCTATCAACTCAACACTCTCCTCTCCACATGCATCTTACTCACTTTGATACCAATTGATTTGGCCTCCAAATACATGATGGATTCAACAATCCATATATCTCTCACGAGTCATATACACATATCCTAGATTATCACAAAATCAATTGCTCTTCTCATTAATTCAATATTCAACATTACAAACACTTGACAATCTCATGCCAAGGTTCAACACGATTTCTCAAGTCTTCCCATCAAAAACATACATAACTTGGCTTCAATATGACAAGGAGTATTTCAAATATTCACACAAGATTTCTTCTCTACCACTAGCCTATCCTAACAAACTAAGAGAAGAATAAAATCATATATAGAATTTTCATGGAGGAAAACAAAAAAGGGGGCCCAAAATGGCACCACCCCTTCACATGGGGGAAATCATGACAAGAGACGAAGTGTACTCCAAGAAATTCCATCCCACATGCTTCATGGGGTAATTTTTGACTGTGCACAAAGCCTTTTTTGGAAATTTGGTTCCACCTTCAAGCAATGACAAAACGAAAAAGGAAGATACCCATCTAGAATAGTAAACCATGTCTTCCACTTAGCATAAGCTTCTAAAAGGGGTAGCTTTTATTTTTTACTATCCTTTTATTCATCTTAATGTGAGAAATGTGCCCCATGACACATCACCTTCTTACGTCATCTTGCATCACCTACCACATCACCATGAATAGTGATAGTGAATAGTGACTTAGGAATAATGATTTGTTAATAGTGATTTCCTGCCACATCAATGACTAATAAAGTTTTATAATATATCATCAAGCTAATTCTCAATAAGAAATGTTTTTTTAGGGTCATATTGGACTCTTATGGTCATTAGTGTCTTCATCTCCTATATTATTCCTTATTCCATAATTTAACACGTATCCATTCAATCCACATTGGCACTCTTGAAAAATGTTTCCCTAATATTCTCCTTTTATATAGACATTAAGTTTTATAATTCGACTTTAATATGTACTCTTGGTGTATGTTATAAAAGGCTTGATATAGAGATGATGTTGGAAGCCAATTGCATGTTTTTATGTAATTTTTACATTACTTATCTAAGGGATCCTTTATGGCATTGAAGACGATGGGATAATTACCATCACATCTAATGCACTATATAATTTCCTCTATACTTCCTTTTCTATATCCATGGATATGTTAGACTTTATCTCTTGAATCACCACTCTACAAATTTTCCCTTTTCCCTTTTAGTTCCTCCTTTGTGCTACTATTTTTAAGGCTTTCTTCTTTACTCACCTTGTATTTCAACTCATTCTCCTTTATCTATTCTTATTCCATTTCCTTCTTTCCTTGATGCTCTTTATATTTCTGATCTTCTTTTTACTTTTAGTTTTATTTTCTTATCCTCCTTATCTTTATTTTTTCCTTCTTCATTTTTCTTATCATCGGCATCTTTTCTTATTTTTTCATCTTATTTATTATATTTTCCTCATTTATATTTTTATTCTTTTATTTTTCAAATTCTTTATTATTTGTCCTCTCTCCATCCTTTTTATCTACTTCATTTTTTTTGTTTATTTCTTCCACTATCTTTTCTTTTTATACATTTTATTTTTCAAGAGCCTGCTAACCTTATTTAATCTACATATTTGTTATCTCTTGCATCTTTTATTTTCAAATTTTATTTTTTTAAATCTTTCATTTGTTGTGAATTTTCTTCTTATATTTAATTTAGTATATGAAGCTATTATTGATTATCTAGAGTCTGCACTAATGTATTTATCCATTGTTTTGACTATAGCTCTATTGCTTGTATCTTTTCTAGACTCTCTTTGTCTTATAGAGGCATTGATACCTCACATAACACTTTATCTAATGTCACTTATTGATATTAGCTATCCACTAGCTTATCTTCTTTCCATTTTTCTTATGAATTTATTATTGCATTGTATATATTAGTCTAGATCCCCTTTACTATATCATATAATGTAAATATACTTATATCTACATAGTAAAGTAATGTTTTTACCACATTATTTATTATGTATTTATTTTCTCCAT
>JARHVA010010309.1:120000-150000 GCA_037957365.1 Torreya grandis | reverse complement strand
ATCCCTCCTTAGAGGATTAATATGTAGGAAATGTGCCCACACAGGGTTGTAGATCACATATACAACACATAAAACCCACTAACCCATTTTTATCATGGTGATCATTAAAACCCTTACAAGCATGAAAACCTAGGGTTTTCAAAGGAAAAATATCTACATGAAAAAGTATTAATCTCACAAACCTAAATGTTGGAGTAGATATAGAACAAGACCCAATCTACGAAACCTAGAAATCATTAGGAAAGAGGACATTATATCCAAAGGAGGACACTAGAAAAATGTGTTTCTACTATCAAATTAGGGCACTACTATCTAAGAAGGATTATAACACCTAGATCTTATTTATGACACCCTAATCAACTTATGTGCTAGTTTTTAGAATTTAGATCACCTATCTAAGTTTGTTTCTAGCTAAATAATTATTTAGATCATTTATTTTTATTTTTATAAAGGTAAAAGTAGGAAAATTATATTAAAAATCATTATTTGTATTTATTACATATTTATACCCTAATTTACTATACTCAGACCTTTAACAACCTAGGGCTTAAACTCTATAAGCCCTAAATAGTTATACCATTTGGTGAACCTAACTTACTTGGAATCCAGGTAAATTTTAGTGGTTGATATAAAAATGAACTTGGGATTTTTTGGTGAATTTATAAGTATGTGTTTCTAATGTTTGGTGAAAATTAATAAATGATGTTTAGGCATGCAAGTGAATGGACATGCATAATTGATGTAGGAACATCCTTTGTATAAACTAGTATGGTGCACATGTGAGAGTTTACAAGTTTTAAGTAGAGTCAGTAGTATTTTTTATTCCTTAAGAGTAATTGTGAAAATTTAAGCAATTCAAAAATGCCTATTTGGTGGTTTCCCACCAAAATACACATTTGTGAATTCTAGGCCTATATTGTAATATTGATGAAATTTACAAATTTATAGAGGTTTTACTAGTTTTCCTAGGTCCTAAACCATTATATACATTATATGAAGTCTTCATACATGCTATAAAGCTCCTACTTATCTTATATATTTAAAACAAGTGCTTATTGTATAATTTTCTAAATTGATACACGTCTTGAGAGAGAGTTTTATAACCAAAAAATGGACACACTTTTATTAGAGGATTGAAGAAAAGGGATAAACAAGAGTATAAAGATGAAAGGATATTATTAAATAACAAACATCAAGAAATAATCTTCAAGTAATACCTAAAGGAGGTGTAAATTTATGTATTTTTTTGTGTGATAGTCTGTGTGTAAAATACTATAGTTGATCAAGATTAGTAAGAACTATTAATAATTTTTTGAATATAAGTTATTTGTGATGATTTAAAATACTTTATTGAAATGTAATTAATCTCTAACAATCAAAATATATTGAATTCAAGACTTTCAAATTCTTTTTTTGTTAGCACAGACCATTTTTGGTTTAAAATCACTATTCCAAAGTTTGGTTTTACATTAAAACTTGTGTATGATTTGAAACTAAGGATTTTATGAGTTAAATATGTTATTTAGGAGTCATATAAAACTTTTATAATTCAAATATTCACTTTTATCTTTATGAAACAAGGTTAATTAGTTCTCAGGTCCTTAAAGTGTAGGAAAACCCTAGTTACAGGGTTTTGATTGAAAAATGGTCATACATCCATTTTAAACCCATAAAATTTGTTGAAAATATATTTATACCTAAATAATATGGTTATTAAATTATTTCAACGGGTTTTGATTCATAATAAGGTGCACATACGATGCACTTAGTAGTTTCTCTAGACAGTGACTATGAAAATTGACCTATCTTTCTCAAATTTGATCCAATAGACATCAATTAAAAGTTGATTACAATTTAAAAACATCATTAAAACTTTACTGAGGTGTTTTTTTAGGAAAATAATCCATCATCTAAGTTTTGACCTACTTGTGGGATAATTAGGTCTCTTAATAAAAACATGGTTGAGGCACTGTTTGATAGAAAAGAGATCTAAACAATAAGAAATTTGTTTATATATAGTATAAAACCTATTATACATGTGAAATACTTTTTTGAAATTCATAACAAAATATTATTATCCCAAATACAACACTAAAAATATATTTTGTATCCATTCAATCAAGAAGGTCTTGAAAGGTCAATGAGAGTGAATAGCTCTTAAAGGGCTTAAAGTATGAGTTTAAAGTTTGAAGAGAGTGAAGTGATACATTAAAGTGTATTATTTATGGTATAAAATCACAATATTATGCACAATAAAAATATCTAGGGTTAGATTAAGAAGGCAAAATGGCAACAAGAGTTAGAGTAAGAGGAGGATGAAGAGGACAAGTGATAAATGTAGTGTTACTTGAGGAAATTAGAAATTTAAACACAATGATGAGGTAAATGGAGATATATTAGAGGAGAGGTATAGATCTTGGAAATTTTAGTGATGTAGAAGATGAAGGGGTTGAAAAATAACCATTGATAGTGGAGCTATAAGGACCTAAAAATAGGCTTGTGAAGGCAATAGTGATAACAACATCCAAACCAAAGGTAGATATACCTAATTATGATGGTAATATGGATTTTTAAAATTTAATTGATTAGATTATTAATTTATATAAGTATTTTAAATATCAAAATTTTAAATAAAAAAGAGAGTCAAATTTTGTAGTAACCAAATTGCAAGGCCATGCCTCCCTATGGTGGTATGGTGTGCAAGTAGAAAGGAGAAGAAAATAGAAAGGTAAAATAACTAGTTAGGATAGAATGGTATATAAGTTGAAATGAAAATTCACAACTAAAGTCTACCACACTACAATTTTCAATCAAATTGAGAATCTAAAATAGAAGGACATGATAGTAAGGGAATACCTAGAGGAATTTTATAAATTGACTATAAGAGTAGAGCATAAAGAAGAAAATTTGGAGAAGGTATCAAGGTATTTGAATGGTATTAGGTTTTCTATACAAGATGATATCAGCCTACTCATGATCAAATCAATTGAGGAGGAATACCAATATGCCTTAAAGGCTAAAGAGAATCTTGAAAGAAGATAGCCTATATATTCTAAAGGAAATAATAGGCGTTATAGAGGAATAATAAAGCAAGGAGGAAGACATCAATCTAAATTTCATCAAGGAAATACTTGTAATTTTCAAATTGTAACATTAGATTCTAGAGGAAGATCCCCTTTTAGAGGAAGAAGGCCTTTCTACAAACCAATAAGTGGAGACTTCAATGAGATATGCTTCAAGTGTGGAAAATATGGACATAGATCCTATGAATGTCTAGAGCATCCATCTACCAACCAAGGGATTTTTCATATCAGTCAATTTGACTAAGAAGAGAGTGTAAATAATCCTATTTAATAAGATGCTTCAGAAGAAGGAGAATCATAATTGATGAAGAGGATCTTAATAAAGCTAGCCAAATAGGTAAAGAAGCCACCTCAAAGGAAAACACTCTTCAAGACTACATGCAAAGACAAAGGTAAAGGTTTCCAAGTGATCATTTATAGTGGAATAAATGACAACTTGGTAACTATAAAGATGGTAAGTAAGCTTCAATTGAACAAGGTAATCCATCTCACTCCTTATAAAGTTTCTTAGCTTTAGAAGGGTCATCAGATTTTAGTCAATTAATAATGTAATGAAGAATTTTACATTAGCATTTATATAGAAATTATTACATGTGTTATAATGCCTATGGATGTTTTCCATATTCTCTTAGGAAAACTATTGCAATATGATAGACAAGTTATCATTGATGGCAAGTTAAATACATATACTTTTGTTAAAGATGGTAAGAAGCATGTTCTTACACCTATCAACGAGAATGGTGTAGCTATAAAATAAGATACAAAGGTACTTCTAGTTAGTGGGAGGGATTTTTTGCAAAAA
This sequence comes from Torreya grandis, assembly GCA_037957365.1. Taxonomy (NCBI): domain Eukaryota; kingdom Viridiplantae; phylum Streptophyta; class Pinopsida; order Cupressales; family Taxaceae; genus Torreya; species Torreya grandis. The sequence continues at coordinate 146,115 of JARHVA010010309.1, read as the reverse complement.
ATGAATAAGGAAGACATACACTATGCCCTCATTGGTAAGCTTGAGATAGTTTTCACTTCTACTAAACTTGATGAATTACCTTTAGAGATTCAGGATTTGTTAAATGAATTCATGGATATTATGGTAGATTAATTTTCAAATTATATACCTCATAAAATGCGTATAAATCATAATATATATGTTATTCCTAGTGCTAATTTGCCTAATAAAGCTGCATACAAAATGATTCCTAAGGAAAATGATGAGATTAATAAGCAGGTGCAATAATTGTTAGACAAAGAATTGGTGAGAGAAAGTTTAAGCCCATATATAGTTCATATAGTGTTAGCTCCAAATAAATATGGTGGTTGGAAAAATTACACATATTTAAGAACCATCAATAAGATCACAGTAAGGTATAGATTTCCTTTACCCAAAATTGATGATCTGTTCGATTGTCTTAGTGATGCTAGATACTCTTCTATCATATACCTCAAAATTAGATATCATCAAATAGTAATTAGAAAATGATATGAATGGAAAACATATTTCAAAACCAATGATGGTTTATATGAATGGTTGGTAATGCCATTTTGATTAAGCAATGCTCCCAATACCTTTATGAGATTGATGAATGATGTGCTTAAACCATTCATAGGTAAATTTGTTATTAGGCACCTTAATGATATTATAGGTTTTATTATATCTAAAAAAGATGATCTTGAACATTTAAGGATGGTTCTCAAGAATTTGTAGAAAGAAAGATTATTGATGAAGATTAAGAAATGTACTTTCTTAAGAATTGAACTAATCTATTTTGGCTTTGATATCTCAAGAAGGACTAAAGATAGATAAGGATAAGGTAAGAAAAATATAAAAATGGAATATACCTAGGAATTAATTTGAGGTAATAATTTTTCATGGACTTGTAACTTTCTACAAGAAATTCATATGAAATTTCAATTCTACTATGCACCTATGATAAAAACTATTAAGGATAGCGAGCAACCATTTAAATGGAATGATGAAGCTAAAAAAAGTTTTTAGATTTTAAAATGGAAAATCACATATAAACCCATATTGGCCTTACCTAATTTTAAAAATTTGTTTCAAGTTGAATTTGATGCAAGTGGGAAAACGATTGGAGTAGTTCTAACAAGAAGGTAAGTTAGTTGCTTATTATAGTGAGAAACTCAGTGAATCCAAAAGGAAGTATTCAGTTTATGATCAAGAATTCTATGCTATTGTTTAATAATTGAATAAATGGATACATTATTTGATGCATAAATAGTTTTTTTAATTCACTAATAATCATGCTTTACAATTCATTACTAGTCAACACAAGATAAATCAAAGGCATGCAAAATGGGTAGAATTTTTACAAACTTTTTATTTTATAATAAAACATAAGAGTGGACAATATAATGAAGTTGTTGCTGATTTGTGAAAAATAAGTTTTATTTTACAATAAATACAAGTGAAGGTTGTGGGATTTGAGGATCTGAAATGCTTATACAAGGAAAACTCAGATTTCAAAGAAGTATATGAGGTATGTCAAGATCCTACTAGTCAAGATAGAAGCCATTGGATAGATTATATGATTAAATAATATATTATATTCAAAGGTAAGTAATTATGTATTCCAATAGGATCTATGAGAGAGAGTCTCATCAAATAAAAGCATAGTGGGAGTCTTATAGGTCATTTTGGTTAAAATAAGACACTAGCTTAAGTCAGTGCATTTTATTATTGGCCAAAAATGAAAAATGATGTGAATAAATATGTTGAAATTTGTAGGATTTATCATTATGCCAAAGGAAGAAGTCAAAATATAGTCAGCCCGTACCTATTCCTAATAGAACATGGGACTCAATAAGCATGGATTTTGTTCTTGGCTTACCTATGATTCAAAAAGGTAATGATTATAGATTTGTGGTATTAGATAGATTATCTAAAATGGATCATTTCATACCATGATACAAGGTGAGTGATGCAACTCATATAGATAATTTTTTATTTAAGGAGATAGCGAGATTGCATGGATTACCTAATAGTATTATTTCAGATAGAGATACAAAATTTTTGGGTCATTTTTAGAGAACCCTTTAGAATAAGCTTGGTATAAAGTTAGATTTCAATTATATCTATCATCCTCAAACTTATTGATAGAGTGAAGTGGTGAATATAAGTCTTGGGAACATTTTAAGGAGTTTGATAAGTGAACACCCCAAACAATGGGATTATGTACTTGCACAGGCTAAATTTTGTCATAATGACTTACCAAATAGGATTATAAGTAAGATTAATTTTCAAAATTTTATGGTATGAATAATATGGGTATTTATGAACTCATAAATTTAGGCCAGAAAGAAATAAGAAGTGCAGAAAGAGAAGAATTTACAGCAGCCATGCAAGAGTTGTAAGAACAGGCAAAACAAAGAATTGAAGTATAGGTAAGCAAAAGCAAAGAGTATATTTGAAAAGAAAAGAAATTCAATTTGAGGTTGGATATCTTGTCTTATCTCATTTTATAAAATAAAGGTTTCTAAAAGGAGAGTATAACAAGCTAATATTGAAAAGGATATGACCATGTGGGGTCCATAGGAAGTTTTCATCCAATACCTATGAGATAGAACTTCTTGAAAACATTGGTATTTATCTTATATTTAATGTTTATAATATTTATACATATAAGTATAGATAAAATTATGAAGGAATAACTATTTATTTGACTAATCAACCCATTCCATGGAAGAAACAACTACCTAAGAAGCCATGAGATTAGCTAGAAAGCATTATAGACATGAAAGTGGTCAAAAGAACAAGAGGCAAAGACTATTTTTGGTACCTTTCCAAATTTAAAGACTATCTAATTTAAGCTTTAAATTATATGTCTATTTCAAAATTCAAACAATAAGGTGTTGAAAAAGAACAACTCATAAATCAAGCACATGGTTGAGTTTTTTTGTACCTTGGTGCATTCATGTAGTAACATCCTTTGTATAAAATAGTATGGTGTCATTATGATAGTTTTAACGTGTGAATTATATTCATTAGTATTTTTTAGTCCTTTAGTGTCATCATGAAATGTTAAAAAATTCAAAAGGCCTATTTGGTGGTTTCCTACGAAAACACACATTTGAAAATAATAGGCCTATATTGTAATTTCGATGAAATTTACAAATTTATAGAGGTTGTAAAAGTTTTCATAAGTCCTATAAAATTGTATACAATATATGAAGTATTCATAAATGTTATAAAGTTCCTAATTATCTTATATACTTAAAACAAGTGTTTGTTGTATGATTTGCCAAACTGATATGGGTCTTGAGAGAGAGTTTTAGAACCAAATATGGACACTCTTTTATTAGAGGAATGAATCAAAGGGATAAATAAAAGTATAAATATGAAAGTATATTATTCAATAAAAAAATCAAGAAATAATATTTTAATCATACCTACAGTAGATGTAAATGTATGCATTTTTCTATGTGTGATTATTTGTATGTATGTAAAAGACTATAATTGATAGAGATTAGTAAGAACCATTAAAAAATTTATGACTATAAGTGGTATATTATGGTTTAAAATAATTTATTTAAATTTAATACATCTACAAAAGTCAAAATATATTGAAATTAAGACTTTAAAAGTCCTTTTCTGTTAGCACATACTAGTTTTGGTTTAAAATCATTGTTGCAAAGCTTGTTTGTATGTTGAAAACTTGTGTATGGTTTGAAAATAGGTATTGGATGACTTACATAGGTTAGTTAGGATTCCTATAAAAATTTTAAAATTAAAATAATCCCTTTTATCTTTATGAAACAAGGTTAATTATCTCTCTGATTCTTAAATTGCAGGAAAACCCTAGTTACAGGGTTTTGATTTAAAAATGATATAAAGTTATTTTGAACTCGTCAAATTTGATCAAGACATATGGAGACCTATATAATAGGGTTATTATAATATTTTAAGTGTTATGGAGTCAAAATAAGGTGTAATAAAAATTTACAAAGTAATTATCCATAGATACTTAGAATTCTGAGTTTCTCTAGACAATGAATATGAAAATTGACCTATCTTTGTCGGTTTTGAGTCAAAAAAAGTCAAGTAAAAGTTTATTCCAATCTAAAAACATCATTAAATTCTAACTGAGGTATTGGTAAAGGTAAATAATCCATCATTTGAGTTTTGACCTACTAGCGGGAAAATTAGGTCTCTTGACAAAAATAGGGTTGAGGCATTGTTTGATAGAAAGGAGCTCTAAATAAATAATAAATTGGTTTATATATGGTATAAAACATTGGAAACATGTGAAATAATTGTTGATAATTCTTTAAAAAATATCTTTAGCTTGAATACAACACTAAAAAGGTCTTGTGTATCCTTTAAAACAAGAAGGTCTTGAAAGGTGAAAGAGAGTGAATAGGTCCTAAAGGGATTAAAGTAAGAGTTTGAAGTTTGAAGAGAGTGAAGTGATACATAAAATTGTATAAAAAACACAACTTACCATAGAATGTATGCTGAAATATAACTATAAGAGAACCTGACAAATGAATTAAAGTTGTGCCAATATGCTTTGGAAATTGTTCATTGAATGATTATATATTACTTATAACAGAGAATAAGCTCATATTAACTTTAAAATAACTAGTGAATTATATTTATATTCATGAAAATTATTTTAAATACTATGTGAATGTTATTGTAAAACTATCTCACACATAGATAATTAAGGTGAATCAATATTTTCACCACCAAATAAAATAACCAAATGACAATTTTTAAAACCAAAATATTTGTGAATTAATGAAGAGTAGCCAATAAAATTTACCTTACTTCAAATATTTTACAAAACCTAACCTTATATAGCCCTAGGGTTTATGTTTCCAACCTTTTAGGACCCACATTCAAATTTCATTTACCTATATTTTTTGATTTATATTTAATAAAATTAGTAAATTAATGACTATAAAGTTTATCTCTTTTTAATATAAAGTATTCTAGCTTCATTTTCATGCTTATTTCCTTTCATTTGGAATGAATTCAAAGATGAAATAAACACATATGTATACAATTCTTTATATTAGTTAAAATGTATGTCATATTTCATTCTATCTCTAGCATGTTATTGTTCTCTTATGTGGTATTCAATTAAGAAACAAATCCTTACATACATAGAGGATGAATTAAAATATAGTTTATTAGACTTAATCCATAAATTTAATACCCTAACAACCATGTTTAAAGTTTCAATGTCATATCCTAAGCACATGAAATAATCTCCTTCTCCTCCTCATCTCCATGAGGGTGATAACTACTTTCCCTCTAACTAGGTCCATGACATATCACCTCTATGAGATGATGTAGCCTATATGATTTAACAATTTTGGGAATATTAGTGTATTATTCATAATTTATTTAAAGGGTTTGAGTAGTAAAATTATTAAATAAATAGACCATAATTAAGCTACTAATTTGTGTAAATTAATTACAATTCAAACATTTATAAAAATAGTAATAAGGAGAAGTAAAAAAACTTAGCTAGAAACTGATTGATCTGACTAAGATAGAGGCTAGAATTCACTATGCAAGACTAAGACACTATTGAAAATTGAGATCTAAACTTCATTTTATAAATGGATAGGAGCATCAGAAGTAGATAGTAGTGGCACTGATGCTATAGTCCAACTCTGCCACTATTGTCCTTAGGATCTGATATTTTTGGGTTTTGTTCGCTATGTCTGTATGACCCTATCTACAAAGGTTTGGTAGTTGGAAGTATATATAACTCCCTATAGAGTATATTATTTCTTAAAACCCTATCTTCCATTATGTTTTGACCAATTTTTATGTAAGAGGGGGGATTAGTGTGTGTAAGATACACTAGATGTGATTCACACCTCATGTGTAGGTACTTTGCCTACATACCAATAATATGAAGAGGGATCAAGACATATGTAGTTCTCCCAATTGATGTGATTTATGATATTTTTGTAGATGCATAATACTAAATTGGACATGCTTAGGTGGCTAGGGACTAGTGTAGGGATTTGAATGAGCTTGTAAGTATGTTGGTAGGTTATATGCAGAGAATATGGAAGATTGCTTTAATAGTCTTGCTTGTATTCTTACTTGCTTAGTGATATTTCCCCACCCTTTCCAAATGATATTTGAATGAGATTTTATACGTATCTATTTCTCATGGGATGAATGTGCTCATTTTAGGTAAGTAAGGAGAAAGATGGGGAACTAGAAGGAATTGATTGTTGGGGTTAGAAATGGCCTTGGATAACAACACCAAAAGTAGACATGAGTGGCACCAATGTTATAGTCCTATTGTGGTGCTATTATCTTAAGTAGATGGGACCTACGGGGATGGATATATCATGAAAATATGAGTCTATCTTAGCTGAGATGGGTTTGAAAGGATATGAATGACTGGGAATTAGTGAAAATACTATGAAGGTCATGACAACAAGAAAGAAGAACCTATGGGTTGGGTGTCATTAGCCATGCTCAAGTTACCAATTTTTCATCTTATATGACTATATTCCCCCCCCCCCCCACTTTATTTTAGTGATGCAACAAAGTTAAATACTAGGATAAAAAAATAAAAATCATACCTAAACTTACCTTCAAGGGTGAATCTTGTGAAGCTGTGTGATGTTAAGTGTGCATAGAGAGCATGATATGAAGTGTAAATTTTCAAAAATAAAAAAAGAGAATATCAGTTCTTAATAGATACATTATATATAAAATAAGAACATAAAATGTTGGGTAAGAAAGAGAGGAAGAAAAATGAGTGAATATACCTCATCATCTATGTAGACCAATACAAAACCTATTGTGATGCTGAGTGTTGTTGGATTATGCTAAATAACACTAGAATATGTTGTACAAAGAGTAATATTGTGAATGGAGATGAGTGTTCAATTCCTTGGAAGTGGCTCAAGAATGCAAAGGATATCCCTTTGGATCCATTATCACCCATTAAGTGAAGGTATGTGATCATACATGTGTTGATCGATGTTTGAATTACGTGTCTAATCCCTCTAAATAGGTGGTTTAAGAATAAAAAGGATAGCTAGGGCTTTGGCTCCGTCATTTATATGATATGGATCCTAAAGCTCATGAATGTACTATGATCTAACAATGTTAGCATGGATAGTGGAATGAATGTTGGAAACTAGGCCACTCTTGGCCACTCTGAAAGATGGAGATTAGGCTTGTATGAAAGCCACTCTAAATTGGTGCACTAGGCTTGTATGAATGCCACTCAAAAACTCAAGAATTTGTGAATGCAAAATTTAGGCTTGTATAAAATCCATTCCAAAATGATTCTAACCATCTATAGATAGAATAAGGCACATAACTACTGACAATACCTAGGTAATACTAAACTTGGAAAGAAAAAAAACAAATGTGCTGTGCCTATTGCCCCTAATCACTAGTGTCTGAAACATTGATTATAATCTAGAAGTTATATCCACTATTGTGTCTAAAATTGAAAGTGAGAGCCATCATTCCATGCATGATTCCCCTATATCTAAATTCTCTAAGTAAAAGTGTACTTACAAATATTGATTCTAAACATTCTCGCTGTGTAAAACTATAGATAAACCTACTTTTCTACCTATTTTTGTAAAGTCTAGTTTTTTTAATGTTTGGATATAAGCACTGAAAGTGGACACTGCCTAGTCTATTTTGACTATTTTGATGCCTGGTTAGTATTTTGATTTCTATGAGCTGTGTTGTCTAAGAGAAAACCCCTATTTATTTCCCCCTCTTTTGAGGGTAGAAATGAAGACCTTGCAATGGTTTCCCTCAAAAGAAAGAGCCCTGTAAGTGTGTTATGCTTCAAATATACATGATATAACAATGATAATCAATAAGATATCTCAAGATATAGCATGATTTGTATTGAGAGATTGTTAGATCAATAGGGGTATGCCTAGATGGATATAACAATGTAATAATATGTGCAATATATTTAAATGGAAATGAAATTTTGGTTAGTTGTTAGTTGGAGGGATGGAGTGTGACTTCCATCATGGCATCCAATAAATAAAAATAAATGCATGATGTGAATAATGACATTGCAAACAATGGGAAGTAAACAAGAAGTAAGCACACAAGGCAAAAAGTGAGAAGCATATAATGGTGGCTAAGGGGCCAAGAAAACAAGGGGCATGGGCACATGTCACTCAAATTGGAAAGCAAGCATACAAGGCATGTTTAAATACCACATACATATATAATTGAAACAAGAAAAATTTACATGGAAGACACAATCATATAGAGGAATATAGGCAAAATACATTGGTAAATGTCCTAAGGAACACAAATGAGTAGAAAGCAAAGGACATTGGCAAATGTCCTATGACACATATAAGAGATAAATAGGAACTAAGAAATGTAAAGAATCTAGCTATGCTAAGGAAGATAATAATACATGTAAATAACTAAAAGTACAATCACATATAACTAATCAAATCAAGAGGGACACTATGTAAGACATGTTAGTACAAGACTAGGTATATATTAATAAATACACAAGTGATATATACTAGTGAGTGTCAATAGAGTAATCCATTTAATTGAAACAAGTAAAATTTATATGGAAGACATAATCATATAGAGTGTCATATGATGTATACAAGAGATAAATAAGAACTAATAAACGTAAATAATCTAGATATGCTAAACGATATAAGAAAGCATGTAAGGAACTAAAAGTACAATTGCATCTAAATAATCAAATCAAGAGGGATAGTATGTAAGACATGTTATTAAAAGACTAGGTATATGTTAGTAAATACTAAAGTGATATATACTAGTGAGTGTTAATACAGTAATCTATGTAAGTTAGTAAATATGTACATTAACATGATAACTAGAGTGTGTGGTGTAAAAATGACATAACCTGGATGGTGTATTCATGTAGAAGATGCCCCTCATGGGTATGTATATTGATGTGTATCTTGATGTGGAATTATGATTAAAACTCAATGGGTACGATGCACACACTCAAAAAAAGATCAAGTGAATCATGGTAATGTAGATATATTGACAAACAATAAGCATAAAACAACAATTGCAAGACTAGCATAATAATAGCAATGTAAAACATGGATAATGCATATAATCAAAATATTTTTGGTGTTTTTGAGTGTTATTTGTATGTTTTTGTATTTTTAAATTTTTTTATTATTTTTGAGTTTTTGAAAGTCGTTGAACTATGTACAATCAAGTAGAAAAAACTATGTACAGGTAAGCAGGGAAATATGATACTAATCGATGAGTCTCATGGGAGACTCCCTATCATGATGCCCTGTATCAAGGAGAAATATCATGTGTGATCATGAAACACAATGGAAATTATTATATTGTGGCTCTAAAAGCTATATATGTTGTAAATGTGCTGAATATTTAAAGTAGAAGCCAATTGTGGGGTCCCCCTATAACTCTAAGAAGTGGATGTAATTGTAGGGCTCTTAAAGACCCATATGGTAGTAGAAGTTATTTCAACATGTGTTATATGAATAAATTCATGAGATCTCAATGATACTACCCTGGGTGTGAATACTATAGTTGGAATCTATCTAGAATATTGAATCTATGGAGGTGTATGAAATCTCTATGCTAGGAATAGATTTCTCAATTCTATCTGAATCAAAACTAGAGAAAGAACTATAATTGGTGACAAAAATAAAATTGGTGACTACAAATAAAAAAATTTATTTGAATTTGGTATTGGTAACTCATATGGAACTCCACCAACTATAACAAATTGATTAGAGTGAATGAATTTCACATGTCTATGAAATGTAGGAGGTACTACTCAAGTTTTTGAATCCATGGTCAACCAAGTAACATATATAAAACTCCTACACTGAGAACAATAGTGAAAGGTGTGTCCACATGTGTTAGACTCACCTATAAAGGAAGTATAATCTCACCTAATGAAATCTATATGTACCCAATGAATCCATTGATAACTGTGTATGTCGATGTAAATTCCTGCTCTAAATATCTTGAATACTATAATAATGTCTTAGTTCACATGTTTACACTAGATCTATTGTCTATGAGAACACTATGAATAGGATGATTATGATTTTAAGCTCTAATAAAGAGTGCATGATAATTTGTACCATCCTCGATGATCTCCTACTCTGAGAAAGAGATGGAATGTCTAGCTAGAGCTTTGGAATTGTATACACCAATCATGTTACTTTAAGGATGTAACTCAATTGTAAGTGCCCTATATTTATCTGGTAGGGGATGTGCATGATATTCATGATTAAACCTTGATGAATACCCTACCTCTTATTTGGAATGTTGTGAAAAAGGATCTAGAAATATTTTCAATGATTTATCCTATGTTTTCTTTGCATGAGGAGGCTTAACTGAAGTGCCAAGATCAATATGATTGCCATATATCAAATCTTGTATCTTGTGTATCAAACTAATGCATCTATATATTGTATGCCCTAGTTCCCTATGAAAAATACAAAATTCATGCTAATCATATCCCTACGAAAGAGGCTTTTTTGGGTCAGCTTTTTGAATAGGAGGGAGAGATATGATGTTACATTATAATAGCTATTATAAAACTCTAGCTAGATAAATTGATAGATTGGTGAAGGTTGATCAAGGAGGCATTGATAAAACTACTCTCTAAGGTAGCACTAAAGCTACATTAACTTTAGTTTGATTCAAAATCTTGTTATCATTGACATTTAATTTGTATGGGACTTTGTTTTTACTCTTGTTTGTTGTGTCTGAGATACTTATATACTTGAGTTTTCCCATTCAAATTAATTTTACTTATCTTTCCTTTGGCATGTGATATAATTTTATGAAAGAAGATAATATTTTGAACATAATTGATTCATGAAAAATTTGTAGAAGACTCTATTTGAATATATCTTGTAACTCTTGATTGGCCATGGGGCTAGTCATCTTAGCCAAAATAGTCTTAAAGTGCAAAACATAATTTATGAGATGCTCATTTGACCTTTATTTCTATTGTGCAACTTGAGCATATGAAACCTTATCACCAATGCTAATGCTAAAATGAGATAGTAACATGTCAGCTAAATTATTGAATGCATTGATTGACTGATTTGGTAGACTATAGAACCATTGTAAAGCATACTCCTTTAGGCTCCATGAAAATAGTTTGGTAAGTATCCAATAATTTGGTACATAGTCTAAGCATGTTTCTTGAAATACTCTCAAATGTGTTTGTAGATCACATTTACGATCATATAGAGTAATATTGGGTTGAAAAAACCTATGGCAAAGGTGTAGAAGCAATGTGATGTACCGATGGTGTATACAATAGACTAAAATAATCCAAATCTTGCATAGGTCTAGAGAAACCTTGTTTATGATGTAGCACCTAGTATTGAAGAGATTTTATCTCTTTCACAAGGTCTACCACATTAGGAGACAAAGATGTACTAGTTTTATCTGGTGGCATAAAGGTAGGTTGGGCTATTATCGGGGGTTGCTAAGACATAGTTACCCCCATAGTGTTATTTGTAACTGGTTGTTATAAGTGAACAAAATATTCAACTTACGTAGCCTTTTTAATTTCCATGATATATTTCAAGATAAGAGTATGATCTCAGGGTTGGTCCTAAATTATTTCTTGAATACTTTTTAGGATCAAATATTTATTGAGGAAAACCTAATTATCAATAATTGGTGGAAGTGGATCAGTTGTCTAATGTGGTGGAGCATGAGCATTGGTGTGTTAATTATCATTATTATTTTCATATTGCTCATTATCAGAGTTATGTTTATTAAATTTAGTGTAATTTGGATGTGTATAATCTATAATGAGAATCTTAGTTGGTTGTTTATCCATGGTATATGGTCAAGTTATAAGAATTGGGTGAATTCAGAAGGATTGCCACTAAGTCTTGCACTTCATCTAGATGGAAGAGATGTAAGGAACTTAGATGGCATAATGAAAACAACTAGATGATAGTAGAAAATATTAAATAGATATAATCTAAAAAAAGATCTATAATATGCATAAAAAGGATACAAAGTTAGCACACATGTAAGGTGGTACCTTAATAAGTAAACAAGAATTAGTATATGCAACTAGGGTTTGAAAGATGAATATTTGAGCAATTTGCTATGAAATTTTGAAATTGAAAATAATTTTTTGAGTTATATATGTAGTGAAACAACAAAAATTTATTAGAAAATAAATGTTTTTGAAAATTACTATTGAATTTTGAAATTTAAATGGATTTTTTAATTTAAATATGCTAGGAAAAATTTAGAACATGACTAGAAAATTATGAGAAAAATATTGGGACCTAGTATGGGTAATTAGGGTTTGAAAGAAAATGATTTTAAAATTACTATGAAATTTTAAAATTTAATGCTAAATGTAGACATTATAAAACTATACACTTATAGTTTTCAATGACTAAATAACTCAGAACCCCCTAAACCTTCTTAATACTTTAAAAAATCCTCTTAAACTAACCAAATCACTATTATCTTATTCATAGATTCTATTTGAAAGTACTATTCACTATCACTATTCACTATGGGACCCACTATCACTATTCATGATGACATGGCATATGACATGGCAAGTGACATGGAAAGTGACATGGCAAGTGACATGGAAGATGATATGGCAAGTGACGTGGCTTAGAAGTGATGTGGCTTGATGTGGGACATCATACTCCACCTAAGACCTTTTTCTAATGTGCTTAATGACCTCATTTAAGCATCACAAGGGTCCCCCCTTGAAATATGGTGAATTTCTTATTAAGGGACCATCATTCAACATATATTTTTCCTTCACACATGAAATTAGTCTTCAAAATGAGATATATATCTCTTTAAATACAAAAGGAACCCATTTTTGACTTCTTAACCCAAATGGTAGACTCACCAACCCAAATGGGAATCTCTACCAACCTCATCTTTGACTAATTCAGGCACCACATTTGGTGAGCCATATCTTTAAGCTCTTGGATGAAGACAATAAAGGGTGGTGAAAAGTATTTGATCTCATTTAAGTCCATGTGCATGATTCCCATTCAAAATTCAATTCACGTGTAAGGTGGAAAACACACCAACCCAAATGGGAGACTTATGATCAAGGTGAGAATTACAAAAACCTCATCCTTGAATTATTTATGATACCCACTTGGATAAATTTTAATTACTTCACTATTCCTATATTTTATCATGTTTCTTCACATTAAATGTTATGAATAACCACCCCCCCTCCCCAACCCCCCCTCCTTCACCAAAGCTTATGTTGGAAGTTAGTCTTTGTTTCTTAAAATATTACTATAGGTTTTTGAAGGAGGGTATAATTTTTGTGGTCATCATCATATTGGAGGAGAAAATATCAAATCAATGAAGTTATACAAAAATTTCTTTAAGATCCATCAACAACATCTTCATCCTACATCAAGGTAACATTTGTTTGCTTTCTTGTATTCCATTTCTTTCATTTATTGGCCTTATTATTTCCTTGACCTAAAACCTTTAGCCCATTTTAATCTCCTCTTTTAATCACCTTTAATTCCCTACCCTATTTTCCATTTACTTATTTTTCCATTCACCCTTTACCTCCTTCTTACCACCTTGACCATTTACACCTTTTGCCTCTTTGTCATCTTGACCTCTTGACCTCATAATCCATTTTACCATTTAGCTTCCCTTTCCTTAATATCATTTACCCATTTAAAAATTTAAAAACTAAATCAAAACATTATCATTTTCTTTTGACTCTTGTCATAAACTAAACCAAAACCACCATTTTTCCTTAACCAACTTTCAGCATTAGTATAACCAAACTAGTTGCTTTATTTTGGTTAACTTAGCAAAGAATTTAATTATCTTGTATTAAATTAAGTTTTTTACTAGTTTTAATTTTAGTTTTATACAATTTAATTCAATAATACATTTATTTTATCATCTCAAATAAATGTTGAAAATAGGTGGATTGATAACCTCCTAGAAAGCTTTTGCTTCTAAGATCTAGCTCATGCTAGGAAATCCACCCATCTACTTGTCTATCAAGCAAGTTTATTTAGTGTTTTATTATTTTTAGATCATCCTCCCAATCCAAAGAGGAGCTCTTCAAAATCACTTGGATCCAAAGTATGCACTGTAATAGGTATTCCTCCACACCCTCCATAGCTAGTTTATTTTTTTCACACTTAGGAAAAAGCAAAAAATTAGATAGAAACACTAATTTATGATTTTATTATGTAGGTAAAAAAATAAAAAGTGAAAAATCAATAAGAAAATTACCCTAGGGTTTCTAGGGTTTTTATGTGCAAACAAAGTAAGTTGGGTTCACTAAATGATTTAACAATTCTAGGAATATTTGTGTATTAGTCCTAATTTAGTTAAAGGATCTAAGTAGTAAAATTAGTAAATAAATATACCATAATTAAGCTATTTATTTATGTAAATTAATTGTAATTCAAACTTTTCTAAAAATAGTAATAAGGAGAAGAAAATAAAACTTAGTTGGAAACTGATTGATCCGATTGAGATAGAGGCTAAAATTCATTGTGTAGGATTGAGACATTGGCATAAACTAAGATCTAAACTTCATTTTGTAATTAGATAAGAGCACTATAAATAGACAGTATTGGCATAAAATCTATAGTCCAACACTACCTATATTATCCTAAGGATTTGAGCTTTCTAAGTTTTATTCACTATGTCTGTGTGACCCTATCTATGAAGTTTGAGTAGCTTGAAGTCTGTATAGCTCCCTATAGAGTAGATTATTTATTCAAACCCTATATTCCATTTTTATTTGACCAATATTTGAGAAAGAGGGGGGGGGGGGGTTAGTGTGTGTAAGATTCTCTAGATGTGCTTTACACCTTATATGTGGGCATGTTGCCTACATATCAATACTCTGAAGAGGGATCAAACATTATGTAGTTCTCCTACTTGATGTGCTTTATGCAATTATGTATATGAAGATGTAGAATGCTAAATTGGATGTGCTTGAGGTGGCTATATATTCGTGTATGGATTTGAATGAGCTTTTAAGTATGTTGGAAGGTTGTATGCAGAGAATAAAAAAGATTACTTGAATAGTCTTTCTTTTACTCTTTCTTGTTTAGTGATATTTTCCCACCCTTTCCAAATGATATTTGAATGGGATTTTATAGGGATCTATTGGTCATGGGTTGAATGTGCTCACGTTAGGCTGATAAGGATAAGGATGGAGAGCTTAAAAAATTAACCATTGGGGACAGAAATAGACTTGGACAATAGCATCAAAAGTGGAAAGGAGAGGCATTAGTGCTATAGTCTTAGTGTGGTGCTATTGCCCTAAGTATATGGGACCTAAGGAGATGAATCTATCATGGAAAGAGGAGTCTAGCTCAGCTAGGATTAGGTATGGAAGGATACAAATGACTAGGAATTGGTGAAAAGATTCCTATGAGGGTCATGAGAGCAAGAAAGAGGGACTTATGTGTTGGGTGTCATTAGCCATGCTCAAGTTACCTATTTTTCCATTTTTTTGATTGAATTAAAAGATGACACACACACACACACACACACACACACACACACACACACAGATATATATATATATATATATATATATATATATATATATATATATATATATATATATATATATATATATATATATATATATATATATATAGACAATGTTTTATATTATTTAAAATGTATGTCATATTTCATTCTATCTCTAGCATGTTATTATTCTCTAATGTGGTGTTTAATTAAGAAACAAATCCTTACATACATCGAGGATCAATTATAATATAGTTTATTAGACTTAATCCATAAATTTAATACCCTAATAACAATGTTTAAAGTTTGAGTGTCATATCTTAAGTACATGAAATAATCTCCTTCTCCTCCTCATCTCCATGAGGGTGATAACTACTTTCCCTCTAACCAATTCCATGATATCACAGCTCCATGAGATGACATAGCCTATACTATTGTTACTAATTCCCATACTCAGCCTATCTAGGCCTCTATTTCTCCCCTACAGGGCATGTGCCTACATTTTTAATCAAAATCTACTAGGGTTTACACTTTTAAGACTCTAAGGGATTAAATTATTAGTATGAGCAAGATAATATTAGAATTATAGAATCAAAACTAGTTATTAAGTGAAGAGGTCACATGATTAGAAAATAAAATTACAAGTAAAAAGTCTGGAGAATATGCTAGTGTTCATCATGTACATGCATGTACACAAAAAATTTATGCCTAAAACTCTTTCATATCCAAATTATAAAGTACAAATAGATATTAGTATGAATATCCTATGATCATCAATCTACAAATAAACTTTAGGAACATCCCTATGGCCATGTAGAGATTATGCAGGCCATAATGGAAATAAAAAACAAACAAAATAGTGATCAATATTCTACTCCCCTAGATGAAAATATTATTACACCTTCTCTAAGGGAAACTCATCTTGTACAACAACCTATTTTAAATCGACAACCTTTAGTAGTATCTACACCTCCTATGGATAGTTCCTCCTCTATAAATCTACAATCCTCTATCCATGATATTCACTCTCTTTAGGCTAAGGTGTTACATATTGAGCACTGAGTTACTAGGACATCAAATGTCTTGGATTTTCATCTTCTTTTAAATACAAATTTGGCACATCACATAATGTAAACTCCCTTCCCATCTAAATTTGTGGAACCCAAGATCACCTTGTATAATGGTAAGGGTGACCAGAGAATCATCTACAAGTTTCCCACATGACATGTTTGTACTACATGTCGAATGATTGGCTCCTCACCAGGTTGTTCCCATGTATTATAAATGACTATGCCTTATAGTTATTCTATGATATTCTAAATTATTCTATCAATACATTGAATTCATTGGCATATATGTTTTTATCACACTTCTCAATTAACATAGTGATAAGATCTCATATGTTCAAGTAGCATAAATATAATGAGCCTATTGCATAATAAGTCTTGTCATATAAGACTATATTGGCCAAGTTGACTAGCCCCATGGTAGATAGATATATCCAAGACATATTAAAATAGAGCCTACTACTAGTATTATATGAAGCTATCTTGTTCAAAAAATTTCCGACCTTCATAGATTTATGCCACATACAAAAAGAAAGAGAAGTTAAGCTTCTCTCTATGGGTAAAATAAAATATACAAGTGGATCATAATCAACTACTAAGATTTATAGTAAGAATTGATACAAGGTAAGGTCCACTAAAAATAAGAGTGATCTAAAGGCCATAGTTAATGCACCTTCAAAACCATCTCCTCACTTGGTTAAGGCTTGACAGATATTATCATGCTATGAATGTGATATCCTTTTCTATAACATTAGTGGGTAATGGAATACACAGATTCTATCTTCAATAACAATAAAATAAATAAATGGATATATATATATATATATATATATATATATATATTGTTGAACCAATAAATGATAGAACACATACAATGAGTTGTCTAATGAAAGATTAATTACCATATGTAAGAATATTTCACATAGAAAACCCAATTTCAAATACTCAAATGCACAGATCTAAGTATGTAGTAATTGTTTTTCCTTTTCATTCACAAATGAAAAGTGTTTCAGACAAACATCAATAAATTGTGAAATAATAGCAGTTCAGCTCTAAAATTTCTTATTTCTTTTTCTTCACTATTCTCTCCTATTTTTAACAACTAAAAGCATATATATAGTTTCCCTAATTATCCAATCTTTCAAATCAACCTAGAGTTAAAGAAACTCTGACCTATATGGGATTTACATTTTACAAACTCATTTAAAGATCAAGCTTTTGAAAAAAAATTAACTAAAAAATTGAATAAAGAAAATGTGTAATTGAGATCATGGCTAAGGTGATGGATTAGAATCTCTAGATTTATTTTGTTAGGTTGGGGAAGTAAGTTGAGCCTTCTACTCTTAAAATGATATAACAAACTCCTAAATTTTTGGGAAATTAGGAATACTGATGTGCTTTATTCTTTCCTTTCAAGTGTCTTCCTCCCTCCAAATTTTTCCCATCTTTTTAGCATGCTTCAGGAGTGTGTCAACGTAGTGATAAAGAAGTGACTCCACCTTTGAAATCTAAGAGAAATTTTTGGTTAATAATTTGTCACTTTCTTTACAAAGCTTATCTTTTCACTAAAGGATTAAATCATAGTATTGATGTCCTTTTCTAGTTCTCCTTCATCCTTTATGTAATTTACATCAATTCACTATAGATCATATTATAATGATTGAGTGAATAGATTTATTTCTTTGATCATTCTTATGAGTTCAATTCACCCTTGTCAGGATACTGAATTCCTCCATTTGATGTTTTTATTACATATAGTACATTCTCATCCAAATCTATAAAAAAAATTCTGACAAAAAATTTGCTATCCCATACTTCTGTACCTTGTCAATTTGGTTCATCACATTCATCCATTTGCTTTCATCTTTTATCCATAGAGAATTTTGTGTCTTCAAGTCTTCAATAGTAGTTATGGTTTGATCATACGTATTCTTTAGTTTATGAATGTATTCATACCTTTTTGGATGATACCATCCAACCAATCATCAAATACCCTGGTAACCATTTTATTTCTATCTATCTAGTTCAACATATTTTGATTGACTAGAGATTTTGGATCGAAGGACATGGACAGTTGGGCAATAGGTTATGTATTTAGGTTATGAATGGCATCGATGTATTTTTCCATTAACCACAAGGTCTGTTTCAACTTCCTTTTATCTTTTTCATCTTTCCAAGTTTGGATGACTATCCTTTTGGTGGATGCTTCAAGATGATGCACATCCATGGCACGTGATGTAGTCCCAAGATCTATTTTTTCAATTGTAAAATCCTAAACTGTAGGATCTTGAACTTCCTCATCAGTTATTAGCTAAGTTATTTCTGCACTCTTGTTCCCTATGTTATGGTAGACATTCTACCCTGGATGTTGTTTTTAATTTCCTAGACTTAGGAGTTTTCCTATTAACTTACTCACCATGTCCTCCAATGGTAAATAAAATGGGACTATTTTTATTTTGTCACTGATCGAGCTTTCTAGCCATTTGGGTGCAAAGGTCGAGACTTCTTTATCAACATTTGATTGATTAGAAGGCACATTTGAAATAATCATAAGGTTATCATAATAAAAAGAAATATATGTCTATTATTTTCCACTAACCTCCTCTACCATTGGTGAATTAGACTCTTTATAACCTATTTCTTCTCCTAAATCCTCTTCAAAATTTAAATCCATAATTATTTTTTTACAAATCTATCTTTTTCTCCTAATTTTAGTCCTTGATCTGGTGGCACAAGGAGCTAGAATAGTTGCAAGGGCCTTATTGGATTATTTAATGATAGTACACCTTGAAATTTTTGACTTAGAAGTATCTACAACACAAATAGAAATAAGCTGGTTAGAGGAGCTTATTGGGGATGGTAATTCAACCATTGATGTGCATTACTAGGAAACTTTATTTTGAACTCCCTCCAATTTTTTTTCCTTCAACTATTTCTCAGTTCTTCTTATCATTGGGAGGGTCTTAACCTAAATCCTATCTTCTTCATCTTTATCCTAGTCAATTTCTAGAATAGGTGATTATTTTAACTGTTGAAATTGCAAATCAATCACTTTTTCTTCATTATCAAAAATTCTATAAATGTCCATATTTCAATCAAGGGTAATTATTTGTCCTAGGGAGAACCTGCACTAGAGTCTTCTTCTAACCTCAAATTCATCTAAACAATCCTCCCAATAATCTTTTAATTGAGGAATATGTGAAAACCCTAGTAAAAAATCCAAGTTATCCTTGGCAAAGCATTTGCTGTCAAATTGAGATCTTACAATGAAGTACTAAAAATTGAATTTTTTAAGATCCACTTCTAAATTCAAAGCATCAGATACTGACGGGCATGAATAACATCAAAGTTCAATGGAAAAAGATATACCATATTTATTTTTTATTTGGAATTTTTTATCCACATGTGCTAATTATCTGTAGACTTCTATCAGCACAAAATGGTCAAAAACATACTTGGGTAACTTCAAAGGTTCACCATCAAAACCCCCAACTCTGATATAAGTGAAATTAGAAAATTGAATAAATAAACTACCATAAATGTTGATCAGCTGAATAGCCTCATTAGACATACTCTTATTGATGTTGTTTCCTAATTCATAAGTCATTCTCCAGGTAAAAACATCATTAACCCTCCTGTAATTCTCATAGAAATTATGCATCTATAATTTTGAATAATAGTCATAAGTTTTTTTGTCCTCAACCAAGGGTGCATGAGGTATCCCTATCTATTATCTTATAGATGCTAGGCAATAAAAGAGGTACAAAGACATATAAAAATATTTATTCCCCAAACAATTACTTAGACCCAGATGTAAACATTTAACAAAAATTTCCACCCAATCCAAATATTGCTCTCCTTGGAGGATCACTTGTATGAAAAAGTACATCCAGTCTTCCCAATAATATGCCTAAGCATTACCCTTTAGCCTATGTAGTAACACCATAATATATTTTACTTCTAGAATAATGTGATTTCTTGTCAATGGTCTGGGTAGTCTTGAACCCCCGTTTTGGAATTTCAAAAACCAATTCCTTACGATCACGCTCTTGTAATTTGCTTTATTTAGTAAAAAATAACCATATGAAGAAGTAATATTGAGGTCAGAATATGGATCCTTGGGCAAAATTATCATCATAGACGTTAGGGTTTGTCTATTGATGTGAAGTAAAACATTACCATATATAGTTTTGATGCATCTACAGTTTTTATCCCTCTCCCTAAAATCTTCTAAGTCATATTGAACCAGAGAGGTGTCCCCAAATTTAGAGTGATAATAGATGAGACCAGAACCATGCTCGTAATCAAAACATGCAGATTTCATAGCTAGAGGTTGGAGGATATAATGATAAAAATGTTTTAAACTTATTAAACAATGTCAAAAAATCAAAAGGACTCTTCTTTCCAACCAAGTAATGGAAATAACTTATAGTAAGAGTGGAACTCACCTTCAATGTATCTGAAATCACTTTGAATTTGGGAAACAAAAATCTTATACCATCTACGTTGTTCTCCTTTGCATCACCTAGTATGTTTTTTTGATACATTTGGTGTGTTCTCTCTTGATATAGACATTAACCAGGTTAAATAATTATTAACCAAAATAATGCATGCCAAAAATTCTTGATAAGACATGCACTCTGACATATGCATTAATGGAAAGAATTCTTTACATGTGAGTTTGATGAATAAAGATTATCCATAACCTTACGAAAGTTAAACCTTTTCACTTCATAATGAGTTTTGGATATATTCTCCTCTAAATCTCTTAATAATTTTTACTTAGAGAAATCCTCATTGTCAGATGAGAGTATAGTCAGTGAACCCTTGAACCATTAAAATTTTAGAATGTGGTTCAACTTGAAGGTTCAAAGATATGAGATGAACTATACAGACTGACCAATAGTCACATGACTTTTCAAGAAACTTTGAACTTTGAAATAGTAAACTATTGAATCATTGAACTATTGAACTCCACTATGAGGTTCAAGAGGTAGGTTCAATGATACATTAATTTATACAAGTAAACTGAGTGAACATAACTCCTTACAAACCATCGAGTATTGAACTCTTGAACCATTGAATTCTTGAACCTTGAAAAAGGGTTCAAATTTAACTATAAGGTTCAAAGACATAATTGAAATACACAAAGGGACAAATAGTTCACTTTGAGAAACATTGAATCATTGAACCCATTGAACCATTGAGCTCTTGAACTTTGATAATGGTTCAAGTTCAAAGGTTCAATTCTTTAAAAATTTCACACATAAAAGATGATAGGTGGGTGAAATTTAAAAATAAAGATCCAACTTAATAAACAAAGATATAACCAATAAGGAGAAAATGATAAGTTGAGTCTTGCTTAAGGAAATTTTATGAAAAAAAAGAATAAGGGTGACTCAAAAGGTAACATTGGCTCTGACTGGGGACTGCATTTTATGGCAAAATGCAAAGAACTCAAAATCTCTGGTTACGCATAAACTGAAACATAGTGATAGAAAAAAGAAAGAAAACCAAAACTAGGAAAAAAAACACATGTGACAATAAAGGAAAGGCTATGTACAAAATAAGGGACACTTGTTTCATAGTCAATATAACTTAAGATCCTATCCATTATAGGACATGGGTAAAATAGCTCCATCTAGATATTCCAATTTAAAAGAATTAGGACCCAGTACCTAATGAATTTTAAAAGGTCCTTTCTAAAGTGAATCAAATTTTTCATGTGCTCCTTTAGGTTCTCTCCTTCTATCCCATAGAAATACTTCATCTCCTTCCATGAAATTTCTAGGTCTAGTTTTTTGATCAAAAATATTTTTAACCCTGGCTTGATGAGTAGTAATTCAATCAACTAGTTCATTCCTCTCCTCCTCAATCTTAGTTAAGTACATAACTCTTTTCTCTAAAGAATCTTAAAAGTACTAATCTTCAATTAAATTTTATAATTTAGTCTTAGATAATTCCATAGGTAATGATAACTATGATTCTATCCCATAAACCATCTCAAAAGGAACCATTCCTATTGCTCTTTTTGGGGTCACCCTATCATCCTAGAGTGCTTTGTATAGCTTCTTATGCCAATATTTGGTGTTATCACTCACCAATTTATTCATGATAGCTATCAATTTTTTATTACTGGACTTCGCTTGTCCATTCCCTTGAGGGTAATAGTTTTATGAGTGAGAAAGAGAGATATTATGCTCATATTAGAATGAAGTAACTTAAATTGAAGAAAAACTAGTAGCATTATCTGCCATAGCCTTTAGGGAACACCAAAATGTACTAGTATATTTTCATTGAGAAAATTACATACCACTTCTAAAGTGGTTCTCTTCATAGGGACTGTTTCAACCCATTTCATAAAATAGTCCATTGATGTTAAAATGTGTTTATGTACAACACTCAAAGGATGTGAAAGAGGCCCAATCAAGTCTAATCCCCATTGTTTGAAAGGCTCTTCAATAACTATAGGCCTTAGAGGTAATGTTGCAAGTTGTGGCCTTGCTAAAAACATTTTACATTTTTCATAGTTACCCACCCATTTATATGCATCTTTGAACATACCTCACCAATAATAACAATTTCTAAGGATTTTGAATACTGTGATTGAAGAAGAGAAATTTCCACCACATGATTCATTATCAAAAACTTCTAGCAGTTTGCATTGTTGTTCCTTATCTACACACCTCACAAAGGTTCCATCTAGTCCCTTTTTTATAGGACATCCCCCAAATAACATATATTATTGCTTTTAACCTCAAATTCCTTTTCTCCTTCAAGGATAAGTGATTGGGATAGTCTCTATAAGTAAGATAGTGTGCCATGCTTAGGAACCATGGATCTTGTAAGCTCACCAATAGGATGGTAGAAATTTTCTCTTCTTCTTTCTTCCTTCCAACAATTAATTTGCACAAACCTTAACCTCTAACCAATTTGGTTGGTCTAATCTCCAAGTCATATTCTTTATTTTAGCAACCCATGTTGCTCTATTGTTCATCCCACCATCTTGTTGAGTCAGAATGCTTTTCACAACTGAACTAGGAATAAATACAATTGATTGAGAATGAAGTATATAATATGTGAATTGTTTAACAACCTTTACTATAGTGAAAGCTTGTTTCTCAGCCAACAATATTTAAGTTCATGCTTCTTGAGAGGAACACTCATAAAGACTATTGGGGCTTCTACATTCAATTGAATTTTCTGTAATAATATACCAGACATGGTATGTTCTAAATCATAATAATAAATAACAAAATATTTTTGAAAATCAAGGTTTACCAAAGTAAGTGTTTACGCAATCGCCTCCTTAATATCCTCAAATGATTTTTTAGTAGCTTCATTCCATCTGAATGCTTGTTTTTCACTCATCATCCCCACAATATGCTTTGTAATCTCAGCAAAATCAGGAATGAACCTTCTAAGAAAATTAATCTAGCCAAAGAAAAGATTAACTCCAATCTTATTAGAAGGAAGACTTAGTTGTTGTATTGCTCTAACCCTTTCTAGGTCAATCTTGATTCCATCCTTTGAAACTAGGTGTCCCAATAACTTCTTTTTTGTAACATAGAAAATTGACTTCTTAGGCTTAAGAGATATCCCATGACTCTGACACCTTTGTAAAATGGTTTCCAAATCCTTCAGATGTTCCTCCATTTTTCTAGATAAAATAGTCAAATCATCAAGATAAATGGAAATAATTCTATCTTTTAGATATTTAAAGGATGAATCCATCACCCATTGAAAATTTTTAGTAGCATTAATCAAACCAAAGGGCATACAGTTATAAGTAAAAGTTCCTCGAGGTGTAGTGAATGTAGTTTTATATTGGTCAGTTATAACCACACTTATTTAATTATAACCTGAGAACCCATCGAGCATGGACATCATTTCTGACCTAACAACTATTTACAAGATGTGATCCATCATAGGTAATAGATAATTATCTTTTAAACTAGATTGGTTTAAATTCCTAAAGTGAACACAGATTCTTTATTTCTCCATTCTTTTTGTGTACTAGAATAATGTTTGCCACCTAGGTGGAGTGATGAATTGGATAAATAATCCTAGCCTTCCACATCTTTTCAATCTCCTTAAAGATGGCCTCAACAAATTTTGGGTTATAATTTCTCAACTTCTGCCTAAATGGAGTTGCATTTTCTTTCAAAGGAATATGATGCTAAAATTGTCCATGCTTAAAATGGTTAAGGTCATCATATCACCAAGAAAAGACATCCTTATACTTAATCAATAGATTAATAAATTTGTTTTTCTCTTGCAGTGAACAACACCTACTAATGGAGATTGATTTGGGATTAGTCTCACTCCCAATCTTGATTTTCTCATAATCCTCCACTTTGTTACAATTCTAGGTAAGTTTGCCTTTAGTATATTCATCTTGTCGAGTGAATAAATGTTTTAGAGAGACCAATCATTTAGCGATTTTGTTTTCCTTTAGCTGAATTACATCATCTTCTGAATTGATCCCTAGATCAGGACTTAATTCTTTACATTCTGCTTTAGAACCTTCAAAATAAGTCCCCAAGAACATCTCATCATTGTCTGATCTAGTTATCATTCTCAAACACTTGTCAATTTTTAGCATTATCTGGGACATTAGGATGGTAGACCAGTTCTATTCTATATGAATCCATTTTGAAATTAGGGTGTGGGAAAGAAGAGAAGCTAATACTGCTAGAGAATCCACCCAAGTATTTAGATCTTTGGGAATTGCCTCAATAGAAAAGGCATCAAAATTTTCTATCTCATCCCAAACTCTATTTCTGTAATGTCTTAATATTTCATTTTTAACTAAAAAAATTACTCTCACATATTTAACAATTAATTTAGCATCTCCTCTTGCTTTGAGGATCTTTACACCCTTTGCTTTAGCTTCATTTAACCCAAGAAATAAATCCTCATACTCTGCAGTTTTATTAGTGTTTTTAAATTCTAGCTTGAAAGAGTAAGGAAAATTTTCACTTTCATGTGAGATCAACACAAACCCTACTCCTAAACTAGTGGTAGTACAATTTCCATGGTCCATAGATCATTTGAATGAACAGACTTTGGGATATATTATTCCTTCAAGTCTTTAAAGGAAAGAAAATAGTTACCAAATTCACATTATTCAAATAGAATCTAAGAATTAAGATCATCAAAAGGGTATACAGTAAACTTGCATTTAGGTTTAGATTTTAGCTTAACATTCTGCTTTCACACTATAATTGTAGCTTTTGACCAATCCAATTTAATTTTTCCACCTAAATCTTTGCAAAAAGTCTTGCTCAACAACATCCCATAACTAGAAGGAATATCCACTACCAAGATAGTCAACTTCACCTTCTTATTAGGATAGGTTGCAAGAGTAACTCCTGAATCTTTAATTTGTCCAAGCAAAGAAATATATTTGCCATCAATAGAGTAACACCTACCAAATGTTTTTTTAAGGGATAAGCCTAGGGATTTGGCTATAGAAGAAGGCATTATATTATCAGAA
>JARHVA010010309.1:47500-115000 GCA_037957365.1 Torreya grandis | reverse complement strand
TGCAGTTCCAAGATCTATCTTTTCAATTATAAAATTTTGAACTATAGGATCTTGAACTTCCTCATTAGTTATTGGCTGGGCTATTTCTACACTCTAGTTACCTGTGTTAGGGTCAATGTCTACCCTAGATATTTTTCTTAGTTTCTTAGATTTAGGAGTTTTTCTTAAACACTTACTCACCATGTCCTCTAATGGAAAATAAAAAGGGACTACTTTTCTTTTGTTACTGATTAAGCTTTCTATCAATTTAGGTGTAGAGGCTAAGACTTATTTACTAGGATTTGATTTATCAAAAGGCACATTTGAAATCATCTTCAAGTCAATAGAGTCAAAAGAAATCTATGTCTATTATTTTGCACTAACCTCCTCTACCATTGGTGAATCATACTCTTTATAACCTATTTCTTCTCCTGAATCCTCTTAAAAATTTAAATCTATAATTATTTTTTCAAAAATCTATCTCTTGCTCCTACTTTTAGTCCTTGATTTGGTGGCACAAGGAGGAAGAATAATTATAAGGGCCTTCTTGGATACTTTGATGATAGGATCCCTTCCAATTTTTGACTTGGAAGTACCTACAACATAGATAGTAATAAGTTGGTTAGAGGATCTTCTTGGGGATGGAAATTTAACCATTGATACACATTACTGGGAAACTTTATTTTGAACTCCCTCCAGTTTTTGTTCCTTCAACCATTTCTTAGTTCTTCTTATCACCAAGAGGGTATTAACCTCAATCCTATCTTCTTCATTTTTATCCCAATCAATTTATGGAATAGGTGATTATTTTATCTATTCAAATTGCATATCAATCACCTATTCTTCATTATCAAAAATTATAGAAATGTCCATATTTAAATTGAGGGTAATTATTTATCCTAGGGAGAACCTGCACTATAGTCTTCTTCTGACATTAAATTCATCTAAAAAATCCCCCTAATAATCCTATAATTGAGGAATATGTGAAAACCCCATTCCAAAATCCAAGCTATCCTTGGCAAAGCCATGCTATCAAATTGGGATCTGGCAGTGAAGTACTAAAAATTGAATTTTTTATGATCCACTTCTAAATTCAAAGCATTAGATACTGACTGGCATGAATAATGTCCAAGTTTAATGGAAAAATATATACCAGATTTATTTTTCATTAGAACTTTTTAATCCACATGTGCTAATTGTCTGCATACTTTTATCAACACAAAATGGTCAAAAACATACTTGGGTAACTTCAAAGGTTCACCGCAAAAACCCCCAACTCTAATATAAGTGAACTTGGAAAACTGAATAAAGAAACTACCATAAATGTTGATC
Organism: Torreya grandis; assembly: GCA_037957365.1. Lineage (NCBI taxonomy): Eukaryota > Viridiplantae > Streptophyta > Pinopsida > Cupressales > Taxaceae > Torreya > Torreya grandis. Next base: position 113,689 of record JARHVA010010309.1, on the reverse strand, counting down.
AGCTACATAGCCTCATCAGACATCCTCTTATTGATGTTGTTTGCTAATTCATAAGTAATTTTCTTCATAAAAATAACATTGACCCTCCTATAATTCTCAAAACAATTATGCATCTGTAATTATAACTAATAGTCATAAGTTTTGTTGTCCTCAACCAAGGGTGCATGAGGTAGCCCTACCCATTGTCTTATAGATGCCAGGCAATAGAAGAGGTATGAAGACATATAAAAATATTTATTCCTCAAACAATTACTTAGACCCAGATGTAAACATTCAGCCAAAATTTACACCCAATCCAAATATTACTCTCCTTGGAGGTTCACCTGTATGAAAAAGTACATCTAGTCTTCCCAATAATATGCCTGAGCATTGCTCTTTAGCTTGTGTAGTAAGACCATAATATATTTTACTTCCAAAATAATGTGACTTCTTGTCAATGGTTTGGACAGTCTTGAACCCCCTTTTTGGAATTTTAGTAACCAATTCCTTATGATCACGCTCATGTCATTTTATTTCTTTAGTAAAAAATAACTATAGGAAGAAATAATATTGAGGTCAGAATATGGATCCTTGGATAGAATTATCATCACAAACATTAGGGTTTGTCTATTGATATGAATTAAAATATTACCATCCACAGTTTTGATGCACCTATTTTTGGGTTCATATATATTCATACACTCTAGAACTAATTTGGGGCATTGTACAACAATAGGAAAGGCCATAGCTTCAACCAAACTACTTTCTACTATATTCTCCATCATAGGAGTTGGCACAAGATTTCTATCCCTCTCGCTAAAATCTTCTAAGTCATATTGAACCATATAGGTGTCCAAAAATTTAGGAAGAGAAAAAATGAGACCAAAACCATTCTCGTAACCAAGAAATGCATATTTCATAGCTATAGGTTGGAGGATATAATAAAAAAATGTTTTGAACTTCTTAAACAATGCTAGAAACTCAAAAGGATTCTTCTTTCCAACCAAGTAATGAAAATAGCTTATAGTAAGAGTAGAAATCACCTTAAATGTATCTGAAATCACTATGAATTTGGGAAACAAAAATCTTATACCACCTATGTTATTCTCCTTTGCATCACCCAATATGTTTGTTTGCTAAATTTGGCTTGTTATCTCTTGATACAGACATTAACCAGGTTGAATAATTATTAACCCAAATAATACATGCTAAAAAAGATTGTTAAGACATGAACTCTGACATATGCATTGATGGGAATCATTATTTACGTGCGACTTTGATGAATAATGATTATCCATAACATTGCAAAAGTTAAAACTTTCCACTTCATCATGAGTTTTATATATATTCTCCTCTAAATCTCCCACTAATTTTGACTTAGAGAAATCCTTGGGGCGAGATGAGATTATAGTCACTAAACCCTTAAACCATTGAACTTTTGGAATGTAGTTCAACTCAAAGGTTCAAAGATATGAGATGAACTATACAGACCGACCAATAGTCACATGAATTTTCAAGAAACTTTGAATTTTGAAATAGTAAACTATTGAACCGTTGAACTATTAAACTTTGCTATTAGGTTCATCTGGTAGGTTCAATGATCCAGTAATTTATACAAGGGAACTGAGTGAACATGACTCCTTACAAAGCATTGAGTATTGAACTCTTGAACCGTTGAACTCTTGAACCTCAAAAAAGGGTTCAAATTCAACTGAAAGGTTCAAAGACATAATTGAAATACACAAAGGGATAAATAGTTTGCTTTGAGAAACATTGAATCATTGAACCCAATGAACCATTAAACTCTTGAACTTTGAGAATGGTTGAAGTTCAAATGTTTAATTCTTTAGAAATTTCACACAAAAAAGATGATAAGCGGGTGAACTTTAAAAATAAAGAGCCGACTTAATAAACAAAGATATAACCAATAAGGGGAAAATGATAAGCTGACTCTTTCTTAGGGAAATTTCACAAAAAAAAGAATAAGGGTGACTCAAAAGGTAACAATGCATTATATGAATATCATAGGGCACTAGGCCACACAACAAATTTATACATCACTTTGAAACATAAGATACAAGATTTGATAGAGACCAACATAATTGATGTGGGAACACCCATAAAGGCACTTAAATTTCAAAAAATAGAAGCTAGGGCATTGAAAATATTCTTAGATCTATTTCCAAAGCATATAACTAATGAGTCAGGGGGCACTTTAATTGTTCACTATATGTATCAAGCACATCCACCACAAATATCCTATCACACTACTACAATATCACTGAAATGTATAATACTATAGTACCAACTAAATCACAACAACTAGTTACAGTTATGAGCATAGATTCCATTAGAAGACCATAGATGTTAGTTGGGCCACCAGTGTAGGTAAGGTCTAATCCTACAATTTTACCGTGTACACATACTCTCCCATGGACACCATTATTAGAAAGACCCCTGCATCATAGATATTTTTAAGATTATAGAAGGACTTCATCTACTCATTTCCTTTTAAGATTAGTGTTATTGAGCTTTCAAGGTTCTTAGCATATGGAACCCATGCCAACAAGAACATCTTCTACTATATGGGTCCCTAAAACCCCTACAGTTCACAATACACCCAAACCAACTTAATGGATTCCTAACACCATTTGACATGTAGTGCCAACCATAGATCACTCAATACAATAGGGTTTGGGACCTTAGTTACCTTTTTATATAACAAGAACAATTACTATTCCTTTATTTGACATAAGCCACATTGATAGTGAGTGTACTATAAGGGTCATAGGTTAGTATATTCCTCCATTCTTGTACATAATATTATTCACTCTTGATCTTTGTATGTAGTTTCATTCTCATGTTGCTTGTAAATAACTTATATCTAAAAAATAAAAAAATAATATAATATGTCAATTCATAAAAAAATTCAAATATTTACTCATAAAATATAAAATTTTAGATTGTAGGCATTGCCATGTTTGCACTTATATTTTTCAAACACTACATATGCTAGCTATCTTAGTATAGTAAATTTTTATCATACATACATGCTTCACTTGTTCTTGTTGAGTGTTTACAGACTGCGATAGGACTTAGGTCTACTACATAGAACCAAATTTTATACTATCTACCCACTAGGAGAATATACATAGATACATGCATTCCTCATTTGATACATTCACCCATTTGGGAGTATCTCGTACATAGTTTCAATTGCTATGTTACATATTTATAAAACTCTACATCACAAATTTAGCATTTTTATATCTTAATATTGATCATCTTACACCTACTCAGATTTCTTACCAACATCTACTTATTTAGAATCAACTTATATACATCTATGATATTATATAGATTTTTACCACATGTTTATTCATACTTTCATTTATAGTTTTCCTATTTTAGACTTGATTGTTTTTTTATGATTCTTCTATTCAAGAGAATTTGAATATGTCATTAATCTATGGTGCTACACCACTTCTTTTCATTATATGTATTCGTTGGACATGTGCCCATGTCCTTGTTTGTGCCTTCCTGATTGTGTATGGAGACATTTGAACATGTCCTTTCATGTGGATCTAAGATAACTTGATTATTTTATGCATATGTGGACATTTGAAATGGTCCTTTTATGTATTGAATTTTTAGATTTAGTGACATGTACCCATGTACCTTGTATTGTGGCCCCTAGGCCAAATTTTTGTGCCTCATGTATGTTTTAACTGTCCCTTATTATATGCATCATGGACATGACACTTGTCTCTTAATTGTTACACATTACGTTTTTAGATGGCATGAGGGACATCATACATCTCCCCTTCCAACTTAGGTTCTATGATGGACATCATGCCCCATATCCGTAGGTAGTTTCTCAATTATTACTTAGATTTATTCTTCATATACATTATTATATTATAAATTGATAGCATTATGAATGCTATATCTAACATAAATTATACACTATAAAATTATGCTCAGATTATCTTATATTCTAGTGTTATGTATGCACATTATATTGGTTTATTATGTAGATATCATATATGTTATGGCTAACACAAATTTTGTAGAGTTTTTCCTTTTGACGACAGTTATTTCACATGTTCAATAACTCTCTTTAATATAGAGGGAATTCATATAGGTTCGTCATAGAGAAATGTCTTTCAGAATGCACTCATAGTATAGTTTTGAACACATAATTACAAAATACTAAAATCAATTTTACGAAAACATAGTCTAAAATAGTGACACAAAGACTAGATTTTAATGCAAAGAAATAAAAATAGTTGGAAATTTTCACCTAAATTAGGACACTGTCACCACATGGCCTACTATCCAAGATATAACACTACTATCTCATAGCTTCAGTTTTAGAAAATTCTAGATTGGATAAAAAAATACAGTTTGTATAGTTTAGATTTGCATAGGTTTAGTTATAGATTATGAGTTTTAGCTCAGTTTAACTTAGATTCATACCAATTTGCTCAAATTGGGGGAATTTTTCATGGTGTAAGCATTTATATTTTATTTTTAGATACAAATTATTACAACTTGATCCAGAATCCATATATTCAGATATCACTTTTGAGGCCATGTACATGGCATATTGATTCTATATGCTCACTTATACACCAGTTCATCAAATGGAATGAAAAACTCCATGTCATTATCTAAAGTGTCACATAATACACCATGTTCCAATTTACATAAAAAATTCATGCCTTAATCCATCTGTAGTTTTTGGTATTCCCAAGTGGCCTAAAATTACCTAATATTCTTGAGTGGTTTCATAGTCGACATATCTCTAATTAAACATCTCTAGTTACATCATGATGTTTTAGTTTTAGATGCATCTACTACACATGGATAGGAATTAATGGAGTAATATTCTACTTTAGTTCGTGATCCACCTACATGAGAGGGTTTCACACATCATCAACCCAATCCAAGATATTCATAGGTCATGATTCACTAAGTAGAAATGTGCAATGATGGAGTCAAAATTAGATTGATTTATTGAGCCACCCACAGATTTTTATTGAGATAACCATCAACTTAGTAGAAGATATTCATCAATTTATAATTATATACATGCATACACATTGGTTTTTACTATGTTTATGCATTGGTTCACATACCTAATGAAGTGTATTCATTGCTTTCCTCTCTCTTATCTATTTACTCTATTTTGTCTTTTTATTTGATATATCTTAAGTAAGGATATATCTACGAATGTTTAATTTATATTACATTAAATGGATCATGCTTGACATGATCAAATCTGTATTCATAGACCTTGCCTCACAAGGAAGTCCAGGTATGCTTTTCTTACTTTATTCTAGTCATTTCACTTTGCTACATTTCTAGAATAAAGTGGGGAAATGTAATCATCTAAAAATGACCATTCATGCCTTGTATGTCCATTTGAGATCACTTTACTCTTAATATAACACTTGAACCATAATATAGGATCTTTTGATCCACTTCTAGTCACATAACATCTAAAAATAACACCCAAGACTATAAAACACCACATGATACCCATAATGGTGTAATTCATTAGTGATTTAGGTCCCTACAAACTAGAAAAAAGTAATTTAAATTTACTTAAGAGGATTAGGGTTAGCATATACCTATTATTAAGTAACCCTCCTAAATCATTTTTATGAGAACACTATATCAACACTTCTCTCACACTCTTACACCCTAGGTGGACATTATCACAAAGAAGCATGCAAAAGTATCATTTCACATTGAGGGAAAGATCCTAATTATTCAAATCTAATATTTAATTATCCTATATATTAAGTAATCAATCCCTGATGTAGGTATTTATATCTCAAGTGGCCTCCAAGGAATCCTCTCATACATTAACACTCATACATTCTAACATTTACTTACACTTGCACCAATCACTTAGGTAGGAGAACTACATCAAGCTTGATCCTTCCTTAGAGTATTGGTATGAAGGAAAAATGCACACATAGGGGTGTGGATAACATGTCCAAAATATTAGACCCACTAACCCATTTTTGTCATGGTGTTCAATTAAACCCTTAAAAGGATGAAAATGTAGGGTTTTCTAGAGGAAAACAAAAATATAGCAAAACATATTGATTGCACAGACCTAAAATTTGGACTAATATGGAATAGGACTCGATATACAAAAACCAAAAATAATTTAAAAATAATAAATTAGTGCCAAATTAGTATAATATTACCATATGATACTACTATCCAATTAGGGCACTATTATCTAGGAAGTATTATGACACCTGGATCATTTTTATGACACCCTAGTAAGATTTTGTGCTAGTTTTCAGCCCCTAAATCACTGGTCTTAGTATTTTTATAGATAATTACTTATTTGCATAATTTATTTATATTTTTATAAATGCCAAATTAGTTCAATTTTATTACAAATGAATAGTTGTATTTATTGCATATTTCTATCTTGATTTACTATACTCAGACCTTTAACAACCTAGGGCTTAAACTATATAAATATTAAATAGTTAAATCAATATTACACCTAATAAATATAAATAAATGTGTAGGAAGACCCATAAAATGAAATTAAAAATCTAAACTAACACCCCCCACCTTAATCATAGCTTCAATGGGTAGATGAATTGAGTCCTAATAATAAGGTCTGATTAGGTACCCAAGTCCATAGAAAATTCCCCATTATAATAAAGGGAACCTCCCCCAAATAAGTAAAAAGAACAATATAGGACTATAAAACCCCCATAGAAGATGATGTTAAAATAGACCATACCCAAAGAAGAACTCAGAAATGAATATACTTTCTCTAGGTGAAGGGTTTGATGAAGATATCAATAATCTAATATATGGTGTAGTAAAATCTAAGATCAATGACTTGTCCATGAATGAACTCCTAAATGAATTGAATACGAATCTTGATTTGGTTTATCCATTTATTTTTGAACAAACTAATATATATCTAAATGGTGTTTTTTTTTTTAGAATATGAATATTGGTTTCTTGAAATGTATACCAAATTTAGTAAGACTACCCTAACTATAAATAGTCTCAATAACATCAATAAAAACTCAACATATATTTAGCCTCATTATATTATAAAGAAATAAAAATTTGATTCTTACTATAATACTAATTGGATCTAAACCAAGTGATAAACTATATCCTAAAGTGGACTTGTGATGTTGAATATGCAACTGAGTTTGAATCTATCTACCTAATAAATTCAACATCAATTTAGTGGAGAATATACTTTGTAGAATTCTAGTGAAACTCATGGGTTGTATACATAAACATAGATACCATTCCTATCACATATAAAATATCAAGTCTAATGTGAGTTAGATAGATGATTTGTCAACATAAAGTGCCATAAAAAATTGCAGAAGAATACCTAGCCTCAAGTTTGACTCTAGAAAGAAAGGAAGTTAGAGTTAGCTTATAGTCAGCCATGTGAAACAATGCATTAAAATAAATAACAAAATTGGATTGTGAAATGATTAACCTTGATTCATATTTTGAAATATCAATCCAAAGGAAGTAGTGCAACAAATCTAAGTTATTCATGGAGAATCTATCATGCAAAGTAGTTTTTATTGTTGTAATGGAGGGTGAATAACTCCACGTGATCAATTTTTCATCAACATATAGTACCAGAATTAGGATTGCTTCATACTACCATAAAATTTATACATTCATATCAAAATGGCATATAATGAACCCAACTATAAGAAGGAAAGAATGCATCTTGGCATACCAAGCCCAAGGGGCTTGTTTGAGGCAATAAATAAATTTTTGAATATTGTAAATTAAGGAATAATTCTACACAAAACCATATGGTTGATCCATATATATTTCCTCTTTAGGGTTATAAATAATAAATGTGGTTTTCACATCCATCTGATGAACATCTAAATGATGATATGTGGCAATGGAAAGAGTGATTCAAATAGAGTTAATCTTTGTAATTGGTGCAATGTTCTTAGTATACTAAATTAAAATAACATTTAAAAAACCTTTTACTAAAATATATGATTTGAACCTATCCTTTAACCCATCACTATTGGTTTTTGATAGATCCATTTACATTAAATGAGTTCAATTCCCTTAGGAATGGGAACTAAATCCCATGTGTGGTTCCTAATCAAGGAGTTATACTCCTCATGAATATTTTTATCTCAGTTAGGAGTGCCTAATGGCTCATGAAATTAATTTAGATTAGATTCATAGGTGATTAATACAAGTGTAATACCATATAAATATAAGTGTGTGTCTACCTAGTATTTGATGGATCCCCAAATTGATCACCTACACTTTGTCATGTATGTCTATCCCCTAGAGGGCCTGAAGTTAGAGATGTGGGATGAAAATTCCTCAAGCTCTAAAAAGTGACTAAGTAAAGAAGGATGTGAATCCTTATCTTTAATATCATCATTAAAATGAGAATAAAAATCCTCATCATCAGTAATCTACTCAAGGTGATCTAAATCATCATAATTATCATCAAACCCTACTGAGTCCAAGGAGGAAGGAGAAGTGTCAAGTGTGAAGTGTAAAGGACCCTCCTAAAAATGAGCACTCCTTTCAATGATCAACTCATGTGTGGTAGGATGGAGAATCATGTATCCTTTAACACCATCTAGATACCCAACAAAGGTATAATGACTACTATGTGGATCTATTACCTTATATTTATTATTAGCAATGCAGGCTACATCTAGGGATCCAAATACTCTAAATTTTTTAATAAAAGGTTTATGACATCTCAAAGCTTCAAAATGAGTGATTCCTTTTTAAGCTCAATGAGGAACATGGTTTTAGATGTAACACACATAGTTAATGGTCTTTGCTCAATATTGAGGTGCAATATTTTTAGAGTCTATCAACTAGTTTTCCATTTCATTCAAGAACCTATTCTTGTGTTATAATACATCATTATATCAATGACTATATGTAATTACAAATTATAAATCAATCCATTATGAAATTTAAAATTTCTGAAAATTATGGTTGACATACCACCTTTGTACACAAAACCATAATGGTTTTCCCTAACTATTTTCCAAAAGATCCTAAAAGTCTTGAAAAATATGAAAAACCTCAGAGTTATATTTAATAAATTACACTAAATTATACCTTCAAAATTCATCCAAAAAAGTAAGAGTTTATATGGTGTTAAATGAAGGATGGGGAAATAGACGAGAAATATCATTGCAAAAAATCTCCAAAATCTTTGTAGCTCTCCATGATTTTCCTTTATCATACTTATCTTTAGGATTTTTATGAAGAATGCAACCCTATAAAACACCAAAAAAAAAACATGAGGCAATTCTGTATCCATTCATGCCAAATAAATTACTCCAAATAGTGATAGTTAGGATGGTCAAATCGCTCATGCCATAGATTACTCAACTCATCTATGTGAGTGAGTATTATAATAGAAGGGTGATCAATAACAAAGAGTAAGAAGGTTTTGGTGATTTAGTATTCTAATTTTCACTATATAATCCTTGTGTAACTCTCTAATTATGATATAATCTAGGGTAAAATCAACTCTCTTACCTAATCCAATGTGGGTGTTTTCATATACATATTGGAGACTAGTTGATACTGAAGGATCACATAGAACATCCTTGAATATTCCATCATGAAATTCATCAGACTTTCTCTCACAAAATTATATATATATAATCATCATCCATGAAAATATAAGGAATAGAAGATGGATCCAAGGATGAGAACATATCCTGTAATGAAGGCATGTGATGTGAAGCACCAGAATAAATCACCCATGTGGACGGCTAGGATTTAATTTTAACAAGGGTCTTGGAATTTTTGTTCCCCTTAATACTATATTTTACCTTACATGACTCCTTAGTTGATTAATCATTTTTGATCAAATCAAGGACATTTAAGTGTATCATGCCTATTTATCTTAAAATTGGTAGACTTGACATCATCTTTCTTATATTTCACATTTGAAAAAGAGGTTGTAGTTGTCGAGTTAGATGTAGCATAAGTTTATTGACCCTTATTTTTATCTTAGTCCTTATTTTGTTTCTTACTCTTACTATTTGAAGCCTTCTATTTTTCATGAATAACGACTATGGAATGAAACTTATAAGACAAAAATGCACCCATTTTAATAAACTTATCTTGTTTCCTAGTTAAAGAGCTAGTAAAATCATCTGATGATTGCATGGTACATATAGTTCCAAGGTCACTCTTAGTAGCATGGAATGTAGAAACAAAAAGACAATATCAAAGATTTTATGCTTTCATAGTCCATACATTAATGTATTATGCTTATGAAATAACTGTCTATAATTTTTTTGGTTCTCGACATTTTGGATCAGCATCCATGATCCATCATCAGGAGAAATAAATAAGTGCATTGAAGAGAAAGACCCAACACTACGTTTAAATATTTAAGAAAATAGTTAATGGAAAAAATTATTAAAAAGCAAAAACTAGCCATTGAAAAAAGATTATAAAAACAAATACCTTCTATAAACCAAATAAATGCATAACAGAAATAAAATAAAAAATAAAGGAATAAAATACTAACAAGCTAATACGTTAGGAATAGATAAAGAGGAAAAATAAAATAAATAATCAAACCTAATAAAGGAAATTAATAAAAATTTATTTTATTTCTAAATTAAAATATAATAAGAATAAAACCATAATAAAGAAATAAATAAAATAGAGCATATTTAGAAAATTAGAAAAAAAAAAGAATAAAAACCTTAACAAACTAAATCCTAATAAATTAAGAAAACCTAATGAAGGAAATTAAGAAAGGATAAAAAAAACTACAATAAAATAAAAACCTCTAAAAAATGTTCAAGAAAGACTATCAATTATAAACCAAAGGTTTTGAAGCATGGCTAATCCCAGTCCTTTCATCTTTATTTAAATTAATAGGGTGCTTTATGATTTCAATGGATTCCCTAAGTTTCCATTTTTGGAAATGGTCCTCTACCACAATGACTCTAGCATCTTCAATGTTGATAGCATGTTTAGACTTGAAGAATGCTTACCAAACATTGATCTATCTTTTATTTCTAAATAAATATCAGATTTATGTTCCTTAATTCTAGTTCACACAAACCTCCCCATTTCTCCAATGTAAGGAATACCACAAGAACAATCAACAATGTAGACTCTACTTCATAATTTAGGGTCCATAGGGTCTCTATCATATCCTAACATTATACATAACTTATTAATAGGAAGGAAAGTAGAGTTTATATTTTATCATTTGATAATCTTAGCTAACTTTTTAGAAATCCCTTCAACAAAAGGAAAATATGCTACAGGACCTTCCACTATGGATTTAATAAAATTATTTATATTGACATTATCTTGATCTTGCTTGATAGCCTTATTTATTTGCTTGCCTGTGTAGCCATTTAACCTGAAAACTCTTTCAAATGCTCAATTTCTTGATCAATGTTATCATTATCATAAATTTTGAAATCCCTAGAGGTCAAAGTTTTAAGGACCCTTTCTTTTTGGGTTGGATGATGATGATGATAAGATGCATGAAGGTAAGGGTCAATATGAGTACCTTTTTGATAGACCTTTCTAGCCAGGGAACCATCTTAATTTTTGGTAATGAATACATCTATAAAATGAAGTTTACCCTCCATCTATAGTTATTTGGTGATTTTTATGTTGGTTAACACATTATTAATGTGAGAGTTAAATTCCTCCAAACTTTTAATGCCATTTTTCCAACATAAATTAGTGTCATCTACATATAATTTCCACCATTTAGGTTTAATTGGAATCGAGTGAAGAGAAACATCTTCAAATTTTTACATGAAGAGGTTAGATACTACTAGTGACAAAGGAGATCCTATTTCCATACCTTCACATTTCTCATAGATAAAAGTTTTGAAGGTGAGAAAGGTTGAATTCAAACATAACAAAACTATATTATTTATTTCATAATTAGAAAGAATCAAGACCTCTTCTACCACACCTTTGATGGGTACCTTAGTAAAGAGTGAGACCACATCAAAGATAACTAGCAAATCATTGGTATCCACCTTCTTGTCTTTGATAAATTTGAGAAAATACCTTGAGTCATAGATGAAAAATGAAATATTACATACAAGGGATCTTAATTTATTGGCCAAGAAAGTTGCAAGATGATAGGTAGGAGAGTCAATTATATCTATAATAAGTGTTAAAGGAATATATATTTATGGATTTTTGGTGCACCATAGATCCTCAGGGTCACCCATTTTCTTAGTATAGAATTTTTCTTCATCACATTCTATAATGAATATGCTTTAATTACTTTAATCACATTCTTAACAATGTGATAAATAGGGTTATAGTCAAGTATTCTTTAATTACCACTATTAATGAGGTGGTCTTCTATTTTGGTATCATAATCACTATGATTAAAAATAATGTATGATGGAGGTACACACCATTAAGAGGGGGGGGGTGAATCAGTGGTTAAACAATATTTCAATCCAATTCCCAACTCTTCAAGCTACCTAACCAATCATATTAATATGCAAGATAGATGAATTAAATAATAAACATAAATGAAACCATTATACAAATATTTATGTGGGAAACCCTCATGGGGTATAAAAACCACTCTCAAGACTACAACAATAATGTAATACTATCTTATAAATATAAATAAAACAAGAGGCTTTAGTTAAGCACCCACTTCACAAGGAACACCAACCCCTAAAGTTGACAAGCACCAACTTGCCTAAGATGTTGAGCACTAACACAAAAACTATCCAATGAAAAATTATTGAACCCTAATTGATTATATATTTTATTTATAAATCATGCCTGAAAATTCCTCTTCAAGTCTACAACTTCACACAAGTCACCAACACCAAGCTATCTCTTCAACACAAGCAAATAACCCCTTGACAAATCCTTCACTTATATTCAAATATGAACTTATAAATATGATACAAATAATCAATAAGATTAAAAAATTATGGTGAATCTAATGAAATATCTATCTTCTCAAACTCATATAAAAATTTGTCACACTTCAATTAACAACACACACACTTGCTTGTCTAACTTTTCCACACACCCAAAAGGCATAATTTTTTTTGTATATATGCCATTATCTATTACAATTAAAAATATAAATTTAGAATATATTAGTAATAATTATTAATTTCCCCCAAGGTTGGCCATGAACCTTTGCACAATATTTCTAGACCATACCATGAGCTCATGTCAAAAACACCTCACACACAAAGCATAACACCAATTATGTGACTATATTTGAATAAATAAAGATTAGTAAAATACTAAAAATATATGAAGTAATTAAATGAGTAATAAAAACTCTATAATCATCAAAAAAACATGATCTAACCATCTTCCTTGAAAACAAACTCAATCATACAAAATAGGTTCCTTTTGTTAACAAAACCATCATGGTCAACTATGAGTCAACCATTCAATCATATTCATGTGACTAGGAACAATAATAATTTCATTTACAGAGGGAATACATCCCCTAAAACACCTAAAATATCTTAGACCCATTCCTACTCATTGGTTAGGCCTTCCAATTCCTCTTTTCACTCTGATCACTCTTTCTCACTTATGACACCATTTCCTTCATATCAACTAGTCAACTTTAACCTTCTATAAATTTGACATAGAAAGTGTTAGGTTGTGGAGCTAAAAGCTTAACTGATGTAGACATTAGAGGAGGTCGCTGAAGTGTCACAGACACCAGCGTCGGTCAAGCCAACCGATGTTAGCAAGATTAGACAGGAAGAGCAACCGACGTCGGTCAGGGATCAGCCGACGTCGGTCATCTCCAGGCAAACAGGGACCGACGTCAGTTGCCTATGTGGTTCAAAACTATGAGTGTTATAGATAGTTTTTTAATGAACCAGTTGTTTGCATGAAGGAGGATAATTTTAGTCTTGAGCTGCGGATCTAATTATTGTAATTAGATGTCTAATTATTGTTTGCATGAGATCTATTTAAGAGACTCATGGGCTATATTGTAAAGTGTTCTAGTTTGAGTTGAGAAAATTTAGCTCCTTCTGTGTCTGAAGTGAGAAAGGGTGTTCCTCCTATTTCCACAGTAGTGCCAAGTGTGGGTGCTAGTTTTGGAGAATCAGAAGGGTTCTTCAAGTGTGTAGGATCTTGGTCGGCAGGTGTGTAAGGCCACATTTGGAGATCTACATGGTAAGTAAGATCATTGATCTGTAGGTGTATGTGTGTGCAAGGTTTATAGGTGTGTAGAACCAGGTTGATCTGTAGGTGGTAGTAGAATCAAGGTGACAGCAACACAATAAGGAGCAAGATCAGGTGGGATCTACTTAGAGTACGGTGTGTACTCAGATAGAGAACAAAGAGGAAGGCAAGGCAATTCCTTCCATAAGTAAGATCATTTGGGTTGCAAGTTGTAGTTCTTGGGAGATCTACTTGAAGTATGATTGAGTACTTGGAGTGTGTGGAGCACTTGTAGAGTGTGTGGAGTACTGGTGTACTGGCAGTAGTGGATACTGACTGGTTGGAGGTGAACACCAACTATGTGTTTGAGGTGTGTGTTGGGACCGTAAGAGAGAGAGCTTTGAGGAAAGAAATACTGTACACTTGAGGTGTGGGAAGCCTCTAAGAGGTGTGAAGAAGAAGAGGCATCTTCTTTATTGTATTCTTTTCTAGATGAGTATTAATACAAGATTGTGTATTGTCTCTCATATTTTGTGTTGTTTCTAGTTTCTAGTTACTTGTTACTTCTGGTTAATTCCGCATCTTAAGTTGCTTTTATATGGTAATCAATTGTGCTTCCATGGGTTCCTAATAGTTGGTATTAGAGCTAAGGTTGCAGGGAGTAGGTTTTGTGTTTGGTTACAAGTCACTCTCAGGGGTTTCTGATTGAGTGGGAGTATAGCAACGACAGAAGAAAGTAAGCTACGAATGGAGAAACTGAATAACACAAATGGTCACTTACGGTGTTATGGAAAGAAAGAGTAGGTAAAAAAATATTGTTGGTTGGCAGAAGATCAGCATGAAGAAATTGAAGAAGCAGATGTTCCAGGTGTTGGTACATAGGATGCTCTGGGATGTTTCTTGGATAAAGTTGAATCTTGGTTAATAGATTCTGTTGCCTCTTTCCAGGCAGCCCCAAGTAGAGAGGTTGGTGAGCCTTGTCATAGTATTGGCAAAGGGGATGTGTTGCTGAAATTGTAGGTAGCCAACACATGGGTGTTGAAGAAGGTCATGCAGGTCCTAGTCTTAGAGATGCAGCTAATTACTTCAGGAAAGTTGGGTGATGAGAGATGCACAAGAACTCTCACAGTGGATGCACTTGAATTAGCTGGTGGTAAGAAAGTAGGTACTCTTTATCTACTTTCTTATATTACTGATTCTTCTTCTATTGCGAAGACGTGGCTTTGTAGGCTTGGTCACATGAGCAAGAAGGAGATGCATGTTCTTAAGCAGAAGAGAGATGTGTTTGATAGACTTAAGAACTGGAAAGCCTTGGTGTTTATGGAGGAGATGGCAGACAGAGATCAGTGGAGAAGGCTGAGTAACTCTGAGTAGAGTAGTTTGGACAGGGATTTGATTCAAAGAAAGCTCATGGGTAAAAATTCATCACTCACAGGTGGACACAGGTATTGGCATTGGTCAAGAGGAATCAGTGTCAAACAGATAGGTGCCGATGTCAGTCATGTGCAGACCAGAGCCAGTGGTGTCAAGCAAGGTAAGACCGATGTCGGTCAGGAGGACCGACATCGGCAGCAAGTAGACACTGACGTCGGTGGGGTGGTAGTTAGGACAGGTGCATGAAACTGATGTCGGTCAGATGTAGAATGTGTGGTGACTGAGGTCAGTCACTGTAATAGATTTTGGGTAGATATCAAGCTGTCAAGGAGTCTCAAACACCCATGGGGAGGACTAAAAGTGTAATTAAGCCTCAAATTCATTGTTCCTCTTCTTTATACTCGTTGCTTATTACAGAGTAGGAAGGATCTAGGAAATAGTGGGAGCATGGCATGAACAGGATGCAGAACCAAATGATAGATTTGGTAGGGTTACCAGCGGATATGAAAGCACTGAAAGACAAATGGATACCTTAGTTAAAGAATAGAGTAGAATGGATACGTGAGATGGAAGGCCAGGTCATATGGTCCTTAGGAAGTTGTAGGATAGAGGTACAGGTTTTGACAGGTGGATGACAAAGCAGGGCTTTAGTCAATGTCAGTGTAACCATTGTGTTTGTCTTACTAGGTGGATGATGGTCGTGACATTATCCTATTATTGTATGTGGATGGTATGTTAGCTAGCAGGTTTAGACATACAGGGTTTTGCTGAGCTAAGGGTAAGGTTAGTTCAGTGGCATGTCATGAGGAATTTGGAGCAGCAAAATTCTTTGGCATGAGAGACATGGAAGATCACAGGTTAATTTTGTCTCCAGTGGGAGCTGATGTGAATCAGGTGTTGGTGAGGTTCATTATGTAGGATGTAGAACCAGAGCACACTAAGGGCTAGATAGTTTAATGTCTAAAATCACATGAGGTCTGGTATAGACTTGATTTTGCCCAAGTAGTGGGTGCTGTCAGAGAGTTAGGAGCCAATTCAAAGAAGTGGGTTCTCAGGTATTTGAGAGGGACCAGCAGTAGGGATTCATGCTATGCAGGGTCAGGACTTCACTACATGGGTTTGTAGGTTCAGATGTGGTAGGTTACTCGGATGACAGCAAGTGCACCACAGGTTGTGTGGTGGGTGGTCTTCAAGGTTGAGCTTGAAGAGGGATACAAGCCAAGAAATAGATTAGACGGGGGTACAAGTACAAGTACAATGTAGCTATTTATCTCCAAGTGGGAGATTATTAGGTTGTGGAGCTAAAAGCTTCACTGATGCATACATTGGAGGAGGTTGCTAAAGTGTCACAGACACAGGCGTCGGTCAGGCCAACTGACGTCGGCAAGATTAGACAAGAAGAGAAACTGACGTTGGTCAAGGATCGGCTGGCGTCGGTCATCTCTAGGCAGATAGGGACTGACGTCGGTCACCTGTGTGGTTCAGAACTGTGAGTGTTACAGATAGTATGTTAATGAACTGGTTGTTTGCATGAAGGAGGCTAATTTTAGTGTTGAGCTATGGATCTAATTATTGTAATTAGATGTCTAATTATTGTTTGCATGAGATCTATTTAAGAGAGTCATGGGCTGTATTGTAAAGTGTTCTAGTTTGAGTTGAGCAAAGTTAGCTCCTTCTGTGTCTGAAGTGAGCAAGGGTGTTCCTCCTAGTTCCACAGCAGTGCCAAGTGTGGGTGCTGGTTTTGGAGAATTAGAAGGGTTCTTCAGGTGTGTAGGATCTTGGTTGGTAGGTGTGTAAGGCCACATTTAGAGATCTACATGGTAAGTAATATCATTGATCTACAGGTGTATGTGTGTGTAAGGTTTGTAGGTGTGCAAAACTAGGTTGATCTACATGTGTCAATAGAATCAAGGTGACAGCAACACAACAGGGAGCAGGATCAGGTGGGATCTACTTGGAGTACGATGTGTACTCAGATAGAGAGCAAAGAGGAAGGCAAAGCAGTTCCTTCCATAAGTAAGATCATTTGGGTTGCAGGTTGTTGCAGTTCTTGGGAGATCTACTTGAAGTACGATTGAGTACTTGGAGTGCATGGAACACTTGTGTACTGGTAGTAGTGGATAATGACTAGTTGGAGGTGAACACCAACTCTGTGTTTGAGTTGTGTGTTGGGACTGTAAGAGAGAGAGCTTTGAGGAAAGAATTACTATACACTTGAGGTGTTGGAAACCTCTGAGAGGTGTGAAGAAGAAGTGGCATCTTCTTTATTGTATTCTTTTTTGGATGAGTATTAATACAATATTGTGTATTGTCTCTCATATTTTGTGTTGTTTTTGGTTTCTAGTTACTTGTTACTTCTGGTTAATTCTGCATCTTAAGTTGCTTGTATATGGTAATCAATTATGCTTCCATGGGTTCCCAACAGAAAGATGAATCTTCCTCAAAATTTTCATGGATGTTTGATAAAAGTCTTTATATTCAATAATGATCCATTAAATCATCTACCCATTCATAGAAATCTTTCTCAGAAATAAGAATACTTTTAACAACTCATTTTCTATGGTACCCACACATTGTCAAGAGACCAAAAATACTTTATCAAAAACCTGAAGGAGTTATATAAAACATATAATCATCATATTTGATAACCAAATACATTATGATCCAAAACCATCAATATCTTCTCTATGAGGTCTAAGACTAGGGTTTTTGCATATAAAAACCTGTTTAGCTTCATCATGATCGTTCATAATGGATAGGACCTTAGTATATGAAATAATTCTTGGAGAATATTATAAGGGACCATAAAAAATATATCATAGAGGATAAGATCCCATGAAGACCTTTCATGTGATAACGAGCATAATAAATTCCTTCTCAGGCTCATTAGACACCTTTCTAGCACCTCTTGGAGCCATAAAATCATTTTTCTGATTTTGACTTCAAATTTTTACCTTTGACTTGGTAAATGAACTTGAAAATTCCTATATGATAATTTTACATATAAATATAAGCTTATACACTCTACAATCACTCTTTGACCCTTCACAAAGCTTCATTAGCCCACTTAGGCCAACTAGACCAATAGCCCAGATGTCATGCAAAACACTTGTCACCTCTTATAAATCATACACCTAACTTATTAACACACTATACATGTCTAATATGTATATTCAAAGAATAATATCTCCTTACACTGTCATACAAGCCATAGAGCTTAAAACCCTATAGGCAACCATACATGATCAAGCCAAAAGGGCATAACTTGACCTACAAACCTCATGAAGGCCACATGAAGACAACCCTTGAACATATAACACATATATAAAAATTCAAAAATAATCATACCAAGCTCCATTCAACTCTAGAACATCCACGTAGGACACCTATGCACATCCTTTCAAGTATCATATTGTAATAGGCACACTATAACACCATGCTCCATTTCACTAACATCACAGACCACTTGGTCATCACCAATGCCACTTGACGTCAATGACAACACATATACCATCAATATCCAAAAAATATCCCCCTTTGTCATTAATGGAAACATACCAAATCCTTCTCCCCCTTTGACAAAGTGACAAAGTGGGCTCACAATGATGAAGCAGAGAATTTGAAATGTTTACAAAGCCAACATCATGCAAGAGTCACCTTTTGAATATAATAAGAAAATCTCCCCCTATTATCTATAAACTAAATCACTCCTTGAATACCATTAAATAACTTGCCAATCATGAAAAAAATCCTCATATTGGTTTGTAATCTATGAAGATCCTTGCACCTATCATCAATTTGCAAGGCACCATAGCTCCCCCTAGGACCCTACTCCACTTTTAAGGCTTCCCCTTTGTATACATAACCAATTCATGCCTATAATATCTCTAATAACTACTACCATCAACTCAAACAACACCATGTTAGCTCACTTACCATCATTCACAAGGTACCATATAAAATAACATAAGCACTCTAAGAATAACACCATACCTGTAACATACTTATAATAGACCAAAATTCTCAACTATAACCAAAAATTCTAACATTATTTGGAAATATATCATAAAATTAATCAATTTCTCCACTTGGCCTACTTAGACCCCTTGTATCCATATTTGGCCATTGCAAACCTTATAACTTTATAAAATTATGAATTCAAGTGTTCAAACTCTATATTTATAGACCAATAACATTCCCCATTAGGAATGCTAAGAATGAGCCTCCAAATTATCCTCCTTAGCATACTTCCTTCTTTAGCCTACTAGCCAATTAGGCCTCCTAATGAGCTAAAACTTAAATAAAGTGAAATATACTCACTTATAGACCACTGTAAAAGATGATTCAAATAACCATATGGACCATTCAACTAATTTTGAAGCTTCCAAACTCCAAACCCAAAGTTTGACCACTTTTTAAAACATGCCCAAATCGCTAAGCCTTCAAAGCAATAGTTGGTCAAAAGTCAACCTCCAATCAACGTAGATACTTGAGATAGATATCAAACTTGGAGACCATCAAAACCCACTTACATGAAAAATTTCAAGCCTCCATACATCTGGGAAACATGACTTCATTTACACCACCAAACACATGTTCTTGAGAAGAAAAGCCAGTGACCACTCAAAATGTTCCACCTAGCACAACAACATTCATTCGCCTATGAAACCATCTAGAACATGTCTTAAACACATGTGAATAACTTCTTGATCAGAACATACTTCATGACACATCTTCCTTCTTCAAGTGACCCTTAAAACCAAGCATTTTGGGTAAACAAAGTTATCATCTACAATAGGCACCTTGACCAAATGGTCAAAATCACACCTAGGCATCTTACGAGCATCTCCACTCTATCTACTCTTCTTTGACATGAAAAAACTAACTTTAATCACTTATTAGCATGATTCTATCCACCTTAGAACACTATATGATCTATTTTGGCATCTTGTAGATAGTCATCACTCTAAAAATGGTCAACTTCAACTTTTAACCATAAAATACATATCTAAGCTCATCAAGACCCCAAACCAATTAGAAATGACTGATGAAAAACTTCCTCAAAACATCATACAAAACAATTATTCCTTCTCCTTCAAATCATCACTCGATTAAAACATCAAAATTTGATCAAAATGACATTTTAGGACCAAAAGATTTGAACATACCTCTTGGACAAACAACCAACCATAATAGCTGAAGTAATTCTTCTGATTGATTGTTTAACCTCTCCCAATGACTCATTATTCATTCAAACTTAGCTTTAAGTAATAGTTTAGACATTATGTTTGTGAGTTGTTCCTTAGAAGGTACATATTCCAATTTGACAACTTGATCACTAACCTACTCCTTTGGAAAATGATACTTTATAGGGATATGCTTAGTCTTAAAATGTATCACTAAATTCTTTGAAATGTTTATGGCACTGTTACTATCACATAGAATAGGACAAGGACCATCTTGACTTACCTAATAATCTTATAAGATTTTCTTCATCCACATGACTTGAGTACAATAAGAAGTTGTAACAATGTATTCATCCTCTATAGTAGATAAAAATACTAAAGATTGTTGCTTGCTTAACTAGGATAGCAATGATTCACCTATATAAAACACTCCTCCACTAGTACTCTTCTTATCAACAACACATGTTGCCCAATCAACATCTATATAGGGTTTTAGCTTTAATTCCTTACTCCTAAGATACCACAAACCATAGTTCATGGTGCCTTTGAGATACCTTAGGATTATCTTAACTACCTTCCAGTGAGATTCTCCAAGATTTGCTTGATATATTCCAACTACACTTATTGCACGCATAATATCAGGTCTAGATGTAGTATAATACAATAGACTCCCTACCATATATCTATATAAGGATTGGCCAACTTTAGGATACTCATAATTCTTACAAAATTTGTATCCTATTTCCATAGGAGTACTCCTAGGTTTGCTATCCAACATATTGAATTTCTCAATCATATCCTTAATGTATTTGTCTTGAGAGATAAAGATCTTTTTATCTAGTTTATTTATCTACAATCCTAGGAAGAAAGAAAGTTCTCCTAACATAGACATCTCAAATTCAATTTTCATTACCTCTGCAAAGTCCTTACTCATCTTATCATTTACTAAACCAAAGATTATGTCATCCACATAAACCACAACAAGCAATTGATGTTCTCATTATGACTTGATGTAAAGATTGCTATCTACCACTCCTCTTCTAAAACCTTGACTTAGAAGATACTTATCTAATCTATCATACCAAGCTCTAGGAGCTTATTTGAGGCCATAGAGAGCCTTATTTAATTTTCAAACAAATGTTTAATTATAATTTATAGCATAAACCTCAAGAAACTCCATAAAAACTTCTTCTAATTTTCCATTCAACAATGTAGATTTAAAATCCATTTGGAATACCTTAAATTTTTTATAAATAACATAACCTAAAAATAGTCTAATAAATTCTATTCTAACTATAGGAGTAAAAGTTTCATCAAATCCAATCCCTTCTACCTAAGCATAATCTTTACATACCAACCTAGTCTTGTTTTTTACTACTTTACCTTTCTCATTCAACTTATTCTTATATACCCACTTTGTTTCAATCACATTCTTTCCCATTGGCCTAGGAACTATATCCCAAGTGTCATTTATTTTAATCTAATCAAGTTCTTCATCCATAGCATAACACCATTCCTTTTCCTTACTAGCTTTAATGAGGGTTTTTGGTTCATGAATAGATAGAAAAGCTAAATCATGTTGATCTTGATTGGACAAAAGTCTTCTCCTAGTTTGTATACTAGCATTCATATCACTAATGACTTGAGAAGCTAGATGATAAACCTGAGTTCTTCTTGAATGAGATTTAGAATCAAGTATGGAATCCTATTCATCATCTTCATCTAATGTACAGATAGATTGGTCTTTATTTGTAGTAAGACTAATAATTGGATCACATTACTTCAAACTACCCTTTTTGGCAAGACCACTTTCATCAACGCTTACATTAGAACTTTTAATAATTTTATGACGTCTTTTGTTGAAGCATCTATAAGATGAACTAATAGAAGAATAGCCAAGAAAGATACCTTCATCATATCTAGAATCAAACTTGCCTAGATTTTCTTCATCCCTTTTGATGTAACACTTACTTCTAAACACTCTAAAATATTTGACATTTTTAGCTCTATTTTTGCATAGTTCATAAGGGGTTTTATCTTTATTCACTCTGACTTGACATCTATTAGGAATGTAGACTAAAGTACTTATAGCCTCTTTTTGAAAAACATCAGACAACTTAGCATCTTTTAGTACAATTTTATACATCTCCTAAATTGTTCTATTCTTTATTTCAACTACTCCATTTTGTTGTGGAATTCTAGCATTTGATTATTGTCTTTTTATTCCATGAATATCAAAAAGCTCATCAAACTCATTGACCAGAATTCTCCACCTCTATCTCATCTAATACACTTGATCTTTAACCCTTTTTCATTCTCAACAAGGGCTTTGAAAGCTTTGAACTTGGTAAAGGCTTCTGATTTTTCTTTTAAGAAATAGATCCAAGTCATTCTTTTGAAGTCATCAATTAGTAACATGAAATAGTAATTACCTTTAATACTTTCAGTCCTCATAGGACCACATAAATTAGTGTGAATTAACTCCAACATTTTAGTAGTAGAAAACTCCTTTGTCTTGTATCTTCTCTTTACTTGTTTACCATGGAGACAAGACTTACACAAATATTGAGGAACCTTAGAAATCTTGGGAACATGTCTTACAAGCCCCTATGAACTAATCTTTATCATATTATTTAAGTCTATGTGACCAAGTCTTCTATGCCAATAGCCAACTTTCTTCTACTTTAATCATCAACCATTTTTCTCTTTTGGATTCATGATATACATACGTATTGTTTTCTAACTTGTGAATCTTGGCAAGGAGTATATCATCTTTTCCTTTTCTAATTTCACAAAAATCATCATAAAAGGTCACAAAAGTACCTTGTTCACACATTTGAATAATATTAAGAAGATTTTTCTTCAACCCTTCAACATATAAAACATTTTTAGTCTTTAAAGTTCCATTGTCTAAACTCAAAGTTCCCTTACCTCTTATATTAGAAAATTTATTATCACCAAACCTAATAGCACCAGAGTTCAATTTATTAAGAGTGATGAATTTAATATTATTTCTTGTCATGTGACTAGAACAACCACTACTTATGTATCATTTCTTGTCCCCATTTTCTTGTGAATGTAAAGAAACTTGAACAAACATGGACTTTTCATTATGGATCATGTTGTACCTTAGAAATACCTTTCAAGATATTAATCCTCAAAATGACATTCTATGATACCAATTTATGGAGGTAAAAACCATTGACATGTGGGAGGGGGGGTGAATCAGTGGTTAAACAATATTTCAATCCAATTCCCAACTCTTCAAGCTACTTAACCAATCATATCAATATGTAAGATAGATGAATTAAATAAGAAGAATGAATGAAACCATTACACAAAAATTTATGTGGGAAACCCTCATGGGGTATAAAATCCACTCTCAAGCTTGTGGACTACAATCCTATAAATACGGATCAAACAAGAGGCTTTAGTGAATCACCCACTTCATATGGGGCACTAACCCCTAAAGTTGATAAGCACCAACTTGCCTAAGATGTTGAGAACCAACACACAACCTATGAAATGAATAATTATTGAACCTTGATTGATTCTATATCTAATTTATAAACCTTACATGAACACTCTTCTTCAAGTGTACAACTTCACACAAGTCACCAACACCAATCTATCTCTTCAACACAAGAAAATAACCTCTTCACAAATCCTTCGCTTATAATAAAATATACACTTATAAATATAATAAAAATAATAAATAGAATAAAAAAATTATGATGAGTATAATGACATATTTCTTTGCTCAAACTCATACAAACATTGGTCACGAAGACCTTCAACAACCTTCATAGAACGTCTTCAAATAACAACAAACACACTTGCTTATCTAACTTTTCCACACACCTAAAAGGCATAAAACACCTTGTATATGTACCATTGTCTATTATTTTTCACCATCTCAATTTAGAATATATTAATTATGATTATTCATGTCCCCCAAGGTCAGCCATGATCCTCTGCATAAGCTTACTAAACCATACCATGAGCTTATGTCATAAACACCTCACACACAAAGCATAACACCAATTGTGTGACTATATTTGAATAAATAAAGATGATTTAAATCTTAGTATGTATATATATATATATATATATATATATATATATATATATATATATATATATATATAAAGTGCTTTGAGTATTCCTCAACACTCTCTAATCATCATAAACACTTGATCTAACCATCTGCCTTATAAACAAACTCAATCATCCAAAATAGGTTCCTTTTGCTAGAAAAACCATCATGGTCATCTATGAGTCACCCATTCAATCATCCTTAAGTGACTAGGAACAATAATAATTTAATATATAGAGGTCATAAATCACCTAAAACACCTCAAATAGATCATATCCATTCCTACGCATTGATTAGCCCTTCCAATTCCTCTTTTCACTATGATCACTCTTTCTCACTTATGACACCATTTCCTTCATATCGACTAGTCAAATTTAACCTTATAGAACTTTGACGTAGAAATATGAATATTATTTAAAATTTTCATGGAAGTTTGGGAAAATTCCTAAGATTCAACCATCATCCATTAGATCATCTAGTCATTCATAGAAATCTTCCTCATAAACATGAATATTGTTAATAACCCATTTTATGTGGGACCCACATATTATCAAGAGAAAAAAATTATGAGAAACCTAAATGAAAATAATCATATTTTATCACCTAATCCATTGTGATATCAAACCATCAAAATCTTATCTATCGGGTCTAAGACTAGGGTTTTTAAATACAAAAACCTGCTTCGCTTCTTAATGATTGTTCATAAAGGATTGAAAATTACTATATGAAATAATGATTAAATAATATTATTAGGGACCATAAAATATATATCCAAAAGGATCAAATCCCCATTAAGATCTTGCACATGCTAATGAACATAAGAAATTCCTTCTCAGGTTCACTAAACACCTTTCTATCATGTATTGAAGCCATAGGATCCTTTTTCTGACTCTTACTTAAAATTTTGACCTATTACTTGGTAAATACACTTTAAAACTCCTATATGATAATTTAACATGTATTTATAATCTTAAACACTCTAAAATCACTATTTTACCCTTCATAAAGCCTCACTAGCCCACGTAGGCCAACTAGGCCAATATCCAAGCTATCATGCATAATACTTGTCACATTTTTAAAATCATACACCTAAAATATTAACACCATATACATGTATAACATGTATATTAAAAGAATACTAAGATCCTTAACATGTCATATAATCCATATATCTCAAAACCCCATAGGCAACCATGCATGATCAAGCCAACAAGGCATAACCTGACCTGCAAACCTCATGAAGGCCACATGAAGACAACCCTTGAGTATAGAAAACATTAGGAAAAAGTAAAAAATAATCATAACAAGCTCCATTCATGCATAAAACATCCACCTAGGACACCTATGCACATCCTTGCAAGTATCATATTGTACTAAGCACACTATGCCACCATGCTCCATTTCACTAACATCAAAGACCACTTTGTCATCACCAATGCCGATTGACATCAATAAAAAGACATCTACCATTAATATCCTGACAATGAAAGGATTAGGTTTTACTATTATGCCTATAAGTATTCTCAAGGAAGATTTCATTAAGGGCATTAATAGTGTTATTAAGAACCTTCCTTGGGATATATTAGAAGAAGTGAGGCAGGATTGGATGGTAGCTTTATGTAAGATAAAATCACCTTATAGTAACATTCATAAATAAAAAAGGAGAGATCTCCATGCTTTGAGGGATAATAAATACATTGTGGTCCTTAAAGCTAATAAGGTTATTTCTACCATTATTTTGAATCATAGTGATTATGATACATGGAAGACCACTTCAAAAATAGTGATAGCTATAGAAGACTTGACTATAACCCGATTTGTGACATTGTTAAGAATGTGATGAAGGTAATTAAATAATATTGTTTAGATGATGTGATGAAGAAAATGTTGATTCTAAGAAAATAGGTGACCTCAAGGATCTATGGCACTACAAAAATCCATAAAGATGATATTCCATTAAGACGTATTGTAGAAAAAATTGAATATGCTACCTATCGTATTGAAGCTTTCTTGGCCAATAAATTAAAATACCTTATAGGTAATACTTCCTCTTTCATCACTGGCTCAGGGTATTTTGTCAAATTTATCAAAGACAAGAAGGTGGAAAATAATGATTTATTAGTTAACTTTTATGTGGTGTCACTCTTTACTAAGGTTCCCATCAAAGGTGAGGTGGAAGTGGTCTTAAATATTAATAATTATGAAATAGCTAATTTAGTTTCATTATGTTTGAATTCAACCTTTTTCACCTTCAAAAATGTTCTCTATGAGCAATGTGAAGGTATGGCAATGAGATATCCTTTATCACTGGTAGTAGCTAACCTCTTCATGGAAAAATTTGAAGATGTTTTCTTCACTCATTTTCACTTAAACCTAAATGGTGGAAAAAATATGTAGATGACACTAATTTATGTTGGCAACATGGCATTAAAATTTTGGAGGAATTTCACTCGCACCTTAATAATGTGTTACCCAACATAAAATTCACCAAAGAAATTATGATGGATGGTAAACTTAATTTTCTAGATGTCTTCATTATCAAAATGGAAGATGGTTCCTTAGATATAAAGTTCTATATAAAAGTTGCTCATAGGGACCTTTACCTTCATGTATATTCTCATCATCATCTAAACCAAAAAATAGGGGTCCTTAAAACTTTGACTTTTAGGGTTTTCAATTTTTTTATAAAATGATAACATTGATAAAGAAATTAAGCATTTGAAATGATTTTTTAGGCTGAATGTTTAAATAGGGAAGAAAATAACTAAGGCTATCAAACAAGCTCAAGATAATGTCAATAGAACTAATTATATTAAATCTGTAGTGGAAGGTCCTATAGCATATTTGAATTATGTTGAAGGCATTTCTAACAAGTTAGTTAAGATTCTCAAATGCCAAAATATAAACTCCACTTTACTTCCTATTAATAAGTTAGATATGATGTTAGGATCTATCAAAGACCGTATGGACTCTAACTTGCAAAGTGGAGTATATATTAATGATTATTCTTATGGTATTGCTTAAATTGGAGAAATGGGGAGGTCTGTGTGAGCTAGAATTAAGGAACATGCAGTTGATATCCATTTGGAAAGAAAAGATAAATCAATGCTTGTTGAGCACTCTTGCAAGTCTAAACATGCTATCAACATTGAATATGCTAGAGTCATTGTGGTAGAGGACCATTTCCAAAAATGTAAACTTAGGGAATCCATTGAAATCTTAAATCATAGTATTAATTTAAATAGAGATGAAGGGACTGGGATTAACCACACTTAGAAACCTTTGGTTTATAATTGATAGCCTTTCTTGAATATTTTTAGAGGTTTGTAATTTATTGTAGTTGTTTTTAACCTTTCTTAATTTCCTTCATTAGGTTTTCTCAATTTATTAGGCTTTAGTTTGTTAAGGTTTTTATTATTTTCTAGCTATGATGTATTTTATTTATTTGTTTATTATGTTTTTTTTCTTCTTATATTTTAATTCAGAAAGAAAATAATCTTTTCTTAGTTTCATTGATTAGGTTTGCTTAGTTTTTTTTTTCATTTTTCCTCTTCTCTATTCCTAATGTATTATCTTGTTGGGATTTTATTCTTTTATTCTTTTATTTTATTTTCATTATGCATTTATTTGGTTTATAGAAGGTATTTATTTTTAGAATCTTTTTTCAACAGTTAATTTTTGATTTTTAGTATTTTTTCCAACATCTATTTTATTTAAGATTTAAAAATAGTGTTGGGTCTTTCTATTCCATACATTTCTTTTTTTCTCCTGATGATGGATCATGGATGATGATCTAAAATGTTGAGAAAGAAATTTATTTTACATAGTTATTCTAGAATCATAATACATTAAAAGTAGAATAGTTAAGACCTAATTTAGTAATTTTTGAAAGGATAAACTATTCATCATTTTCTCTATTCCCCATAATTTTAATTTAAACCTAAGTGAATTTAATTTGGTGAAGAAGTCTTGTATTGTGTCAAATTTACTTATATTCAAATTAATGATCTCAATCTCTAGCTCATGACTTATTATTACATCCTACTTCTAGAATAATTTTTTCATAATGTTCTAAGGCTCATTTGGTGACTTTAAAAGTTCAACATGAAAGAGTAAGTTAGGAGATACAAAGAAACATATCAGACCATAGGCCTCATCACATCTATTAAATGACTTATACTTTTCCAAATTTGGTGTTGGTTCAATTTCCATACCCATCGTTATCCTATGTAAACCTTTACTCCTAAAAATGATTTATACTTTAGATTTCTAGTAATGATAATTATATAGAGTGAGAATAGAAAAAAAAACTATTATACATAATGCATTGAAATATATATATTTATATAAATGAAAGTATAAGAGAGAAAGAAATGCATAAAGTAACCCTCCTTGAAACTATTAGCAATAACCCCCCAGATTATAAATTTTTGGCACTTTATATTTTAGTGCATACATAATTAGAACTTTTTAGTGTGTATATAATTAACACATTATATTTAATGCATATAAAAATTTACAAGGGATGAAAGTGACTCATAGTATAAAAATAAGAATATGTAAATAACACTAATGAGAATATCTCAAAAAATACACACTTTCAAAAAAAATGACACCTCAAAAGGATCTACCTATAAAATGTTGTATTCTTTAAGGGTTCTTTCAGTCAGTGTTTTATTAATTATTTCACAAAATAAATTCATGTTCTCAAAATATTGAAAAATATGTTTGTTTAATGTTTTTTGCACAATAAATCCTACCAATCATGTTTATCCATTTTGGGTTGGATTTGACCATCGACTAAACTCCCATATCATCAAGTGATAAAATTTATATAGATGGTGATGTTGTCTTTTGGTTTTTCTCACAAACATGCCAAATATGATGTTATGAGTGGGGGAAATATTTCTAGGACTTACATAGGGTCAAACATGATTAAATTGACTTAATTGCATGGTTGGATTTACTTGTCCATGTGGATTGACTTTTATAACAGAGTGTTAGGTATAAAAATGGGTTAAAAACTATATGGTATTGCATGTAAATACATGCATTACTACTACATGCCATTTGATCCTCAGTACATGACATCTTTAGTGTAGAAAATGTGTAGGTGTAGAAATGAATGGGTGCAAAATTACATGATTAGTTTATGTCAGTTTAGCTATTATAGGTGGGCCATAGGTACAAATGATGAATATAGTATACATGAGGTAAAATAAATGGATCTACACTATGATACAATGTATGTAGGTATATATTGGTGAAGTAAATCATTAAGATATGTAGGTATAACACTATGCACAACTTTAGATATTCGAGGTACTAAAATCATGTAGTTCAGTGCAATATACACCATTATGCAATACACATCATAATAATTTCATGAATGAAGGTTTTAAAGTGCACAATATGATGTAGTATCCACCATCATGTAATACACACAATAGTAAGATGACCAATGTAAAAACACATAGTATGTTGATGCATGCAAGCCAAGGTCACATAGTGTTTTAGCTATATCCAAATAATGTTTGTAACAAAAAATTAAAAAAACAGATATTTTTATATAAAAACATATAAAAATGATTTTATTTATAAAAAACATTCCACTCCAATAGAATTATATAGATTAGTACTTGTGGGGGGGGGGGTAAAAACCTTAAAAATATGTTTTTTTTTTTACAAAAATAACTATTTTCTACAAATTTATAGTTGATCCTAGCATTTTAAGTCCTTTTAGAATAAATACCATAGGTTAGAAGACCTAAAAATTCACTTATAATAATATAATATCCCTCTTTATTTTTTAATTCTCTTAATCATCTAAGGATGTAAGTGAAGAGCATACTCATAAAATAAATAATCTATAACAAACAAACTTAGTTACTCAAGATTACAAAATGCATTAAAGAAAAAAAAAGGTGTTAATTTACCATAACCTACTTGATACCATGCCATTATGAGCTAATATCTATCAGAATGAGCCATGATCGAGGATTGGTGGATTCAAGCACAATAACTCTTAATATTCAAAATTAAAATGCAAGAAGAGAATTATGTTGAAAATAGAAACCAAACATGAACATAATAATATATTGTATTCATAGTAAATGAAAATATATTTGAGGAAAGTTCCACAAATAGGTAAGTGAGAGGATTAAATCCACGAAAATTTATCAATGTGAACACATGATAGTTGTCAAATGAATAGTGAGCACCATGTACAAGATGTCAAAATTAGTTGGTAAATATCAAGTTCATCCACACCAATCATTTTGAATATAATATAGACATGTGAATGTAAAAATAAATGAACTCATTATTACACCTAAGTGACCTCTATATTACACATAAAAACATGAAATACATGTGTAGGAAAAACCATAAAATTGAATAAATAACCTACATGAACATAATTTTTATGTGGAGGTCATGCTTTTGGCATTCTTCTCTCTTAAGTTTGATTATGTTTAGATATGGATATATTCTAATATATCTTCTCTATATCTATTAATCTCTCCTTTGATGAGTCTTTTTCATTCACCCTATACTCAAATTCTAACTACAAGCATGGTAAAATGAATTGCATGGGTACTATAGCTTCAAGTCCATATAATACATGGAAATGAAAATACATAATGACTATATTGTGAATTGTAAAATAATAATTTTTTTATCCCATCCCCATGCATCTATATTTCATATCTTAGTCAACATCTTTTCTAATCAACTTATTGAAAACTTTGAACATTTTATTGACTTGTGGGTGATATGGAGTGATCCTATTATGTGTGATCATGAAATGATAGAAATCCATCAATTGTTTGATTCAAAAAATGTCTCGCTTAGTTAATTTTAATTAGAAATGATCATCCAAACCTTGTAATAATGTTTTCATATGGGAATTTAATACTATTTTTTGTTGTGTGTTATTTCATAGATATTTTCTCTACCCACCTTATTAAATACTATGTTCCCCTAATGATAAACATATATATTTTTTATTATGTTAATGTGGCCTATAAAATAAATAGCCTATTTTTTCAAATGATTCTAAATATAATACAATCCATAATGGCATTTGATCTTTTGTGTTCATTTTATTCACTCTCTAACATATATCACATGCCTTAAAATATTTATGTGTCCTAAAACAAGGTTAGACACAAAAATCCTTTTAGAATAATATTATTTTTAGTACCTTTACCCAAGTTGTGACCTGTTATAATCCCATCATGTTCCTATCTTATTATTTTTTTTCTCTTTCATGTTGTAGAACTACCTTCATAACACATCATCTCTTCATTTTTTTAATTATCCTATCACATTAAATGGAAATTCTTGAATCAATAGCCTTATATGTTTAGTATTTACATATCCATGAATAAAATCTCATATTTTCAAAAACTTAGCAATGCTTTCCACATCCCTAGGTATTAATTATATGTAAAATAGGTGTGCCTCTAGGAATCCATCATCGATTGGGCATTTTACCTCTCCTATATTTGTCCTAGATAAGTAATATGATCCATATTTATCTTTCTAGTTTTCATCATATTATTGAAATAAAATTATTGAAAAAATAATAGCAATTGACATATCCTGCCTAGGCTCATTGGTTTATTAATGAGGTACTTTAAGGGCTCACCATCCATATTAAACACAAATGGTGTGGGCAATAGGTAGTGTCTAAATTTTTGTAAGGAAATATAATTTACAAAGCTTCCCTTTTGGTGTATTAATAATTTATCTCCTTCCTTATAAACTTTTTACTTTCATAATAAATTATATGGTTAATTTTTCCTTGTGGCTATGCCAAAATTACCCCTATTGATAATCCTAATGCATTGGCCATCAACCATAAATCTTAAACATGATTAATTAACACATATTCCATTGAAGTTTTAAGATAGAATTGTAAAAATTCATGGATAAATTTATTGAATAAATTCACTATGATGTAGTTGAATATTGTTAGTGCATCTTTGAATCAAATGGCATCACTGTATATAGGAATGATCCTCACTCTATGTAAAAATTGGTTTTATGTAAATACTCTCGAGTTATCTTTACCTAATGTTATATTGATAAACCATCCATGAAGGAATTCATTCCTTTGCTATAAACATTCTACAATATCTATGATATCAATGGGATGGGAAAAGGGTCATGTATACATGCTTTGTTTAATTCCCTATAATAAACCAAGATTCTAATGTCTTCTCATTTCTTATTCTGAGTAATCATAAGATTGATCCACTTTGAATATTTGATAAGTGTTATTATGTTGTATATTAATATTTTATCTAACTCTATTTTCACCTCTATTTTGAGAATTGGTTTTAGGTCATAAGAATATTTTCTGAGTGGATTAGCCTCTTCTTTTATGTGGATCCTCATCATATTTGATTCTTATTTTATGACACTTAAGTTAGTAAATATTATAAGAAGTAAGTCTTCATTTCTCATAAGTAGTTCAATCATTATTTATAATTCTTCTTCTACCCAATAATCTCCTATTCAATAGAGATTAGGTTTTTGTAGCTCTGCATTGATGAGCCTCTAGGCACCTCTATCATACTAAGAAATGTTGTGAATCTAGGAAGGATATTACTTTTATTCACATTTATTATTAATTTTGATCGACGATTCACCTTCTGGGTGGTAGGGGTACCCTATTTTAAATGACCACTGCCTCCATCTATGAATTCATGGATGCATATAAATTTATAGTAAGAGATCATACCCATGACATTGAAGCACATGAGGAAATTCATCCTAAAAGTCTTCTATGAGGTAATGATGATGATTCTAAATCTCTATTAGTTGATGTTATTCTAGATATGCCTAAATTTGATAAAGCCTATCATTTCTTTGAAAATTTTACTTCAATTATTTACCTTTTTGGTCAAGTCCTCCTTAAGATCCTTCTGAAGTAATGGGTTCACAACCATTGGC
This sequence comes from Torreya grandis, assembly GCA_037957365.1. NCBI lineage: Eukaryota > Viridiplantae > Streptophyta > Pinopsida > Cupressales > Taxaceae > Torreya > Torreya grandis. The sequence continues at coordinate 79,894 of JARHVA010010309.1, read as the reverse complement.
AAGGCAATGTTGTAAAAATAGGAGTTCAAAACCTTACTAAGTGTTTTTTATTGTTTTGATTTTCAAACCTAGAGCACTACAAAGCCATTGTTTACCATGGGCCTTGGTTTATTATCACTTTTATAATTGGATTCGATATTTCATGTATAAGATAAATCTAATCTAAAAATCCTTGTTTGGGTTGAATTTCATGGATTGCCTCTTCCGTTATGGTTTTTTATTGACTAGATCATAAAACTCATAGGGTGCTTCATATGCCATGAGTAGATCAAGTTATTTATGGCTCATCCCCAAAAGAGGGTTTATGTTTAAGTGGATTTATCCCAAGATTTTAAATATTCTATTGATATAAATATTGTAACTAACTATTTTCTAAACATGTTTTGTATATCAATCTCTTGAATACTTGATTTTAGTGCAAATATTTGGAGCATATGATCTTGGAATGTCCTCTGATGGTGGATACACCCCCTGCTCCTTAATAAAGGGGTGGATATGAAGTCAAAACAAAGAATGTAAATAATGATGGTTCGACTATTGTCACCAGATAAATAAAACTAATTCTTCCAAAGGTTATTCCTAATAGGACTATTTTTGACATTAATAACCACATCATTGGGATAGTTAACTTGTATGCCTCTAATGATGTTGTGGAATAATTTTCCCTATGGAGGTGTTCCCACTAACTTCCATATGCACATTAGATCCTCTATGGTGATTTCAACATGGTAGGATCTATTGAGGATGAATAAGGATGCCTTCTAATGCAATGGTGTGTTGGTGAGCATGAAGCCTAGTTTTATATACACAAAAAATGTGGGGTGTTTGATCCTAATCATCACTAGATAAAAAAAATAGACTCCCACAATTTCTCTTGGTCTAAGTTTTGATTGGGAGAAGATAGGGTGATTTAGTATCTCAATTGAACCTTTTGTGCTAAGCAAGATCCTATTCCTTTTTACCCTAGTCTATGATTGGCTAGTTTTGGTCATCACTGATACATTTATGTTAGATCATCACCCTATTTGCTTTAATATTGAATGAACCACACCTCAAGTAAAGCCTACATCCACTCAATTCTATCTCAATATAGATCATTTCAAGCATGAAAAAATAGTGGGGTATATTGTTAGAATTTAAACTTGGTTCCTTAGCCAAACAGAGATATTGGATAGATCTAGTCGTGGTAAGATGATCTTGTTCGTACTTCTACCATTATTAGGATATATATGAAAAAAGATGCCTATTTCAGATGACATCTACATAATGATATAAATCATGAATATATTTCAATTTAAAAAGAACTGAAGCATTTATCTTTCAATGTTTACCTCCAAACTCAAGTGGCATATTAGAGACATAAGATCCAAATTGAGGAGATTCACAAGGCTAGCGAAGTTCAACTACAAGATCATATGAACTAGTTGTAAATTGGAAACAATGTACCTAAGGTCTTTTTTTCCCTCCTCCACTTTATGAGAGTTGCTAATATAATCAAAGTTATCAAGGAAGGAAAAATTGGCTTACCAAGCTTCATGATATTTTACAATTTTTTTTGTAACATTACCATGGCTTCCTATTTCAAGTGTTCATTAGAGGTCAAGTGTCTTGTAGTAGATTAAATAAATTTCCTTTTGATCATGGAGGTAGGTTCTTTATGGAGATAGTTTAGGGATTTAGATTAATTTATTTCCTAATTTAATGAGTCTTTTCGAAGATAGTGTTTAGGATCCAAAATCACCTTAATGCTTAAAGAACTTCACAACTTAGAAATATACGTTTCAGGTCTAATGGAGTACATTTGGAATGGACAATGTCTAGATTACAAGGTTTCGTGTTTATTTGGTTTTCACTAGCCTTAAAACCCTCATTCCAATTTCCCTAGCTTACGCCCTTTGATATAAATTCAAATTTGGTGGGAATAATTTACATGAGAACACTTTAAATATGCCATGGACTTAGTTTAATACTTATACTAAGGTTTAGTCATGTTTAATAACATGACCAAACCTTAGTCTAAAATTCATATTTGGTTTATTTTATATTCCATAGCCCTTGGTCCCTTTTATCTATTAACGTTGTCTAACTAATGCTTGGTCCCTTTTTTATAAACTTAGCATAATTTCCTATCATAAAATTATATCATATTTATTAGTGTAATAAAAACTTAGGCTAAGACTTTATACTAAGGTATTTATTCCCCAAACTCTGACTTAATTATTTTCATTTTAATTTGGAGCCAATCACGTTCGACCTAGTGAATCACAATCAAATGGTGCATGTTAACTCAGGGAAAGATGAACTAATGGTGCATGATCAAAATTGAAAAGTCAAAAGAGCTCAAGTCAAATATGGAAGTGACAAGTGTCAAGTTCATGGATCACAAATTAAAGGATAAGAATATTCCTATCAATTGATGGTATGTGATAAAGCATACAGATTCTGATCAATGGTGCATAATAGGTCAAGACTTTCACAAAGTCCTAGGATGAGAAAGAAGATGAAAAGTGTCACCATTATGGGAACCTTATCAGAGATTCAATGATATATAGAGTAAATGACTAAACCCTATGGATAGAGATCAACATAGTGTGTTTAATCCATGAAAATGAGATCAATAGTATGAGATCAAGGTGTGTTGGGTGAATATTTTGTCACTAGCTAACTGATGAGCAAAATAGGTCTCTTCAACGACAACATAAGGAAATTGGTCAGCCTAGTGTGCAAGTTTACCACATCAAAAGGGGACAAATCTCTCCTCTTAGTAAGGGGAGGTTACCTATAAATATGAGGAGTTATATACTATATATATGCAGAAAATAACACTCAGGGGTAGGACAAAACCATCCATCTCTCTTTTTTAAGAGATGATGTTCACAAACAAAGGAGAAATCTTGGTGAAAACACTGAAGGCACTTCTCTTCTTTCAGAAGTGGTCTTGCAACAAACAATAGTTCTTTCAAATAGGTAACAAGTAATTGGTAAAAGGGTACAGTAACCAACAGAGTGAGGTATAACACAAAGTCTCCACCTCAACTACCCAAGAGTGAAATATGAAGGAAAATGAGGGCACAAAGTCATCCTAAGGCCCTTTACACACAAACATAAAATAGACAAACACATTAAAGGCAATTATGACAACACAAAGTCTTTCCACAGTTGACTTCAGGACACCTTCCTGATTACTTCCACTAGTTCTATTTATTTCATTAAAATAGACAAGAACACATTCAGGAGATAGACATAAGAACAATATCCTAAATGACACAAACTATTACAACACAAAGTCTGAAAGTAACTTGCTTTCTCATTCAAACAAAGAAATATGATTAACAATTTGAGCTCAAAGTCTCAGTAATCGCCTTTCAATTTTGGCAGAGCTTTGCTTCTATAACCAAAAAAAATCTCCCCTACATAAAAAAGGAGTTTAAAATATAGAGTAGGCAAGAAAGGATTAAAGCTTTGTTCTATGGAATGGCCCATACTACATTTAATGCCTTGAATGCATTTTTAGTTTTGTCAAGGGACCATGCTGGAATAAGGTGGCTACCTTAACTGTGGCATGCCAATTCATCTCAAATGTCTTCTCCTATTCCTGGGTCATCTTGTCTATCACCTGATATCTATGCAGTTGTGCACTTCACCTTTACTCCAAGTGAGAAAAAATAGGCCACGCCTTTAATGCTTGCAATCTCAAATATCTACTTGGTGGATTGTTCCACCTAGTAGAATAACTTCTACGTAGATATTTTTGGTCTTTCCCTCTTTCCTTTTGTAATTTGAGCTCCCAGGCTATCTTTTCCCTTTTATTTGGCTCCTTCGGCTCCCTCTTCAGCTGGTCACTGAGTTTGTTTTCAACTTTTATCTTTTTCCAGCTTTGTCTCTTCCTAGAATTTGAGCTCTTAGGGCTATATTCCTAGATTTGCTTGCTCCTTGTGCTCTTCTCTCAGTAGTTCTTCCTTTTGGCTTTCAGGACTTTGAATGCATATGAGTCCATGCTCAAGCCTTTAAATATCAATGGCTATTTCATTTCCATAAAGTTGACATTCACACACCCATCACCATTTTAAAGCCAATGGCTAGTTTATTGCCTTAAATTTGATGTCTATGTGGATGTCATCAGGCATCTGGATCCCAAAGGCTAGTTCACGATGCATAATATTTATTTCTTCAGGCCCATCACCCTCCTTGGCAATTCCTTTAGCTTTCTTGTTTGATCCTTTCCAAAGGAGAGGGATACCTTTAGCTTTGGCTGAGAGTCCCCCATAAGGGTGTTTGCCCTTTAGGGTTCTTTAGGTGGCCTTTAGGTGGTCCTCGAGGTCCTTTGGATTCAATTCCTTCAGACAAAATGTCTGAAGGAATTATTTCAAACATTTTGTCTGAAGGAAATCTTCCCTGATTACTTTCGGTTGGCTTTCCCTTCGATCGGGCTTTCTTCTTCGGGTGAATTCCTTCAGACAAAAGTCTGAAGGAATTCCTTCAGACTTTTTGTTTAAAGGAATTTCCTTAACATTTTGCCATGGAAAATATTTCTAAAGGGCATCTTTTTGTCTTCTTTTGTTCACTTCCCTCCACAAGGGCAATTGCCTTTGTCCGCTTTTGTGAAGAAAACCTTACACTTTTGGCCTTTTGCAATGGTCCATTTTGTTCATCACATACCCTCTACAAGGGTTGTTTGATCTCCAAAGTTGCCTTTTAGAAAAGTCACAAAGGTCCTTTTGGCACCTAAGTGCCCTCCATAAGGGCACTTGTCCTTTAGGCTTTTGGAAGACTCTTTGAATTGTTCAATTGAATCAACCTTGAAAATGCCTAAGTATTGGGAACTTATTTCTTTCCTATAGAGTCCATAGAAATGAACTTGTAGAATCTGTAGAAATGAGCTTGTGGAGTCCATAGAAATGAGCCTATGAAGTCCATAGAAATGAGCATGTGAAGTCCGTAGAAATGGGCCTGTAGAGTCCATACAAATGAGCCTATAGAGTCTGTAGAAATGAACCTGTGGAGTCCATAGAAATCAGCCTATGAAGTTCATAGAAATGAGTCTGTAGAAATAAGAAACTTATCTATAGAGTCCGTAGAAACTCAAAAGCAACCTACAGAGTACATAGAAACTAGAAACCAACCTAGAGAGTCCATAGAAACTAGTCCATGGAACCCAGCCTATAGAGTCCGTAGTTTTCTCTAAGTCTCTCAAGCTTTGAAAGAGTCTGTTACCTAAAAAAGATTAAAAAATGGAGAATTTGAATGCCTAGAACAATTTTTGAGAAGGGAAGAGAGAATTTTGGCCTGTAGAACCAAAATGGTTCATGTGTTGTCCCAAAAAGGAGTAATATATTTTGGGAATAATAGCTGTCTCCAGTTGGGGAACTTCCTTCAGTTGAAATTTTGAAATGACTGAGGGGAGTAGAAACCAAAATCTCTAGTGCCTTTAAGTATGCCATTAGGCTATGGAGTCATGCTACCCAAAAAAGAAAGGTGGCAAAAAATGAAAACAAAAAGCACAAAATAGAACTAAAGACTATACAAATATACATATGTACAAGCTAATATTATTTGATACTTCAAGGATTGAAGTGCTCCAAATGCTACCTACTGTGAGTTAGTGAAAATGGCATTCCATCCTGATAAACTAGCAAGAAACCATTTTCTCCCTAGAATTAGTGATGGGCAAATGGAACTCTCCACCAAGAATCACATTTTCTATGCACTCCTTTTAGTTCTCTCTTCTTGATCCATGGCAAGATGTGGTCTCTAATCTGAAAACCATAAATCCTTGCTCTCTTGGTGAAGAGTTTCTTTCTCTAAATTTGGCATGCAACAGTATGGTCCACTACCATAGCTTGTTGTTCTTCTAGTCTAGTGAATCACACGATTTGATTGTCAGCATCAAACACCTACCAATGATTGGCATTATCAGGCACACTTGGTCGAAAGACCAGCTAAATAGTGTACTTTTGCTCTTCAAAGTCTTTGTGAGGAATGAAGAGGGTTGTAGAGACAACCAATGAACCTGCATGACTATGAAGTTCTCTGAGAACTACAAAAATATTGAAAGCTTCAAAACTTTCAATTTAATCCCATACTAGATTGCGATAATGTCACAATATTTTCTTCTTGGTTTGACACAGGTTCCTCACCTGACAAGCCATCAGTTTAGCATCTCCTTTAGCATGAAGGAGTTTAATACCTCTATCTTGAGCAGCCTTCAACCTGAGTAATAGACATTCATACTTAGCAGTGTTGTTGGTGTTGCTAAACTGCAACTTTTATGAAGAAGGAAATATATCTCCTTGAGGAGATATTACAACAATCTTAGCTCTAGCACTGATAAAAGAATTGCTGCCATCGAATTCTAGGATCCAAACATCATCAAAAACTGATTTTACCTTAGATTTTTCTTCATTTGGAGGGGAAGATTCTTCTACACTTGCATTGTGCTCTATCATGTCTTCTGCTATTTTATCTGAACCAAATTTTGGATCACCACCTATAGGTCTTTCATCTACTAAAATATGAACATCCTCTGTGGTCAAGAAAAAGTTACCCATTCCTGAAGACGCAAACAAAATTTGAGCTTCAAGGGCTGATGTTTGTGTGACAACATATTTTGCTTCCTTCTCAGGTAGTAATCTCTACATGATGCCTTTGATTGGGATCCTTGATTTAGGCAGGTCCGTGCTCAACTCACCACCAACATCCTTGCAGAAATTTTGCCCAAGAAGAATGCCGTATGAGGCCGAGACATCGACCACCAGGACTGTCATCTTGATTCTTTTATCTGGGAATGCTACAAATTCAAATTGAGCATCCTTGATTTTTCCTAGTAGTGGCACTTGTTTATTCTCCATGGAGAAACATCTCCCAAATGTCTTGGTCAGTGTGAGACCAAGGGATTCAACTACTTTGGCAGGCATGACATTGTCAGATGCACCTGAGTCTATGATGCAATTGTTCAACTGGTGTCCATTTATTAGCAAGGAGACATAAAATGGTTTAGTCCTTCTGGGAGTTACCTTTGGAATATCTAGTCTTATAGGGACAGTTTTATTCCTCACACATTCTAGTAACTTATCCAACTACTTAGGGTTGGATTATAGGAATACAAATTCAGACATTTGGATCTTAGTTTTCTTGACATGGTCAATTATGTCAAATGTATGAAATGAATTATAAAGAGGGGAAAGTAGTTCATCCTTCTAGTTTTTAGGAGGGGGAGGACTGATCTGCAAAATTGAAGTTAAAGGTGAAGGCATGTTTGGAGTACTTACTTTTTTAGCAATCACCAGGTCGTTTGCTTGAAAAGGCAAAGTGGCTCCTCATTTGGCAATCAAAATTTTAGGTTGAGGTAGCTCCTCTATTTTTTATTTATTAGTTTGCTATGATGACTAGTTCTTCGACTAGGTGAAAATAGCATATGATCCCTCAACTAGTTTACCTTCACTTTTGGATTCATCTTGGTAATTCAGGAAACCAATGTTGGAGTTTCCAGCTAATTCTTCTTCTCCTTCTGTGAAGAGATTAGTGTCATCTTCAAGGTTCAACTCAGGCTAGAAGGAGAAATTTGATTCTGCTTCAAGATATCTAACTGCTAAATTGGTTGGACATGCTTCAATGGCAAGTTTCCCTTGTGGGGGAGGAAGATAGTTTGGTTGCCCTTAATTCTTGGCAACATTGGCTTGGTATGACTGATTGGGGAATGTCCTCCTTGGTATATCTCTGTACGAAGGAGTAGATGGCATCCCTTATACCATTTGCTTTTTGAGAGTAAGCAACTGATTTGCCAACTTTTGAACCATTAGATCAGTGGTGCCTATAGATGGATATTCAAAAGAAGAAGAATATTTACCTCTGTTAGGATCTCTCTTTATCTTTCCTGCCAAGATAAGGTCATCTTCCACCTTAGTGGCCAAATCCTAAGTAGTAGCAAGGTCTATGTGGCCATCACGTCTCAGTAGAAAACTCACTTCAAGCAGCTGTGAGTTGTTGAAGAAACATTTAAGATTCTTAGGGGTTGGTTGAGCAATGATAGGAATCCTATTCCTTAGCTTGTCAAATTTGGAAATGAAATCCATCATAGGTTCATGAGGTTCTTTCTTCATCTGTGTGAGCTGTGCCAGCAGAGCATGTACATCTTCTGTAGGCTTAAACCTTGCTTCAAACTTATCTTTGAGGGTGTTCCAATCAGTCATAGTCTAGGCCTACAGATGATAGAACTAGTCTACAACAGCCCCTTGAAATGTTTCCACAAACAGCCTAACTGCTACCTCCTCATACTCCATGCCTATCACACCATAGGCTATGCTGAAGGCTACAATGTGTTCATTAGGGTGAACTCTCCCATCACCAAAGAATTTGGTGAAATTCTTCTTTGAACTACATGGAAGCTCATGTAGGGGTGGAGTTAAATTGAATAGGCTAAAAGAGTTACCCCAGGGGCCTTGAATTTCTATGATTTGATTATGAAAGTGGGGATAATAAATCTAGGTGGAGTATGTATAGGAAAAGCTTTGCCTTGCAGTGGTGACCTGGTATTGGTAGGATGAACACTCTTAGATCATTGAACTTGAAGTTGTGGAGGAAAAAAAATCAAAATTACCCTGCTGCACCAACTCAAAGACATGGTCAACAACACCTTGGGCTCTTTGGCTTCTTGTATAATGTGGAGTTGCCAGATTGTAGAATAAAAATGGAAAAGAACTGGCCTTACCTCAGCTTGAAGCTTGAAACTGCTTGTTCTTCCCTAGTGGAGTCACCAAAAACTGTTAGGTGAATATTTTGTCACCAACTAACTGATGAGAAAAATAGGTCTCTTCAACCATAGCATAAGGAAATTGGTCAGCCTAGTGTGCAAGTTTACCACATCAAAAGGGGACAAATCTCTCCTTTCATCAAGGGGAGGTTCCCTATAAATATGAGGAGCTATATATATATATATATATATATATATATATATATATATATATATATATATATATATATGTATGTATGTATGTATGTATGTATGTAGAAAATAAAACTTAGGGGTAGGACAACACCATCTCTCTTTTTTTAGAGATGATGTTCAAAAACAAAGGAGAAATCCTAGTGAAAACACTAAAGGCACTTATCTTCTTTCAAAAGTGGTTTTGCAACAAACAGGAGTTCTTTCAAATAGGTAATAAGTAACTGGTAACAGGGTGCAGTAACTAGCAGAATGAAGTGTAGCACAAAGTCTCCACCTCAACTACCCAAGAGTGAAATATGAAGGACAATAAGGGCACAAAGTCATCCCAAGGCCCTTTACATAGAAACATAAAATAGACAAACACACTAAAGGCAATTGTGAAAACACAAAGTCTTTCCATAGTTGGTTTCAGGACACCTTCCTAATTACTTCCACTAGTTCTACTTATTTCATTAAAATGGACAAGAACACATTTAGGAGATAGACATAAGAATAATCTCCTAAATGACACAAGTTATTACAACACAAATTTTGAAAGTAACTTGCTTTCTCATTCAAACAAAAAAATATGATTAACAATCTGAGCTCAAAGTCTCAGTAATCGCCTTTCAATTTTGGCAGAGTTTTGCTTCTATAACCAAAAAAAATCTCCCCTACATAAAAAAGGACTTTATAATATATAGTATCCAAGAAAGGCTTGGCACTTTGTTCCACGGAATGATCCATGCTACATTCAATGCCTTGAATGCATTTTCAGTTTTGTCAAGGGACCATACTAGAATAGGGTACCTACCTTAACTGTAGCATGTCAATTCATCTCAAATGTCTTCTCTTGGGCCTAGGTCATTTGGTCTATCACCTAATATCTACGTAGCTATCCATTTCACCTTTACTCCAAGGGAGAAAAAATAGGCCGTGCCTTTAATGTTTAAAAGATTAAATAGCTACTTGGTAGACTATTCCACCTACTAGAACAACTTCTACATTCTAGTCTTTCCCTCTTTCCTATTGCAATTTGAGCTCCTAGGCTATCTTTTCCCTTTCTATTGGCTCTTTTGACTCCCTTTTCAGCTGGTTACTAAGTTTATTTTTAACTTTTGTCTTTTTCCAGCTTTGTCTCTTCCTGGAATTTGAGCTCTCAAGGCTATATTCCTAACTTTGTTGGCTCCTTATGCTCTTCTCTCAGTAGTTCTTTCTTTTGGCCTTCAGGCCTTTGAATGCATTTGAGTCCACACTCAAGCCTTTAAATATCAATGGCTATTTCATTGTCATGAAGTTGACGTTTGCGCACCCATTACTATTTGAAATCCAATGGCTATTTTATTGCCCTGAATTTGACATCTACGGGGATGTCATCAGACGTCTTGATCCAAATAGCTAGTTCATGATGCTTAATCTTGATATCTTTAGGCCCATCACCCTCCTTGGAAATTCCTTCAGGTTTCTTGTTTGATCCTTCCCGAAGGGGATGAATCTCTTCAGCTTTGGCTGAGAGTCCCCTGCAAGGGTACCTACCTTTCGTGGTTCTTCAGGTGGCCTTCAGGTGGTCTTCGAGGTCCTTCGACTTCAATTCCTTCAGACAAAATATTTGAAGGAATTCCTTTAGACATTTTGTCTAAAGTAAATATTCCCTGCTTACTTTCAGTTAGCTTTCCCTTCGGTCGGGCTTTCTTCTTTAGGCGAATTCCTTCAGACAAAAGTCTGAAGGAATTGCCTTAAAATTTTGCCATGGAAAATCTTTTTGAAAGGTATCTTTTTCTCCACTTTTGTTCACTTCCCTCTGCAAGGGCACTTACCTTTATTCACTTTTTTGAAGAAAACCTTACACTTTTAGCCTTTTGCAATGGTCCATTTTGTTCATCACCTACCCTCCACAAGGGCTATTTGATCTCCAAAATTGCCTTTTGAAAAAGTCACAAAGGTCCTTTTGGCACCTAAGTGCCCTCTGCAAGGGCACTTCTCCTTGGGTATTTTGGAAGACCCCTTTGAAACATTCAATTGAACTGACCTTGAAAATACCTAAGTGTTGGGAACTTGTTTCTTTCCTACAGAGTCCATAGAAATGAACCTACAAAACTCATGGAAATGAGCCTACGGAGTTAGTAGAAATGAGCCTGCAAAGTCCGTAGAAGTGAGCCTATAAAGTCCATAGAAATGGGCCTATAGAGTCTGTCGAAATGAGCCTATAGAGTCCATAGAAATGAACCTACAGAGTCCATAGAAATCAGTCTGTGAAGTTTATAGAAATGAGTCCGTAGAAATAAGAAACCAACCTGCACAGTCTGTAGAAACTAGAAACCAACCTATAGAGTCTGTAGAAACTAGAAACCAACCTATAGAGTCCATAGAAACTACAAACCAACCTGTACAATCGATAGAAACTAGAAACCAACCTGTAGAGTCTGTAGAAACTAGTCCATAGAACCCAGCCTATAGAGTTTGTAGTTTTCTCTAAGTCTCTCAAGCTTTGAAAGAGTCTGTTAGCTGAAAAAGCTTGAAAAATGGAGATTTTGAATGCCTTAAACAATTTTTGAGAAGGGAAGATATAATTTTGGCCTGTAGGACCAAAATAGTTAATGTGTTGTCCCAAAAAGGAGTGATAGATTTTGGGAACAACAAGGTGGACATTTTAACAGGACATAGCAAAAATATGAAAGTGACAAGTGTCATACCCATAGCTCATGATTAAATATAAATCATATTATGAAGACCCAATGGTGTAAGCAAAGAGTTTATAGTTTGATGGGGTTATAGATCTAATGAGAGGCTTTTAGATACTGTGATATTATTTAAGTAATCAATACTATTTGTAAAGTACATAGGGAACTCATGGAGATTTCAAGTGGTAGGATCTCAGAGGCCTAAATCAAGATCAACATCCCACAATAAAGTCAAGTCCTAAATACATCTTAAAAGATATATGGTGCATATTTTATCCAGTTTCAAGGAGTAAGTAACATGTATCTAGGTTGGAGCCATTTAAGTGTCTTAGTCTCTTTTAAACCCCATGAATGCCTACTTGGATCTGATGTGGCATGCCATCTATCAATATGTGTCAATTTTTTGTTTTCAATCTAAAATTGATGGTTATTTCATGGATAGACAATAATTAAAAGAATAGAAGAACATTTGTGGGCCAATCCAAAATAGATTTTCTAAATGGTCATGGATCATTTTCTATTTATACCAAACTTGGAGCTTTCCCGTGACATCACTACAAGAGAAGGTTATTCCATGGCATGAATAAGAGGAAAGGAAACTATCCAAGAGGTTATAGCTATGCAATCAAGTGGTCAAGGGCATCTCCAAGTAGTTATACATGAGGAAAAAATTTATTCAACCTCCACCATAAAATCTCACCTTCCATATCATATAAAAAGGGCATCTCTAGTCAAGAAATCAAAGGGTTTATTGTAAATCTTCATCATTCCTTGTATGATCTGGAAGGTGAAATTTTATGGTGGAGGTTGAGTAAATTTTTTCCTCATGTGTAACTACTTGGAGATGCCCTTGACAAATTGATTGCATAGATAAAACCTCTTGGATAGTTTCCTTTCCTCTTATTCATGCCATGGAACAACCTACTCTTATAGCGATGGCACGGGAAATCTCTAATTTTGGTAGAAATAGAAAATGATCCATGACCATTTAGAAAATCTATTTTGGACTAGCCTACAAACCTTATTCTATTCTTTTAATTCTTGTCTATTGATGAAAGAACCATAAATTTTAGATTAAAAACCAAAAATTGACACATATTGACACATGGCATGCCACATTAGATCCAACTAGGCATTCGTGGGGTTTAAAAGAGACTAAGACAATTAATTGGCTCCAACCTAGATACATGCTGCTTACTCATGAAGTCTTGAAACTAGATCAAATATGCACCATATATCTTTTAAGAAGTATTTAGGACTTGAATTTATTGTGGGATGTTAATCTTGATTTAGGCCTCTGAGATCCTACCACTTGAAATCTCCATGAGTTCCCTGTGTACCTTACAAATAGTATTGATTGCTTGAATGCTATCATAGTATGTGAAAGCCTCTCATTAGATCTATAACCCCATTAAACTATAAACTCTTTGCTTACACCATTGGGTCTTCAAAATATAATTTATATTTAATCATGAGCTATGGGCATGACACTTGTCACTTTCATATTTTTCCTGTCTTTTTAAAATTTCCACCTTCATCTCATACTATTGATCTCATTTGTATGGATTAAATACACTCTGTTGATCTCTATCCATAGGGTTTAGTCATTTACTCTATGTATCATTTAATCTCCTATAGGGTTCCCATAATGGTGACACTTGTCATCTTCTTTCTCATCCTAGGACTTTGTGGAAGTCTTGACCTATTATGCACTATCAATTAGAATCTGTATGCTTTATCACATACCATCAACTGATAGGAATATTCTCAACCTTTAAATTATACTCATGAACTTGACACTTGTCACTTCCATATTTGACTTGAGACCTTTTAAATTTTCAATTTTGATCATGCACCATTAGATTATCTTTCCCTTAGTTAACATGCACCATTTGATTGTGATTCCTTAGGTTGAATGTGATTAGCTCCAAATTAACATGAAGATAATTAAGTTAGAGATTGGGAAATAAATAACTTAGTATAAAGTCTTAGCCTAAGTTTTTATTACACTAATAAATATGATATAATCTTTAGGATAGGAAATTATGCTAAGTTTATAAAAAAGGGACCAAGGGCTATGGGATATAAAATAAACTAAAAATGAGTTTTAGAATAAGGTTTGGTCATGTTATTAAACATGAATAAACCTTAGTATAAGTATTAAACTAAGTCCATGGCATATTTAACGTGTTCTCATGTAAATTTTTCCCACCAATTTTGAATTTATATCAAAGGGCGTAAGCTAGGGAAATTGGAACGAGAGTTTTGAGATGCTCAGACATGAATTCAACTTAGATTTTGACATAACGAAGGCTAGTAAAAACCAAATTAACATGAAATCTTGTAATCTAGACATTGTCCATTCCAAATGGACTCCATTAGACCTAAAACCTGTATTTCTAAGTTGTGAAGTTCTTTAAGCATTTAGGTGATTTTGGATCCTAAACACTATCTTTGAAAAGACTCATTAAATTAGGAAATAAATTAATCTAAATCCCTACACTAACTCCATAAAGAACCTACCTCCATGAACAAAATGAAAGTTATTTAATCTACTATAAGATGCTTGACCTCTAATGAACACTTGAAATAGGAAGCCATGGTAATGTTGCAAAAAAGATTGTAAAATATCATGAAGCTTGGTAAGCCAATTTTTCCTTCCTTGATAACTTTGATTATATTAGCAACTCTCATAAAGTTGAGAAGGAAAAAAAAGACATTAGATACATTATTTATAGTTTACAACTAGTTCATACGATCTTGTAGTTGAACTCCTCTATCCTTGTGAATCTCCTCAATTTGGATATTATGTCTCTAATATGCCACTTGAGTTTGGAGGTGAACATTGAAAGATAAATTCTTCAGTTCTTGTTAAAATCAAATATATTCATGATTTATATCATTATGTAGATATCATCTTAAAGAGGCATCTCTTTTCATGTAGATCCTAATAATGGTAGAAGTATGAACAAGATCATCTTACCACCACTAGATCTAGCCAATATCTTTGTTTGGCTGAGGAACAAAGTTTAAATTCTAACAATATGCCCCACTATTTGCTCATGCTTGAAATGATCTATATTAAGATATAATTGAGTGGATTTAGGCTTTACTTAAGGTGTGGTTCACTCAATATTAAAGCAAATAGGGTGATGATCTGACATAAATGTATCAGTGATGACCAAAACTAGCCAATCATAGACTAGGGTAAAAATGAAAAGGATCTTGCGTATCCCACAAGGTTCAGTTGAGATACTAAATCACCCTATCTTCTCTCAATCAAAACATAGAACAAGATAAATAGGGGGAGTCTAATTTTTTTATCTGGTGATGATTAGGATCAAACACCCCACATTTGTTGTGTATATAAAACTAGGCTTCATGTTCACCAACACACCATTACATTAGAAGGCATCCTTATTTATCCTTAGTAGATCCTAACATGTTGTAATCACCATAGAGGATCTAATGTGCATATGGAAGTTAGTGGGAACACCTCCATAGGGAAAATTATTCCACAACATCATTAGTGGCATACAAGTTAACTATCCAAATGATGTGGTTATTAATGTCAAAAATAGTCCACACCACCTGGTGGGTGGGGTCCTATCCCTAAGAAATAATATTTTTATAAAGCTTTCTATCCAAAAAAATGTTGACCCCACCATATCTATATTCATGACCAATAGCCTAACATATGGATTCAAGCTAAATTATTTGAGTTACATTATATAGTAGTAAGCCATAAATGTTGGCCTATTACAAACAAAGAATTTTTGTGTTGCTAAAGAGTTGATAATTGTTCCTGATAGCATACTTTGTGGGTGATCAGTAAGGCCTCAAACATTCTAAGCATAAACAAACCATTGTTCATTATTGAGGTGTATGCCATTATCCTCTATGACATCTTCTAGTGAAGCAAACTGATCAAACATGAGTTTATTTGGAAGTAAATCATTGACTCTAAAACCTTTTCACATATGTGATATATATATATATATATATATATATATACCTCTTCTTCAAGAGATGGGGAAGGGATAAGAGAATGCCAAAAAACCATTTTGTAGTCTAAGGTGACCAAAATCCACTTTTCTTATATAACACTATCTTAGGAGAGGGTTGTGATGGTGGTAGTAAGGGTGGCATCTCAATCATAGAGGTCACTAATTATAAAGTATGAACAAGTGAAGAAGAAGCTTTAGTAGGAAAAATAGTTTTGAAAATTGAAGTTGAGGCATGGTTATTCCTAATAGGTCTATAAGAAGAAGCTTGTGACCTACATCCACCTTTGGAAGAATTGTTTTTATTTATTTGGTGATAATAGTCCAACCATCATTATTTACATTATTTTTTTTGACTTCATATCCACCCCTTTATTAAGTAGTAGGGGGTGTATCCACCATCAGAGGACATTCCAAGATCATATGCTCCAAAGATTTGCACTAAAATCAGGTATTCAAGAGATTGATATACAAAACACGTTCAAAAAATAGTTAGTTATAATTTTTATATCAATATAATCTTTAAAATCTTGGGATAAATCCACTTAAACACAAACCCTCTTTTGGGGATGAGCCATAAATAACTTGATCTACTCATGGCATATGAAGCACCTTATGATTTTTATGATCTAGTCAATAAATAACCATAAGGGAAGAGGAAATCCATGAAATTCAACCCAAACAAGGATTTTTAGCTTTGTTTGATCTTAGACACAAAATATCGAATCCAATGATAAAAGTGATAATAAACTAAGGTCCATGGTAAACAATGGCTTTGTAGTGCTCTAGGTTTGAAAATTAAAATAATAAAAAACACTTAGTAAGGTTTTGAACTCCTATTTTTATAACATTGCCTTGCCAATGGTTGTGAACCCATTGCTTCAGAAGGATCTCAAGGAGGACTTGACCAAAAAGTTAAATAATCAAAGTAAAAATTTCAAAGAAATGATAGGCTTTATCAAATTCAGGCATAACTAGAATAACATCAAGTAATAAAGAGTTAGAATCATCATCATTACCTCATAGAGGACTTTTAGGATGAATTTCCTCATGTGCTTCAGTGTCATGGTTATTATCTCTTACTATAAATTTATATGCATCCATGAATTCATAGATGGAGGTAGTGGTCATTTAAAATAGGGTACGCCTACCACCCAGAAGGTGAATCATCGATCAAAATTAATAATAAATTTGAATAAAAGTAATATCCTTCCTAGATTCACAACATTTCTTAGTATGATAGAGGTGCCTAGAGGCTCATAAATGCAGAGCTACACAAACCTAATCTCTATTGAATAGGAGATTACTGGGTAGAAGAAGAATTATAAAAAATGATTGAACTACTTATGAGAAATGAAGACTTATTTATTATAGTATTTACTAATTTAAGCGTCATAAAATAAGAAGCAAATGTGATAAGGATCCCTATAGAAGAAGAGGCTAATCCACTCAGAAAATATCCTTATGACCTAAAGCCAATTCTCAAAATAGAGGTGAAAATAGAGTTAGAAAAAATATTAATAGACAACGTAATAACACTTATGAAATATTCAAAGTGGATCAATCTTATGATTAATCGAAATAAGGAATGAGAAGACTTTAGAATCTTCGTTTATTATAGGGAATTAAACAAAGGATGTATACATGACCCTTTTCCCATCTCATTGATAATAGTAGATATTGGAGAATGTTTATAGTAGAGGAATGTATTCCTTCATGGATGGTTTATCAATATAACATTAGGTAAAGATAACTCTAGAGTATTTACATAAAACCACTTTTTACATAGAGTGAGGATCATTCCTATATATAGTGATGCCATTTGAACTAAAGATGCACTAACAATATTCAACTACATCATAGTGAATTTATTCAATAAATTTATCCATGAAATGTTACAATTCTATCTTAAAACATCAATGGCATATGTGTTAATTAATCATGTTCAAGATTTATGGTTGATGGCCAATGCATTATGATTATCAATAGGGGTATTTTTGGCACAGCCACAAGGAAAAATTAACCATATAATTTATTATGAAAGTAATATGTTTATAAGGAAGGAGATAAATTATTAAAACAGCAAAAGTGAACCTTTGTAAATGATATTTTCCTTACAAAAATTTAGGCACTACCTATTTCCCACACCCTTTGCGTTTAATATGGATGGTGAGCCCCTAAAGTACCTTATTAATAAACCAATGAGCCTAGGAAGGATATGTCAATTGCTATTATGTTTTCAATAATTTGATTTCAATAATATGGTGAAAACTAGAAAGATAAATATGGATCATATTACTTATCTAGGATAAATATAGGAGAGGGAAAATGCCTAAACGATGATGGATTCCTAGAAGAACACCTATTTTACATATAATTAATACCTAGGGATGTGGAAATCATTGATAAGTTTTCTAAAATATGAAATTTTATTCATGGCTATGCAAATACTAAACATATAAATCTATTGATTCAAGAATTTCCATTTAATGTGATAGGATAATTAAAAAAATGAAGGGATGATGTGTTATGAAGGTAGTTCTACAACATGAAAGAGAAAAAAATAACAAGATAAGAACATGATCAGATTATAACATATCACAACTTGGGCAAAGGTACTAAAATTAAGATTATTCTAATAGTATTTTTGTGGCTAACCTTGTTTTAGGACACACTATTTTTGTGGCTGAGGAACCAAGTTTAAGTTCTAACAATATGCGCTACTATTTATTCATGCTTGAAATGATCTATATTGAGATAGAATTGTGTGGATGTAGGCTTTAATTTAGGTGTGGTTCATTCAATATTGAAGCAAATAGGGTGATGATCTGACATAAATTTATTAGTGATGACCAAAACTAGCCAATCATAGACTAGGGTAAAAAAGAAAAGGATCTTGCTTAGCCCCCAAGGTTCAATTGAGATACTAAATCACCCAATCTTCTCCCAATCAAAACTTGGACCAAGAGAAATATTGGGAGTCTAATTTTTTTATCTGGTGATTATTAGTATCAAACACCCCACATTTGTTGTGTATTTAAAACTAGGCTTCATGCTCACCAACACACCATTGCATTAGAAGGCATCCTTATTTATCCTTAGTAGATCCTACCATGTTGAAATCACCATAGAGGATCCAATGTGCATATGGAAGTTAGTGGGAACACCTCCATAGGGAAAATTATTCCACAACATCATTAGAGGCATACAAGTTAACTATCCCAATGACGTGGTTATTAATGTCAAAAATAGTCCACACCACCTAGTGGGTGGGGTCCTAGCCCTACAAAATAATATTTTTAGAAATCTTTCTATCCAAAAAAGGATGACCCCACCATATCTATTTTCATTCCCAATAGCCTAACATATGGATTCAAGATAAGTTATTTGTGTTACATTACATCGCAATAAGCCATAAATGTTGACCTATTACAAACAAGGAATTTTTGTATTACTAAAGAGTTGATAATTTTTCCTAATAGCATACTTATGTGGGTGATCAGTAAGGCCTCAAACATTCTAAGAATAAAAAACCATTGTTCATTATTGAGGTGTATGCCATTATCCTCTATGACATCTTCTAGTTAAGCAAACTGATCAAACATGAGTTTATTTGGAAGGAAATCATTGACTCTAAAAGGTTGTCACATATGTGTTATATATACCTCTTCTTTAGGAGATGGGAAAGGGCTACGAGAATGCCAAAACACCATTTTGTAGTCTAAGGTGACCAAAATCCACTCTTCTTCTATAACACTATCTTAGGAGAGGGTTGTGATGGTGGTACTAAGGGTGGCATCTCAAACATAGAGGTCACTGATTATAAAGTATGAACAAGTGGAGAAGAAGCTTTATTAGGCAAAATAGTTTTGAAAATATAAGTTGAGGCATGGTTATTCATAATAGTTCTATAAGAAGAAGCTTGTGACCTACGGCTTTAGAGTAATGTTCATTATTTTATAATAATGTCCAAATAGTCTATGTAAATCAAAATATGCATTTATATCATCATTTTGAAGAAAGGACCTTGATTAGTCAATTAATTTTCACTATGGAGGTAAAGATAACATATTGTATTCTTGACTAATTTATGTGAAATGAGGGTTTTATGACTTTCATTATCAACAATGAAGTGTAATGTTTGACCATTTATCAACATTTGATAATTTTAGGTGATTTTTATATTGAAATCTAATTACAAAATTATTAGACTCAACTTATTCTTCTCCCTCAACTTCTATTGAACTCCTAAGGCCTTCTCTAGGATTCACTAGGATTAATGGATTTCCACATCAATCATGATTTTAGTGACTATACCTCTACCTTACAACATCTTCTTTTAACTTTTATTATACCTCTAAAATTCTATTAGCTTCCCCTTCACTTATCTTGACTCAATTATCTCCTTATCCCTTTAAGGGATATTAGGCCTAGAAGGCCTAATTCATGCTTCCAATGGGTATTTTGGCCACAAGGATTTATTTCTAGTTCCATACCTTATATACATGTTTATCATATCTAACCACACTTGAATAAATCATTATTAGGGTTTTTGACCCTCTTTTCATTGGCTTTTCTCTCTCTTGGCTTGATTCTTAGGCCTAATCCTTGTCTCTCTGCAAACATATAAACCTCCTTTTCTAGAAGAAAATATGAAACTTATGAGAAAATTAAAACCTCTTTTTGATACCCTTTATGTTCCTCATACTTCACAAAAAAAATTTACTTAACAACACCTGATGGAAGTGTACTTTATCTACTATGATCTTACTCAATTAGGCATCATTAGGATTATTTAGGCCTATGGGTACTCTTAAAAATAAGAAAACACATTGTAAAATAATACACACTCATCAAAAAATATCAAAGGTTGAATAGGGTCACCAATAGGCTCTAATAACCAAGTTTCAAGTCAATAGTCTTCAGGACTCTTTCTCTCTCCCCCAAAATATAACTTATCTTAAGGCCTCATGAAACCTCTTTACATGGCTCCTAAACACCATCTGTTACTTATAGAACTTATTCATTCCTTCCCAAGATCCCATTTATATTGTAAACTCACTTGTCTCAAATGGTTTCATCCATTTGTAATCTTCCCTTCGTATCTAAACTGGCCCTATGGGACACTTGCATGCAAGAATAAGGTTCAAAATAGGGATACAGACCCTGAAACTCAATTTTATTCCTCCTTTCAAGTCCTACCATGATCCAACATTTTACAACACTTTTTCAACATGTCAACCTAATTCCATTGTAAATTTTAAGATTTTTAACTAGGTAAAGGGAAAGATATAGTGTTTTTTCTATTGTCTAAGTCTATAATACTAAGCCGAAAGTGAGAGTGCATTTAATTGCCTTAACTATGTTACATCAACTTTAAAACCTTATATCCTTCACTAATAGGTATTACCTACCACCTTTGTGACTATTATTCAATCTAAGGGATTGATCATTAGTCTTCACCATCAAACTCAACTCTTTCCTTCTGATTGTATGAGTCATTTATATAATTATAGCATTGACACACAATATCCTTGTGTCTTTTAACTCTTAAACACACCAATGATAATATAAATACTTTTGAGACCTAAAGGACCTATCCAATCCCTTCCTCAAATGAATCTAAAAGATCAAATATAATTATTTGATTAGGTTATCATTCACTTTTCATGTGCTATTACAGGCTACATGTAGGGTTGGCAGATTCAATCCCACAACAAAAATATATAAATAATTTTAGATGATTCCTTCACTGAAACTAATGGTTAAGACCTATGTTATCACTTACTAGTCCTTATCCATAAAACATATAACCTTGAGCACTCACCTCATTCTCCAAAATATTCAATTTTAATACTATCATAGTGCATTTATAGGGTTGTAAAGATTAATGATTGCCCTCTCTTATCCATTTGGATGTTATCATATCCTTTTATAAGGTGTCACACAACCTAAGAAGATATTAAGACTCCCTTCCACTTTCCAACTCTAGTTAGTTTCCTTAAACTTGTAGGCAGGCCTATAGGTCTTGTCTTAAGAATGCAACAAGGCCTCAAGCTACCTATTGGGTATTCATTTGATGATATCAAATGTTATTATTTTGAAACCATTTATTCATTGGGATCACTATATATGGGTTTCCATTATCATTTATTTTTTCTCCTACCTATATTTAGAAATAACCTTTACGTGTATACTTCACCACTTGACCTCTCAGATTGACTCTAATAGACCACATACGTATGACCAAAACATGAAAGTGACTTAAAGAGATAAAAGCATTGAAATTAGTCTAGGGTTTTAATCTTGCAACATGTGTAAATTTTGTTTTCACAATTAAAATTCATTAAAACATTAGATTATAGTGTTATTTGAAAATATATAAAGTATTTTTGTGTTTTTTAGTTGGTACATGACTATATACTACAATATCTAGGTTTGTGTCTTTGGAGTAGGCCGAAAGATACCAAAGTGGTATAGAGGCTTGGCATATTAGTAGGGATCCACTAAGAGTTTTGATCTAAAAATCTATATGAGGATGTAAGGAAATAAATGGTATCTAAATATGGTCTTATTTCACATTTATCCCCTCTAGATTTTTCAAACCAACAAGCTTCAGTGTAAAAAAGGATTTCAATAGAATATGTCTTAAATAAGAATGTGTAGATTGTTTGAGTGTTCTAGGTTGGATACTGAGCATGATGATTGGATGTATAATGGAGATATAAATAATATTATGGATGTCCATATGAGACCTATTTTGAATTAAATAACTTCGTAAGTATATATTAAGTTATTAGGCCTATGAATCTATCTCAACCAATGAACAAGCTCGAATCAAGAATGGAGAGTAAAGTAGTTAAAATTATGTATGAGATGATGATGTTGGAGATAAGGAGAGAATAATTGAGAGGGTGAAAAGGATTATATGTCTTCAATATATAAAGTAGGAATATATTCATGCAAAGAGGCTTGGGAGACTAGAAAAATAAGGAATTGATCAAGGTTAGCTTAAGACAAGTAGTGTACCCATTAGAAACAAACAAATCATAGATTAGATAAGTGATTGACAGTAAGAAATTAGATCTAGGTAATGTAATGAGGAAAGTGTATGGATCAATTCATTCATCAAGTGGTATCAGAGTAGGTAAGATCATGGAAAATGTTATGACTTTTAATATTAGAGGGTGTTATTTGAGGTTGAATGAAGTTAATTTGTAGATGAGAAGAAGTTTGAAGGTAGGTATAGATACAATGAAATAAAGTTCTAAAGTGATTAGAGAAAGAGGCAAACATAAATTTAAGGATTTTGTGTCCCAAGAGAAACTCTAATATTAGATAATAAAGACACCAAGAAGAGGAATACTTACAAGGTGTAAAATACTTGGATAGGAGTGTAAATATACCAAGTAAATAAGATAACCTAGTGTGAGACACCAAGGCAAGGTGAAATATAATTGCTAAAAAAATTTGAAAAATACTTTATTAAGAGAAGATGAAGACAAGTAACGTAAAATAGAGAAAATTATTAGATTATTTATATTACCACAATGAAATAAATAAGAAGGAATACCCAAAGAGAAAAGGGTTGGTTGTTGAAGATGAGATGCATGAGGTAAATGAAAGGTTAGAGAGGATAATTCTATTGGTAAAGATCATGAAAGAAGAGGAAATCCAATGGCATGGTTTGGTAATGAGGAATAAGAGAGTTAAGTGTAATCTAAGGCTACTCATGGAGAGAACAAAAAATATTATCATGAGAGAGAGTGAGAAGCAAAATAAGTTGTTATGTAGGTAGCTCAATGAGGAGCTGAAGAAGTTAATACAAGATGAAAAAGTTTGTATACAATAAGAAGGTGAGCAACAACTTGAAGAGAATAAGATAGTCATTGTGGAAAATGAGAAAAAATATCTATAGGCATTAGTAAAGCAATCTAAGAAGGAGAAAATGGAGGTAAACATGCCTCTAGATTTTAAAATTAATTATTTATTATCATGTGTATATGTAAGTAAAAAACTGAAAGAATAATAATTCCATGTTGAGGACACAAAACATGAAGGCATGAATGAGAAAAATCATGAAAAACATGATTATGTTAAATAATATGTCAATTGGGTAGTCACATATAGAGATACAATGATTTCTTACCCTTAAAGAGGAGAGATTTTTGGATAAGGAGATATTAAAGATTAAGAATGCCTCATTGAAGGTAGAATACAATCAAAATCAAATCAATAAAATGGAGTAAAGAGTTATGAAGATCATTCTAAATTCGTATTGCATAAAGTAATCAAAGATTTTGAACAGAAGATTACAAGTAATGAAGAGTTGCTAGATGAGAAACAAGACCACATATTTGTTTATGAGAGATGAGATCAATTTAAAATAGAGTTGGCAGCCTTGGATTATGCCATAAATAATGGATAAATGGAAAAAGTCTATCCTAAAATAACATTTGAATATATGAGCACTTGGTATAAGTTAATGGGGAATCAAGGTAGATAAATAGTGATGGATAAGGCAACATACATCATGGAACAACAAGGATGTATATAATAAGAGTATGAAGGAGTGTTTAGATTGACACAAAATGAAGATGTATCCCCAGTAAAAGATATGGTATAATATATGAAAGATCACAATGAGAAAAAGGAGTTGATATGGAGAGAGAAGATTAAATTTGTTTAAGTTGATCTATTAGAGTTCCTAAGTCAAAGTGGAAAGAAGGTGGGAGTTGTCATAAATGAGTTACAGGAAGAATTATAAGATGAATAATAGAAGAAATTTAATGACAAGGAGTATGTTGAACATAGAAACACTTGAATAAGAAGAAATTTTAAGTCATACAAGGGAAGAAAATCCTAAACAAATAGTGATTTATAGGCAAGAAGGTGGAGAATAATTGGTACAAGGTGAACCAAACAAAGTTGCAAGCCAAGGTAATACTAAAACTATTGATAAGATAAGAATAGATTCACCTAAGTTGATCAAAGAATAAATATCAATATCTATTAATGGAAATAAATAATAGAGGTCAATAGTGACAAATAAATAGCTAAAGAGTATAAAATAGAAGCCTATAGAGGCTTGGAAGAAGAGTACAAAACCCAGAGATGATGGAAAGGGCCACAAGACTCTTGAAGAGTCTATCAAGTATCATGAATGTCATTTTATATGTGCTAAGCATGATGGTACAGGTATGGATATGTAATAGAGGTAATCACCACATGATCACATGGAAAAAACAACTAATGAGGTACAAGAGCTCATGATGGAGCAAAGGAAAGAGGAGGACAACCATGTTCTTCACAAAGGAAATTATTGGACTAATAAATCACGTTAGGAGGAGGACAAGATCAGTCAAAATGTGATCCTAAGAAATTGTATTATCAATATATCATTGATAGAGAAAAGAGAGGTTAGTCTTAGCGTAGGAACTAGTCCAAGTAATATTCAAAGAGATGAAGATAAAATACATATGGAAGGAGAAATAAAAATAAGTGAGAAAGAGAACAAGAAAATGAAGAAAGAGCAAGGTGATAAATTAATCCATTAAATTGGTAATTTTTTAGTGGTGATAGCTGGACATATACATGATGATGATAAGATAGAAAGTTGATAAAATGTGTTATTTTATGATGAAACTGAATTGGTCTAGGAGATGACATTACATTATGAACAAGAAGGATATGAGAAGACTCACAATGATAAGGTGGTGTATTATGAAGAATCATGTAAAGAGAATATAATTGAGAGTGTGACAAGGTTGAAGTTACATAAGGAAATATTAGAGAATAAAGATGATGGAGAAGACATTACTAAGAAGATGAACTAGTAAGGAGTGCCTGAACAAATAATGACACATATGGAAGAAAGTTATAAATTAGGATTAAGGGTGAAGAATAATAACCAAACAATGGAGGCAAATTATTATGAAGAGAAATTAGAGATGGAATAGATGGAATATGAAGAAGACAAAGATTTGTAGCAAATCATGTACTTCATAAAGGTAAAAGATGAGTTAGCAAAGATAAAAGACAATTCAAGAAGACAAAGAAACTAAAATCATATAAGAAGAAATGAGAAAGGTAAAAGGATCAAAACCAAGAGGAAATAAAAAAATAATAGGAGCAATAACTATAAATCAAGGAAGAAGTTGGACAAAGTAAATTTGATTAAGAACTCAATTTTTTTCCACTTAGGGAACTTGATGCATAACAACACAAGATAACATGATAATTTAGTGTGTGTAAGAGTTTCATAATTACCTTTTTAACTTTTGTGTGATTTTGAGAGTTATTATAGGGTCCTCTATAGTGTATTTTAGTTATAAGGATTCTTTAGTTTATGTGTTATTGGTCTTTTTATAATTTTATAGCAAAAAAAGAATATGAAAGTTTTAATTTAGTGACTCAGATTTGAGTGGTATTTTGAGATTTGTGTTAAATCTAAGTTATTGATCAAAATTATTAATAGGTCATATTATGTATTAGGGGTCTGATAAATTCATTTTCAATGTGAAAGACATGAATAAGAAAGGTAAGGCAAAGAAACTCAGATTTGTAATTACCACCCTATGTGGAGTTAGCCAAAAGAAGGAAGTTTTCTTGCATGTTTGGTGTCATAAGAGGATGGAATGAACTTAAGTGAGTAGTGTGTGTAATACTAGGTAGGGAGGAGAGGTGAAATTATAGGATACATATTTGGAGAGAATAAAAAAATCCAAGAAATATTAATATTTGAATGAACTTTGCCTTACTTTACAAATTCTATATTTTGATGGTTGTGTTAGCAATGAAATCATGGAATAAAAAAAGTATTTAAAGTTTATTTTTCGTCATTCCAAGAGATTAATGGAATGTGGTAAATATTATATTTTTGGTTTCTTTAACCATTTTCAAGTAAAATATGTTCATCTACATCACAATCTATTTAGAAAAAATTCTACTCATGTACAATCAAGAATGACAAATAAGTGATATAATGTTGATTTTTTTATAAGTGGTTCCTAATTATTTGAATAATAACCATTGTGTAAGTCCATTTTTTATGTTTAAAAATCCATATAAGTGTAAGAGTCTCATAGGAGCTTCACATATGATCTATTTATGCACTAAGATTCTATAAAATTACATGATGGAGTCTGGAAATGATTGATTATGAATAAATAGCTTCTTGAGAACATAAAAAAATTTGGTTGAAACCTTGAATAGGTCTTATAATTATTTTAAATGTTTTAAATGTCAATCTTTTTTAACTTTTTATTGGTATCGGCCACTTAAAGGCCTGTGTAGACATAGTTTAGGATTTTAATCTTGAAAATTTTAAAACTTTTTTACCCAACCTTAAAACATATTAAAATTTTGGATTATAGTGTTATTTTTCATTACATAAATTATTTTAGTGTTTTTGAGTTGTTATCTGACTATGAAATATCATATATAGGAATGTGCCTTCAGAATCTACTTAAAGAGACCTAACTGGTATACAGGGTTTGTGAGTTTGTAGGGTTCCACTAGGTGTTGTGATCTCAAAATTTGTAAAAAAATTTAATAATTCTAATTGAACCACTGTGATATTTTCAAACTAGAAAGCTTTGGGCTAAAACAAGGCTACTAGATAATAGGCCTTAAAGAGGAAAGTGTAGATTGTTTGATATTTCTAGTTTGGAGATTGAACATGATGTGTGGATGTGTAAAGGAGATATAAATAATTAGGTTGATATAAATATGATACATAACATGAAATAAAGAACATTGGAAGCATTTATTAAGTTGTTAGGCTTATGAACCTATCAAAAAGAATGATAAAGATTGAATTAAGAATGGAGAGTGAAGTAGTATAAATTGTCTATGAAATGGTGATGTTGGTGAAAAGTATGGAAGAGTGTAGAGGGTGATAAATATGATATGCATTCAAGAGATAAATTAAAACTATATTCATACAAAGAGGGTTGTGAGCCTAAAAACTCTAATAATTGATCAAGGGTAGCCAAAGACAAGTAGAGTACTTATAAAAGATAAGTAAATAAGAGATTAGACAAGTGATTGAAATTAATAAATCAGAGCTAAGTAAATTACTAAGGGTATTATGTGGATAGTCTCTTCATCAGAAAAGAACAGGAAACTACATTAATGATCAGAGTGGAATCCATAATTCTAGAAAACATCATTCAAGAATGGGTTGGCTTGACGAATAGAACATAAGTTTATTTTGGGTTTGTAGAATAATAGTTGAAAGATCATAAAGTTTAGTTGAGGCTAAGTGATTCTATAGGAGAAGACACATGTAGAGGTTGCATATCCAAGTGCAGAGAGATCACTAAGGAGTTAAAGAAAATGGAAAATGACCTTCGAATATGACAATAATTTTTAACAATTTCAATACATATAGCTATCATGTTCTAAACTCCCTCATTCTACTATCATATACTTTATCAGGAGGGAAAACATCCATTAGATCATAACAAGGAATGTATGATATACAAATAATATGAAGAGAAACATGGCTTCTATGGTGAAAGGTCAAGAGGTTTTGGGAAATCATTAGACTTGTGATTTATAGGTGTATATAGGTTGAAAAATATGGTTTCAAAAGGATGAGAAACATATTAAATTTGGGGATGTGATGAGCCAAAAAAATGGCATGTTTTGAGAATCTATTACATACTTGTAGCCTTTATTAATCCAACCTTTATGAGATTATCTTTTGTATATTAATACTCTAAATAAGTCTAATACATCATAGTTATATATTATTATATTTCATAGAATAATGATATTTTTATATGTGATTTAGATAGATATGATTATCTTTTGTTATAGGGTTTATTAATTATAATATTTATTTAAATATTTTCAAAGAAAAATAAGGATATTCCTTGAGAAACTCAGGTAAAGACATCTTAAAACCAATGGATCCTTTCTAAATGTATCTTGTAGCTAAAGGATCCTATGTCAATGCATCCTATATCGAAAGGATCCTATGTCAATGAATCTTGTATCCAATGTATCCTATGTCAGTGCATCCTGAAACCAAAGGATTATGTGTCAATACATCTAGCAGCCAAAGGATCATATGTTAGCACATCCTACAACCAATTAGTGGAAATTATGATAAAATTGTCATGAAGACAATGCAACTACCAATTCAATCTTATACAACTTCTAACAACTTACAGGAATACCATAATGACTACATCATGAAGGAAGTTAAACTCACCTAGGCTATCCACTAGCTACCAAAATCTTAGAGATCATAATAGTAATATTTTAATTCATGAATAGATTCTATTATGGTATTTCTAACCAAACTTTGATTATGAATTACATAGAAGTTTTGATGTGTTCTATTGGTCAGAGTTTAACCTCAAGAGACAATTTCTATTTCCTATAGCTTAACATTCTCACTATAGCTATGCTTGTTTGTATTTATAGTTATTCCATATATGTAAAACTACCACCAATAATATAAATATAATATAACATAGATTTAAAAATTATTAGGAATTCATTTTGAGATTAAAAGTGTGTAGGCATATCAAACAATCCAATTGAGATATTGTAATCTATTATAACAATATAAAATGGATGAAAGAATTCTCATCATAACCCTTTGAATGGATTATTAAATTATATTATACCATTCTAATCTATCCACTTAATCACTCCTTATCTCTAAGATAAACTCATGAAAATAGTACCCAATCATTTGTTATCAAATTTGACTTTGTATTAGCTCTACTATAGTGCTCTATTTAGGCCTGGTTTGTTCTTAGAAAGGATGTTTGATTCTAATTTCCACATAATAACCTTATTTAATGACCTTACTACTTCATATATATTGTTTAATATAATGATAAACCAATAATTTTATTGGTTTCCTAGAAAACTAATCTCAATAATAAATTTTACACTTTAGGTTTATATAGGCCTATTCTAACTTTGATAGGTGTTAATTCAAATGACTTAAACCAATGAGTTGAATTACTTTAAAATGCCATTTTATAGTGATAAATTATCTTGGAGATACCTTAATTCAATATTTTCAACCAAAAAATAAGACTGAATATCAATTTTGTCCTCATGTTCTTTATTTTCTCAATGAAAACAAACAACAAACTAAAACACATTCATAATTTACTCATTATACATGGATAGTTTTTATTTCGTAATGCTTGGAATCCATTATAAATAACTTATTATGCTTTATTTCATAGTTTAAATAATTTCAACTAGTTAAAAATTGAGTTATGGTTCAATTTGTGCCTTAAACCCTTTTTAGGATTTTAGAGGAAATACAGATCCTAAGAGCTCTTTATTGATTTTTCATAGAGACAAGATACTTAATCTCTTTTCAAAAATATATGTAAGGGTTTTAGGAACCATATTTAGATTTCAAAAACCTTAAAATGAACACATGTAATGTTTAATATGCATTATATATCCCTACAAATGATTGTGAATGTAGAAAATAGGGTTGCTTGTAGGTTTGAACTACTTAGACCTTGAATCAACTGAAAATTATCCTTAAATTGAATCAATTCCTCTTTATTTAGTCAAGTAAAAGATGAATACAACTAATATAACTGTCATATCTATTTCTATTGTAATAAAAATAAGTTTCCTCATATAGAGAACCATGTTACTATGATGGACTATCAATAAACTCATTTTCTTGTCTTAGCATTCAAGATTCATCTTAATACCATTAGGAACATATGTAAAAAATACAAAAACTTGTGAAGTGGTATCTTTCATCCATATCAGATTATTTTAATACCAAAAAAATCTTCATTTATTGATCATTTACTTAGTCACATTTAAATTCTTGTAGGCTTACAGGCCTTTTTTACTCCTCCCCTACCTTAACAACTCAACATGACCATGAAAACTAAACATGACACTTGCATAATTGTAATGTTTCGAAATGTTTACAATAAATACATTAAAAAAAAATCTAAATTTGATTTTGGTGGGAAAACTTGCCAAAGCATCAAAGTGACCTATAAATTGACTTCTAAGACCTTTAACAAGGTATTTATTGATTGATTTGACTACCTAAGACTCTAATAACACTATACACCACCGTTTTATCATACATCAAATGATTTTACTACATCAGATATGCTTCAATAATATTCAATAGACTATAATGTATATTTCTAATGCTCAAAAAAACTTTAAGGCATATGATAATGTGAAAATGTAATATACTATCTGCTAAATTACAACAAAATCCTACAGCTGAAATTAATGAGAATATTTAAAAAGTGAAATGCTGAACAATAGATGTATATAATAGATCCATAAAATCCATATAAAAGGATACAAAATGTGAAAAAGTTTGATAAAATATCTTGGTTTAATTTCATATAGGCATATAATTATGGAAAAAACTATACATCAATCCATATAAGAGTACAAAACAATACCATAAAACATGATCTTAATCATCAACATGCATTACTTTCTTTGTATTACTTGTAGAATCCTCTCCTTGGGATGCCTTACTCACAAGTGGAAGTGTTGGATATATATGATTATGATTCATCTTCCACTCAAAACTCACATATAGCTCAAACCATTCATATGGAAATAATATCAAAAAAATTACATGTACATGAAAAAGATAATAAAAAAATTAAAAAGTTAAAATTTTAAAATGAAGGAATATATGTTCCACCTCTAGTTGAATTTATCTACCATAGATATGTGTGGAGAGATTTATCCATATCCTTTTCTAGTAGTATAATTATGTAAAGGAGTCTCTTTGTACCATTTCCAATCCATTCACTAAGGACAAGAAGAGATGACATATATCTTGTCAAGAAACTCCATTAGCACTACTACCACAATCTCATCATAAAATTATCTCTCAGCTCATGAAATGATGTATTTAGCTTGAAAATCATTCCAAGGGATCCAAAACCAATATTATTTACATAAAATGTCTGACATGTGTTGATTTTTATACAATAAAATCTAAGTAAATGAGTCTAAGGCACTTATGCTAGAGGCAATGTGTGCATGTTGATAACATGCAACCATCATAGTGATTATTAATTCATGGATAGACCATCCATAAAACCTAAACCATTTGATAATAATCATGATATGAAAATTTCCCTAGATTTCTAGATACTCTTAATTAAAATGGTGTTCACCACTTTGAGAGGGGTGACTAGGGTAAGGAGATTGTGAAAATCAAGCCCTTTCCAATTCATGTGGCCATAGGGGGACCCTTGAGTAATGCAATTATAAAAAGGAGTCTTCCAGGATTCTTTTCCCTCCACTATATGAATAATGCATTTTGTTCATAAGGCAAAGGATTTTTGATAGATACCAATGAGGCCCATATCCCCAAACTCCCATACGAGACACCAAGAATCTCAGGAAACTATACAAAACCTATTACTAGAGGAAGGATTGGCCTAGATGAAATCCTCAACAACATTTTGAGATTTATAACATCCTATATAGTGGGTACCCATCATGATGAGTAATACACATGGGTGGTATCAATTACTTTGGAGAAGACTCAAAATTTTATAGCCAAGGAAAGTGGATAAGTGATTCAATAACAAAAATTCTGTTAACACAGGTTAACTATGTATTACCATAGTCGAGAGGTGGAGGTTTGGAAGGCAAAGGGGATTCCAAAAAAATTAAATATCTCATTGTGTTTTATCTAGTGTTAATGTATTGCACCGTCTATAAAATATTTGGAAGAAATGATTGCCTATAGCACTGTGGTTTACACCATTAGATGGTAGAACTAGAGGTG
>JARHVA010010309.1:0-42500 GCA_037957365.1 Torreya grandis | reverse complement strand
AATGAGTCTATCACTTGGGTGTAATACATGTCATAATGTCAATATGATTTGCCTCATGTTCATTTAAAAGAACTAAACTATCAAGACAGATAACTTTGGTAAAAGTCATAAGAAGGAAACCTGTCATCTTCACTTCCTAAAGTTAGAGAGCATCCAAATCTATAAGATTACTTCTAAAATCATGAAAAACATACTTACAGACTGAGTCTGTCAGACCCCAAACATTCCATAAAAAAATTCATAGATTACGATTGTTGAGAGACATATCCTCTATGTCTAGCCCTTGAAGGGATTCATATCTATTCTTCAATAAATTCTTTGAGTTGGTGAGGAGAAACTCTGACTGATGAACAAAATATACTACAAACTCTGATTACTCAGAAAAACCTTGATGAAGGGGACTTTAAGAGCGATTCAGAGAGTTTTGGGAGGAGAAGTAAGAGAACTTACCAATGCCAACCAAGTATTATGTGATATAAAAATAAGATAATCTACAAAGATGTTTGTTGATACTTGATAACTTTAAAACACATTCACTGCTAAGAACATGCTTTGTAAATGAGGTTGAGATGGTGCTACTTTTGTTGATGTTGGTTCCTTAATGAGGACCATGCTATGAGACACTTCCTTATTTGAGGGAGATATGGGTTTAAGTACATGAGGCACAAAACTAGAGTAAGGATTGCTAATATTCCCATTACCAGTCTAAGCAAGCCCCTTTTTTTATTTTTCTTCGTCCCCAAACATTTTTCCATTTGTTTTCCTAGGTATTCTTAGGAGGCATAGTCATCATCTTGGTAGGGGTCCTATTATGATGGAAGTTTAATGGATAGTTTTTAATGTTTTGGTCTATTTCTTGGGAGTAGAAACATGTGTGAGATAGGTTGATATACAAAATTATCTCACAGTATCAAGAATTTCCAACTTATATTTTGATAGATTTGTTGAGGCCATTAAAATATCAACTTCCATATAGACCCTCCTTTGAAACTAGGCTAAGTAGAATATTTGAAAATCGTGATTAAAAGTAAGGTATATAGAGCCACCTATTTGGGCTGAGAATGGCCATCATGGCAAGGAAAGACCTAAGAACTCAACCTAGATATAAATTTTAGAGCAACTTGCTCTGACATTAAAGTGTCTATTCTAATGGGATAGCAATAGGATGGAGTTTTAGACATACAAGGTGACTGACTTGTTTAATACAATAGATTTTATGGGTGGGGCTAACAAATCTTAACATAAAAATGCCTTTGGTCATGTTCTAGATGTTTTCAAGCTTAATGCCATGATCTTCCCTAGCGGTTTGAACACAAGACTTGAGCATGCTTTCAGGAGAAATGTAACCAATACAATAGCCTATTAGGCAGAACTGATCTAGCCATTAACCATCAAAATCAATAGAAGGATGAGAAAGAACAACATTCGAAAGAGAATTCTTACCTTGTAATATACTTTTGAGATAAATTTCTTCAATCCCTTGTTCGATGGGGCCATTATTGAGCACTCCCGTTTCAACTATCTTAGCCTCAGTAGTTAGCTGGGAAGCTAGGGAGGCCAATAAATAACCCACCTATAGGATGAAGATATTAAAGCTAAATAAATTCTAATATCATACAAAGACGTAGTAAGGTAGGGAGGTCCAGTGATGAAAAGATAATGGTTCTTGGTGCAAGGCATAAGTACACCCTAGCCTTGTTTGACTTTTTTTAGATATAGGAAATGTTAGAATTTTAATATACAAGAAAACATTAAAAAATAAAAAATTAGAGCCCTCACTATGCAAAGCAGCCCAAATCGTAGAGTACAAAGAGACAAAAATAGAGCATGAAGGTAAAGACAAAACACATCATCTAACAACATATTGCATTAATCATATCACCTAAATCACAAGGTTATTATGCCCTCATTTTTAATTCAATCTCATAAATACATTTTTTCATTAGCTTAAGTCCTCTAAAAAATTTCCAAACATGTGTTACAAAAGAAGAGTAGGGCATGTGATATTATATATATATATATATATATATATATATATATATATATATATATATATATATATATATATATATATATATATATATATATATATTTGGACTTCACATGTTAGAAAATTATTATAGTAGTGCTCGCATTATTAGGTGAGCAAAAATAATGGTAGTGTGAAATATTGTTTGTGATTAGTCATAACAAATTATGTAGCAATATGGAAAATGGTTATTAGTTAGCAGGTTGTTAGAACAACTTACCTATAGTCTAGAAGAGTGGTTTGTGGAGTTATAATAGGTCATATATATAGTCTATTTTTATATAAAATATATTATTCATTAATGTTGAATATGAATTATTGATTGATGAATACGTTTGTGTTTTGAGTCTTCAGCTCTCTTTGAATACGAAACATTTTTTATATTTAGTATGAGAACAGATTTTGTGGGACCTCTCTTAGCATTGTTGCTGGACCCATTCATTTTTGTTTACACCAAAACAACCCAACGACCAAACAATGCAACCCACTTGTAACAATCATTTTTCTATTCATCCACATTCTTGTATATTGTAAATAATTGAATAAATGAAGACCCCCTTTCACCCCACTAGCTCCACCATTTACATACATATTTCTCTCTATCCATCTTTCTGCTTTATTCACAGTGTTTTACACTACATTCTATTCCCTACTACATTTAGAAAATTGAGAATTAAAAAATTATATTAAATATAATATAATTTTTTAATTCTCAATTTTCTAAATGCAATAGGGAATAGAATGTAGTGTAAAACACACTGAAAAAAGGCAGAAAGATGGATAGAGAGAAATATATAAATTTTTTATTTTCTGTGTGGATAGAGAGATATATATAGTTATTGAATTTAATTTTTATTTTATTTTATTTTATTTTTTATTTTTTGGGTTGGTATTTGTTATTTTTTTGGGATCTATTTACCTCCAAAATCTTTGAAAAAAAAGGGGTAAATATGTCTGTATATGTATATATGATCCGACCATACGAAAGATTTATGATATTTTTGTGCTTTAAGGCCATACAGAAATTTGCTTGTGTTATACTCAGCATCATTTCTATTGGCCTCGACAAACCATCAATAAAAATGATAAGGGTTTTGGCGACTCGGCGCGGATGAACGGCAGACCTCCAACGGCCCGCGGTTTTGCAAGTTGAACCCGGCATCTAGTTTTCAAACTCCTGGAAATGACCACTTTTTAACTGGATTCAATCCATTTTGGGCTATTTCGGACCATTTTTATTTCTTTCCACGCCATTTCCAGCCGTATCTCGGTGTTTTGAGCAATTTCGGAGCCGTTTTGGGCTGTACTGGATTGTCTCATGAACGACTTTGCATGCCATGATATTCAAAGACATATTCGACAGCCTACCAATATTTTAAATATTCAAAGGCCAAAAAAATTCTGGAGCCTTTCCTTCCCTGAGCTTTAGAAACATAGTTCTAGAGTTTTGATATTTTTATTTCATTATTTTTCGATTGTTTTTCTTTGTAGCAGTAGAGGGCAGTGATTGTGATGCTTGTACTTTATAGAAGCAACCACATATAATTCTTCACGGTTTTAAGTATATAAGATGGCTAACAGTTCTGATTTACATCCTGCATGCTCTCCGATTCAATGTCTTGATAGGGTTAATTGTTTGATTTTTTTAACTTTTAAATCCTCTTGATTAATAAGATGGCATGTACTAGTCCTTTAATTGTGAGTCAAAACACATTCTATTTTGTCAGTACAAGACTTTTTCAAGGTATTGACTCAATTGATTTGAAGATGATGCATTGGCCGGTTTTTCCTGTTTCTTTGTCTTTTTTTTTGGTACATTCTCTAAATCAGAAAGCTATGATTTCTAAAAAAATTGCAGGTTGTTCTGAAGGTTTTCTCATTGTTCAGCTTGCATCTTGGAGAACATTTTGCTTGTATCTTGGATGCATCTACCAAAGAGTTAACACTTTTCAAGCATCTTAAATTTTCTCTCATCATTTAACTTGCATATTTGCGGACGATGAGCTTACTTGTAGATTAATGGACTAAAGAGTGAATTAGTGTATTACCTCGTTCAGAGTATGCACACCCAATGTTTTTTCGGAGTATGTACACTTAATGTTATAAAAATAGTTCAATACACATAAAGCTCATCGGCTTCTGTGGTTTTGTTACACAGAGTGTGGGGATTTTGCTGCAGCAGTCAAATCAGAAAGGAAAGAAAAAGAGAGTGTAGGGTTAGAGAATGCGATTAACTCGTCTAGTCACCGACATGTCACATTACTTATTCCCTTTCTGTAGTGATTGACACGGCCATTTTACGCCACGAATATTTTCTATTTTATTCTTTTGAATTGTTTGACGTTGGGAGGCACCCGACGGGGGGCGGAGCCGTTTTTCGAACCCAGGGTGATTGGGTGGTATGCCTTCAGTTTTACCAAAGTAATTATTTTCTTCTTACAAAAATATGCTAGTTTGAAATTGACCTTCCCACCATAAAATGAAATATTTTAATTATTATTTTATTAAAAAAATAGTTTTTTCTCTGCTTGATGTTGGTTTGGAGAGTCTGTTCTAGAAAGTTGATTAAAAAAATCTTCCGGAGTTTTAACTAGATTTTTAAAAAATAAATAAATTATAGAAATATAATTTTTTTTATAAGATATTTCGATTTTTAGATGAAATATATTCATATATTAATGAAACAGAAATATACAAATAATTCACAAAAAAATAAAGACAGTATGAAAGTACGCCACGTCACATTACTCAAAGCCTATGGAAAAAATCACAAGTATCATAATCTAGGCAAAGCTTAGAAACATGCCATAATGACATTAAAAAAGATAACTTTTAGGTAGTAAGAGCAATGCCAAAGGGCAGATGACCTATATCATTAGGACCCTAGCCTAAGCTTGGTAAGTCATTGCCATCTGGAATAGGCTCCCAACCAGTAGCTTGGGCAATATCTGTGTCATCATCCTTTGTTTATGTCCTAGTGGATGAAATGGCCAAAGAAAGTTTGGGTAACTTACCATCACATTCATTCGGCTTTTAGTTGGTGCCCCCCAAGCATCTGGGCAAAAAGGAAGAGGTGAAAGAATGCCCTAGCTATCCTATCCATTAGGGGAAGGAGGCGGTGGCTGCCACCCTCGTTGCTACCCAAGAGGGTAAATGTACTAGTACGGGGTGCCACTATGAGAGAGATGTTTGGAGCAGTTGTGACGATGCCCACCAAGAGGCGACCGAGGCACTCTATCATCCAATATAAGATCCTTGGATGAAGGCAAAACCCATGACATAGTACACGAAGCATCTCTCCAATGGGAGAGGAGATCCTGAAGATACCGAAGCTTTATAGACACTTTATTGGCTTGGACTTGAATCTGCGAAAGAATATTAGAGATAATAGAGGACTTGTGTAAAGTAGAAACATTACAATGAATAGAAGCATGATTAAACATAAAATTATATTTTTATTTCCAAATCCAA
This sequence comes from Torreya grandis, assembly GCA_037957365.1. Classification (NCBI taxonomy): domain Eukaryota; kingdom Viridiplantae; phylum Streptophyta; class Pinopsida; order Cupressales; family Taxaceae; genus Torreya; species Torreya grandis. Next base: position 37,000 of record JARHVA010010309.1, on the reverse strand, counting down.
AAGAGAATCTCTACTTTGGAAGTATGCTTGACTTGTGTGTATTTGAAGGGCATTGTGGATTTCTCTCCAAAGTGGATATGTTGCCAAAGGATGAATTTAGGCTGAAAAGGCTTTAAAATATCATGGATCTAAGTCTGGACCCTTTGAACTTTGGAACAAAACTAGAAGAGATGAGGAATCATCTCAAGTTGGCCATAGAAGGGTCAAGTAGGCAAGTGGACTCTAAGCTGGACAAGTCTTATGCCAATAGGCAAGCCTTAGTATAATATACACCAAGCAAAATGAGCAAGCTTGGTTTCCACACAAGCCCCCCGAATAGTGTTGAAGTGAAAGCTCCTCATTTTAATAGATGCTTGTAGCCCCCAGTTGGCATTTAGATTGTCAACCATGGGCAAATGGGGGGTAAGCCATGCATAGCCAAACTCAGGGGTGTAATTACAAAAAAGGGGTCTTGACATACTATTTCCAGTCATTCCACCACCATTGAGTGGAATGGACCAAGATTTTATGTAGCATGAAAGATGGGGAAATATTGAAGATCTCTTGATAGGATTCTTAGTTCACATTGGCTAGCTTGAATTTAGATTTCGCCTACCCACAAAATAGCCAAGAGTGAGAATACCTACAGAAGATATCCTAGATAGTATGAACCTCTACAGTAAAGCTTGAGAGCATTGACCCAAGGGACCTCTATCAAGGGTATCTCGTTGCGAGAAAAAATGGGCAATCACTAAAGAGAATAGGAGTTAGCACAAAGCCCAGTATAAAAATTGGAGCCATTACATAGAATCCATGGTTTAATCTTTTCCTATGCTTTCTATATGGTTTTGGCCACAAAGGACCCTATGATTTGGATAGGAGACTAAATGAAAAGTAAATTGGGTAAGCCAAGCCCTTTCCAAACCTTCTTGCCCTCGAACAAGCTTTAAGATATACAGTATCTAAACAACACCTTTAAATTTTCTTGGCCCTCAATGGCCTACACAATCCATTTGGCAAATAAGACAGTTCCTTGCCAAGCTATATCTATGAGCCCCATCCCTCCAACATCATGCGTGAGTCAATAATACTCTTAGGCTAGCTTATGGAATCCTTTACCCTATAGGGAATTGGCCCAAAAGAAATCTCTGAGCAACTTCTCCAACTTCTGATAGGTTTTTTTTTAAGGCACCCAACATGCTAAGTAGTACACATGGGTGGACCCAAGAATTTTTAATCAAATTTGAGACTTTTTTGCTAATGAAAGATACTTGGTAACCCAAAATTCTAGCCTCTTAGCAACTATGTCAACAACATATTGCCACAATAAAGGTGACATGGCATCAAAATCAAAGAGGATGCCAAGAAATTTAAAGTTTTCATCATGTTAGATCTACTTCTAACCAAACTTAATAACCCACATTGGTGGAGAGAGGTAAGATTGTCTGTAGAAATGAGTTTTCTAACATTAGATGCTAGAGCAAGAGGCCAGGAAGAAACTATCATGACACTGTAAGGCATTGTCCACATTGGTTTCATCCTCAATGAAAGTAAGAAAGAAGTCATCTGTAAGGTAACCATTAAGTAGTTGTATATGTTCATGTAGGTTCAAAGCATTAGGAGGGAGATAAATTACCTTAACAAGGCCCATAGCTTCAACATTCCTAAGAAGATATCAAAAACCCTCAGTTATAAACATATATGGGGTGGGAAACAAGGGGCACCCTTGACGAATAGAATGAAATAAGACAAATTGAGAGGACAACCAAAGCATCTAAGAAAATCATCTAAATGGTTTGGATGAGTATGGGCCCTAAGCCTAGGGCTCAAAGTATATCTAAAATGAATGGTCATTTGATGTGATCATAGAATTTTTCAAAATCAATTTGGATTAATATAGCCTATTGCTTAGACCGTCTGGCCCACTCCATGCCTTAACAGATGGTAATGATGTTATCCAGAATATAATGGCTTCTAATGAAGCCCATTTATTTTGGATGCACAATGAGAGTTAGCATGTTACGTAGACAACTTTTCATTGCCTTGGCAATGATTTTATAAGAAATATTTAGAAGTGTGATGGGATACCAATTGAATATCAACTTAGTATCTCCCTGCTTTGGTATGAATCTAATATTTCTTTTATTTATATTTCTACCTAAATAATGCTTAAGAAATCCTTCTTGATAAACCTTATGTAAGTCACTTCCCACAAGTTCTCAAAGTGTTTTATAGAATTCACAGGGGAAACCATCAATGTCAAGGGATTTATCATTAGCCATGTGAGACACTGCTCCATGCAAATCATCAACAGAGAGGGCCTGTCACAAATTACCCACTAGGTGGGAGTGAGTTTACAGGGCACCATTGAAAGGCATTGCTAAAGGGTGGATTCACACTCAGTCGAAGTGGCTTGAGATTTGAACACTTGTTGATAATGGTGGACAAAAGCTTGCACTATTAGTGGAGTCTCTGTGAGTTTGTTATCATCCTCAAAAATGACTTGAATCTATTGTTTTGATTATTTAGCTCACTGTAATTGGAAGAAATCCTTAGAAGCATTTTCCACTATATTAACCTAATGAATCTTGGCTTGGATTTGGGCTCGCTAGGCATTGTAGTTTTCTATAATTTTAATGTAGAGCATGATGTCATAAGGATTAAAATATTATCTATATGATCTCATTAGAGGGATTTTTTCCCAAGGCTAGAGCTACACATCTTAGCTGAGAGGAAGTAGTAGACTATGAGTGTCTTGGAATTTAGACAAGTTAGCATCCATAGATCTACATAAAGTGAGAGGTTCATCTAATGGCATCATCCTACAAAAGAAACCAATTAGATTATTGGGAGGGGCATGGATATAGATTATAAACTCTCCTAATGTGTGCCACCATGGGCCTATGCTTGAGTGAGGAGGTGTTAAGGAAGAATTATGCTTTGTGGACTTTGGCTTTCATGAACTATCATGTCACTCAAAACTAAATCAGGGACTGATCAGAAAGCCCAAAGTTTGGTAGTAACTGCATTAGAGGAAAAAACCCATTATAAAAAGAGAATTATGGTTGGGAGGAAATCATTGCCCTATCGAGATTATTTATAATTCAAGCAGAGCCTTCCCTAAAATTATTTCAAGTTTAAAAAACTCCATCTACAAGCTAGCGAGTTAGATTGGGGTCATAAAGGCCCCATTTAGTGTTCATGTAAAACCACACCTCCTTTTTACTAGCTTCCCACCTCATAGGCAAGTGGCCTAACTAATATTTGGGAGATGCCACCATATTGAAGTCACTACATAATACCCAGTGGGCATCAGCGAGATCAGATGTAATCCATCACCATAAATCAGTATGCTCTAAAGCATCATTCAAGACATAAATATTAATAAAGCCAAAAAATGGCTTTTAGTGCTAAAAAGAGACCATACTAACTGGTTGGTGGGGTCCATGCTAGATTGCACTAAGTGTGGCTAACAACTTAGATAAATAAAAGTGATCAACCCTCCATATCCTATGGTATGGTTGCTATGAGGAATGATAATGTCATGCCAAATGGAATTATTGATAGTTGTCAATAATAAATCTACCAACTTGACTTCTTGTAGATAGAGAATGTCCATCTCGAGAAACTTCCTTCTAAAATAATGCACAATAAAATTGAATTTTGGGTCCATGAGACCCCAAACATTACATGAAAAAAAATCATAGATAATGGGTGTCAAGGAACATGTTCTTTGAGTCCATCCCATCTAGGGCATCATACTGCTTATGTAAAAAGTACCCACTATTGGCACTCATGAAGTCATCAAATTACTTCATCACAATATGGTCAATCTAATACTCTTCTTCCTCTAACTTATCAATCCTTCGAGGAGGCCTACGAGAGCATTTGGGAATTTTCCACTAAGCAAGAAGTGGAAGAGTGGATAGAGATTTTGAAACGTTGGGAAATTATGTTAAAGAATAGAGGGGTGCTAAACACTCTCATATTTTCTACCAATTTCAAGACATCAGGCAAAGAGGGATCTATCACAACAGGAACTTCTCCTATAGGCCATTGCTCAAATATGGCTTTCCACCTTTAGAAGCAATAGTTGTGGTTGCAGCTTTGGGGTGAGTGTTCTTTTTACCTACCATAATCCATCCATCCTTAGTTGTTTTCCTACTAGCTTTAGGAGAGGGCTTACGAGGAGAGGATTAGTGCTTGGATGCATTATTTTGAGACAACTAAAGGGGACAATCCCATATCATATATTCTATGGCTTGGAAATGAAATCAAGTGTTAGACAAATTGATATACAAGACTCACTGAGAGTGTCTCACATCCCTGACTTATATTTCCACAAACTGCTTGATGTCTCGGGAAAGGTCAACTTCTACATAAAACCATTTTTGTGGTCTAGCTAAGTAGACATGGTTTTTTTCATGTCAAACCACCCAGCCTATGAAGGATGTTGTCTAGTGAATAAAGTGACATCAGGGGAGTGAGAGACCTTAAAAATCAACTTAGACTAGGACTGTAATAGTGGAGTGCTCCCAAATCATAAAGTCTCATGTTGAGGGGTAGAGAACCATAACCAAGATCTTTACATAACAAGTGGCAGACCAATGAAGGATTCCTCCTACATTAGAATGTTCAAAGAAGCAAAAAAATAAAAAACTTATTAGTCATATTATGGACACTCTCTAGCTTAATGTTGTAAGCTACTTAGTGAGTTTGAACCCAATATCGAAGCATACTTTCATAGGTGATTATCCCTACAAAATAGCCTATTAAACAAAATTGATCTAACCATTGACATGCAAAATTAAATTCAACAATAGGAAATATAACATTAGGTTCTAAATCATTACCTCATGGTATACCTTCAAGATAAACTTCCTCGAGCACTTGTAGGGGGCCATTGCTCGACGCTCTATTATTTTTCTCCATGGATAAAACAACTAGGATAGAAGGAGGAAAGGTCATTGTAAAGGTTGGCTTGACCTAAAGGTGAGAAACCCTAAAACCACAATAAATGCAAGTCCCACAAGAGACTAACGTCATGGTAGGACACAAGGCTAAGAACATAGAAAAACAAGGGTTGACTCAATCATAATATAATATTTATAAACATGAAATAGATTTTAACTTAAAAAATTGATTAGTATATCAATGTGGTCCCATTTAAATTATAATAATAATGAATATAAATAAAATTTAAATTTTATCTCAAATCTTTACATTTAATTTATTTTATAATAGTAATTTAAAATAATAGTAGAAAGTAAAAATAATATTAAAAAAAATTATAATTATAATTTTTTAAGAGATCATTAAAATATTATAATAAAAATATACAAGTTTATAATTAAAAATAATTAAATGTATAAAATAATAAAATTAAGAAAGTAATTGTATTGAAAAATGAAACTTAAGGTCGTAGTAGTGGGAAATTTCTAATGTCGTAACCATAAAAGGAAGCGAGTAGACATTTTAAATTAATTAAACATAGTAATATAAAATAAAATAATAATTAATATACATATATTAAATAAATCTATTAAAATACATCGAGATATATTATTTTAAAGATGTCTGTATTATTTTAAATTTGTAATCTAAGTGGAACAGATCTCTCAAGATAAATTTATAACATATTTATACTAGGTAATATTGAATGTCATTTATTATTATTATTATTATTATTATTATTATTATTATTATTATTATTATTATTATTATTATTATTATTATTATTATTATTATTATTATTATTATTATTATTATTATTATTATTATTTTCAAGCCATAAATTAATTAACATAAAATGAATTAGAAAGATAGATTGAGTTTAAATGAGAGGTTTTTTTCCTTCATTCACCAAAGGTCATGTAACTGCTAATTCCTACCTTTCTACTAAAAATTATTTATGGTTCAATTTTTGTTTATAAGCATAAGAATTTCAAAATGGTTAATCTTACTATTAAACATTTTATTTTCAATTGTATAGAATTGAATTAACCAAATCTAGTTTCTGGACATGTATTTAATAGGGTTAGCTCTCTTAATGAAGGTATAGTTACTGGTAGAACTTGTTGAGTGGGTGTTTCAAAATTTTCATTACATTTATTGATTGCTGGTGGGATGACATTTTCTTCATTGTTTCGTTCCTCATTAAATGCTTCCATGAAATTTTCATCATTGATAATTTCATCATTATTTCTTTACATGAAGATTTATTCATTGTTTGGAGGTAAGGCATCATGCATATAGTCTTCATCAACAAAATAAAGTACACCATACTTTGAATGTGAGATTTAAATATTATCTAATTCAGTATTATCAATTTCATCATTATGAAATTCAACATTGTCAATTCCATCATTATTGAATTGATTATTTTCAATTTCATTAGTATTTTATTCATTATTATTGATTGCATCATTATCTATGACATTTGGCACATTATAGATATTTTATGTATCTTATTTTAAATGAAGTGCTTGCATTTGTACATTATTTATATTTCTCACGTCTTTTATTTACTCAAATGTTTTATTTTTCATCTTCTTCCTCTTTTTCAAACGTGATCCATCACCCATTAGAGAATGTATAGCCTTTCAATGGTGGGTTCTAGAAAAACACTTGATATCTCTTATTTTTAACTTTCAAGTACTATAGAAGCACACAGAGAATCTCTGTCACTATAGATTTTTTCAACAGGTAAAAATCTAGCTAAAACATAATTTTTTATGTATAAAGATATAACATGTACATGTTAGAGTAGAGAACATACATATTATAGTATGGTACGTACATGTTATATAATGTGTATGCATTATTAAATACCATGTATACATTATATAACACATATGCATTGCATAATGTGTACGCATTATAAATTTGAATTCAAATCCAAAGCCTTTTGGCTCATAAATTTCATGGATTCTCAAGCCAAAGGATTGGACATATCAATCTACAATAAAGTATGAGAGTTTTGATATAAAAAAATAAGTTTTAAATTCCATTACTAAATACACTATTAATTTTAATGAGCCAAATAATAAAATTATTACCATGACAATGGACACACTCTCCTCGTTCCAAAGATATGATTTTTAAAAAATTTGGACTATTTTAAGGTTTTAAAACATATGTTTATTTCTAACTATATATTTTTTAGGCTGCCACATGTCGCAAATATACATGCCTATAAATGTTAATATAATTTGTTTTTAATTCATCCAAGTGCAAAATAAATTATATGGTCACAAACCAGGCCTAATTCTACACACATTCAAAACAATCCAATTTTTTTAGGTAGTTAGAGGGCCCACAAGATTACTTATCCATTTTTTTTTATCATTTCTAATGATCTATTTACTTAAAAAATTAATAATTCAAAATATTATTTGATAAAATATTAAAAAATATAGGACAAAAACTACAAGATTTTATCTAAATATTCACCAAAGGGTTTAAAACAATATTAACTTTTGTTAAAAAATGGTGGGCCACACAACTGTTTGTCCACTATATATTTATGAAAAAAAATAGGTGGGCCTATTCAAATTTTAGATGTTTTAACTAGTTATACTTAATCATTCTTGAAACAAATTAGTGTTTTCAAACTAGACTTGAATTTCTATAATTCATGTTCTTAAAGCACCTTCAAATTTTGAGTGTAGTTATTTCAATTATCTACACACATTCAATTTTCTAAAATTTAAGGAGAATCATATTCATGGGTATCTCCTTTCTATCCCTCAACTTTGTGTACTTACCCAATTTAGGGTCTGATCATGAAAGCAATTAAGGATAATTTGAGATATTTTAGCCTATTTGTGATCATAAAATGTGTTTTTAGGGCCTGCATGTCATCATAATCTGATAAAATTAGTCAATTACGGTATCTAGTGGTGCAATTTAGACAAAATTAATCAATGTGAAAGTAATCTTAGTCTAAGTTCAATGGTAATTGAGTCTGAAATGAGTAGTTTATATTTATAAGTGTTTATGATTTAGGGTTTAGGGTTTTTATATTTATTAAGGTTTATGTATTAGAGTATAGGGATGAGGGTTTAGGGTTTATGGTATTTGGCTTACCTAGTTTAGGGATTAATGTTTACAATTTAAGGTTTAGGTTTTATGTTTTATGGTTCAGGGATTAACATTTAACATTTAGGGTTTAAGGTTTAAGGTCCAACTAAAAAGGAAAATGAGGATAGTTTTAGTTGCATGAACTTATTTGTAAGCACATAATATGTTTTTAGGTTGGATTAGATCCTATGTCATCACATATGGAGTGAATTATTCAATTAGGGTAGTTATTAGTGCAATTTGGGCCAAATGTATTTTTGAGAAATTAATTATTATTCTAAATGATTGTAGCTGGGGCTCAAATGATTATTTTAGGTTTTTAAGAGTTTATGATTTATGGTTTAGGGCTTAGGGTTTATAATTAAAGGTCTAGGGTTTAGGGTTGAGGTATGAAGGTGATTAGGGATAATTTGATTTTTTTAAACCTATTTGTGAGCACAACTTATGTTTTGTGTTTTGTGATAAATTTGGCCAAAATCACATGACTAAAATTCTATCGGGATAATTTTGGGGTTTACGGTTTAGGTATAAGGGTGTTTATGCATATATCTAATACCACATATGTGTTCTTATATTAATAGAAAAAATCATGTATGGCCAATGTTTTTTTTTTATATTGAGGGTTTTGTCACTTGCATACTCTAATATGTTTCATTCTGCATGTGTTATAAGTCTAGTTTTTCTTGATTTGATCACCGACGCCCCCTCCCCCCCCCCCCCCCCCCCCCCCCCCCCCGTCAAAAGAAGAAAAAATTGTCTACTCATGATTCACTAAAGAGTGAAAATATATAATTTTTTATTATTTTATCACTATCCCCACTTGGTACCACACATCAAGAAAATCTATTTTTTAATAGTCAGATTGTTGTGTCCACCCTCAAAATTTGATAACTTTATGCAATCATGTGTGATGTATTTCTTAATATCAATGAAAATAAGTTAAAGAACAAAATACCAAATGAGTTCAAAGTGCACAAATAAAATTAAAAGTAGAGAATGCAAAAGATTTGGGTAAGTATACTATCCCTAATGAATTGATTGTAATAAATAATAAGGAAATGAACAATGATAGTATACTAATTTTTTAGATTACAATTGTCAATATTGATAGTATACCATATTATATTGCAAGTGCACATTCAATTTTAAAGATTTTTAATTTTGGTGATGATTATAATATCCAACATAAATTATATGGAAACACCAATTGGTTAAAGTAATAATCAAATAAATATTATGCGAACATCATCGAACAGAGAAACTATTAATGAAGAAAATAGTATGGAAACACCTAATCAATAAAATTGAACATTAAGAACACCTACTATGATTTCTGAAAGAAGACCCAATTATTTAATAGAAATTGATAGAAACATTTTGAAACCAATGCCTAAAAAATGTATGAGCACCACATGAGAAGAAAAACTAAAAAGAATTGGTACTTCCACTTTGAGAAATTAAATGAAACTTAAAGATAATAATTATTTACTAAATTGATCATAGTGCATAGGATTAGACCTACAATGAACACTATATGACTAAGAACATCCACTATTGATTGTGTAAACAAGGTAGTTTTTTTTAAATTTTCATAATGTATACTACCAAGTAGGTGTGAAAACATGTACTAAATATTGTAGCAATGTTGAACGTATTATTATAGCTTATTTGGTATGTTTTCAAACAAATAATAAACTATTTATTATATAAACAAGCCAATCATTGCATAAAAATATAAAAACTCTAATGAAAGCAATTAAGAGACGTACAACGCTTGTGTTGCCAAGAACAATGACTTGTGGGCATTTACTGGTAGACTCCCATAGACATACAAGGCTATAGCCAATTCCTTGAAATATTTACCTATAGATTTTTGGAAAAACACAAGGATATTGCCTAATATTAGATTTGGTTCTCATAACTGTGAATCACATTCTAAAAAAAATTAGATGTAAATTAAACACTATTGTACTCTAAATTTTTCAAAAAATCCATAGATGTATATTAATAAAATGTATTTCTAAATGGTCAAAATATTACATATGCAAATAGATCACATGTGCATTACTTTTTTTGTAGGAAACATGTTAAATTTTCAATTCCAAATGATATTTTTCATCATGTTCATATTACTTTGCATGATGAAAATATTTTTCAATAGTGTGGTGGGGAGTCATTGCCAAAATCAATGAGGGAATTTATTCTATCTCTTTTTTGTAAAAGATGAAACAAACTATTTTTTAATAATAGGGAACATTTATAGGGAACTTGCAACATTTGTTATAGATTGCATAAATTTAAAAATTGTACCTTTGAGGATAGTATACATGAAATCAAAAAAGAATTGGTCGGTTTAAGTAACTATCAACTTTTGACATATGAATTAAAATATGGAAAGGAATCTATAAGGTGAGAGTTTGTTAAAAAAATAATTATTTCCAAATTTATAGATAAATTCAGGGAGGAAACTATGTATGAAAGGGGCACACATAGAAATTGATGGCTAGATAAACAATTCAAGTTAATTAAGAACACATTCTCACTTGGTACTATTCTTTTAGGAGTTGAAAATTTGTAGAGAATTATAGATTACCATGACAAATATAAGTTCAATCAAAATACTATAATTAATTATAGGTTTCCCTTTTTATGCATATAACATTCATGTATTCAATGAAAATTGTAAAAAGGATAAAAAAATATTAAGGAATGCCATTTCTATATTAGTGACGATTGAATGCATTTTTCATAATATGTGAAAGGTTATTTTTAGATGTTTTATGGCAAGTATATTTAAATTAACATTAATTTAAACAAACATTATATTTGGTTAGATAAATGCATTTCACAATTTAAGAATACATAGGTGTTCTACTCACTAAACAAGATGCATGTGATCAGTGGTGTGCAACATATTTAGAATTTCAAAGAAGCATGTGATGGAGAAAGGGAGTATGATGGTGTAATAGCATGTGTCAAAAGGTCTCCTAAAAAATGGATTTAAATTTCAAATAGGTAACTAATTTAACATATTCAAAAAATATAATTGAATGGTGTAATGAAAATGTGGGCCATGGTGCTAAAAAAATTTCATTGTTAGTTGATATTTGTAGTTGATAAAGGATGAACAATTGGAAAGGTAAGAAGATGGTATGAAAATAACAAGATCAAGTGAGTTACACTTATTTTGTATCTCAAAAATAATTTATTGGATGGTTCATATGAGGCATATGGGATGCATTTGTTCTACATGTGTTGATTTTGTTTGGAATGAGTGCAAGTCATAATAATAAATGGATGAATGGGGCTACAAGCCTCTAAATATAATTGAAACTTATTAGGTAACACAATAATTATAACATAAATAACTAAGATCATCACATGGATTTGACAATTTATTTGATCTTGTGAAACTAGATACATCCATATATTTATCACTTATTTCATATATATACTAAATTTGGCAAATATATTTGTTTCATTATTTTTTAGAACAATGGAGTTTTATTCCTAATTAATCAATAGGTATGAGTAGGTTAAATTAATAAATAATGTGCAATAATTAAGCCACTAATTTATGTAAATAGATTTTAGTTTTGTCTTTTTAAAAAATAGTAATAGATAAGATAAAATATGATTTAGCTTATTTTGAGTTGTTCGATCTAAGAAAGGGTCTAAGAATTTAGGTATAGGAATGGGATAGTGTTAGAAACATGTTACTAAATTTTATTTTTTGATTGCATAGGAGCACCAAAAGTGGGACACTGTATTGTTTGGTGTGATAGTCCCTTTTTTGCACTATTATTTAGGTGATCTAAGTTTTTTAGGTTCTACTTGGTAGGTATGTGTTACCCTATCAGTGAAATATCAAATCTTGTAGGTCTGCAAAGCTTGTTCTACATCTATTTTAATATTCAAATTCATAAGATATATTTGTCCTTGACTTTAATGGCCACATGGGAAAGAGAGACAGAAGGGGTTAGTGTGTAATGGATATACTAGATGCACTTCACACCCCATGTGTGGGCACATTGCCTACATACCAATACTTTGAGGAGAGATCAAGGTAATGTAGTTATATCATTAAAGTTTTTGGTACAATTTTGTATGAAAATGTAACTAGATGTAAAACTAGGTGTACTTGGAATGAATAGTGATTGGTGTAAGGGTTTGAATAATCTTGTAATAATATTAGAAGGTTGTATGCAGAGAATAGGGAAAAGCGTCTGAATATACTTTCTTGTATTCTTCCTTCTCTCTTGTAAATGAGTGCGGACCCTTATAAATGGAATTTGAATGGAATTTTATAAGGATATTAATGATCATGGGTTAAATGAATTTTTATTAGGTTGACATGAATTAGGCCAAGGATATAGGAGAAAATGACCATTTGAGCCAACTTTGCACTTGGACAACAATGCTAGAAACATGACACCCTAGTTTTTAGGACTCCTATCCAAGTTAGGTGCTATTGTCTAGAGGGAATGAGACATGACAGGATGGATGTGGGTCTAAAGGAGGTGCTTATGTCTATAAGGGTTAAGTCAGGAAGGCTGTGGATGACTAGGAATTAGTGAAGGAAAATCCTAAAAGGGTTTTTCATGTAAGTACGAGAACCTATAGATTGGGTGTCTTTAGCCATACTCAAGTAACCAAATTTTACATTTTATATGAATACATTTGCCCCCATTTTATTCTAGTGATGAGTCAAATCAAAATAATTGGATAAAGGAAAAAAATTGAAAGCATACCTAAACTTACCTACAAAGGAGAAGCCCATGAAGTTTGTGTGATGCTAAGTATTGTTTGATAGTTCATGGAGAGTATATTGTGCAAGTGTGAATATATGAAATGAAGTAAAGAGTAAATTAGTTATTATTATATGTGATATAAAACAAGAACATGAAAAATTCATGTAAAATAAAAAGAAAGAGAAAGGAATGAATACACCTCACTAGGTACACAAACCAATGCAAAAATTGTTGCGATCCTGAGTAAGGCTAAGTAATGCTAGATTGTGCTAGATGATATTGTACCAAAAGTTATATCATGAATGGAACTAAATGATAATTTACTTGGAAGGTGGCTCAAGAATATAAAGGCTAAACCTTTGGATTTATCATCTCCTACTAAGTGAAGCTAATGAATCATGTGTGTGTCAATCAATGTTTGGATTGTGTGTCTAATCCCTTTGAATAGGTGGCTAAAGAATACAAAGGCAAGCCCTTTGGCTCCATAATTTCCCTATGAAATGAACCTATGAAGTGAGATTGGTATAGAATAAATATAATATGAGATGGCTCATGGAGCCCGTAGATGTTTTGAAAATTTGACAATTTTGTGTCAATAGCCGAATGTATGCTAGAAACTATGCCACTCTTGGCCATTCTAAAAGATGGAGTTTAGACCTATATGAAAGCCACTACAAAACTAATCCAATATGCTTATGTAAAAATCCAAATGGGGTAATTAGGTACTCAAGAAGTTAAACCTATATGAAATTTCACCTTGAAAAATATGCCAACCACCTGTAGATGGAGTATGGCACATAACTATTGAGAATGCTTGGGTAATAAATTAAACTCAAAAAAAAAAAACTACACACATTGCCCCTAATCACTAGTGTCTAAAACATAGATTCTGATCTAGAAGTTATGTCAATTGCCTAATCTAAAATTGGAGGTGAGAGCCATCATGTTGTGGATGATACCCCACTTATCTAGATTCTCTCATAAAATTGTACTAAAATTGCTGATTCTAACTGATCAAGATGTGAAAAAACTATAGCTGAGCTAAATTTTTTGTTTCTCACTAGAAAACCTATGTGCTTCTCTACCTAAACAAGAGTTAAAAAATGAATAAACCATTATGTTTGGTATTGATGTCCATTTCTAACATTGTTGTCTTGTTCTAAACTGGTTGTTGATATGGAATTTTTGCTATTTTGTTATTCCAGCTAGTTTGACCTCTAGATTTTAAACTGGGTGATCTGAATGCTACTATTTAGACTGTTAAGAGCTTTGATCTCTATGATAAAACCCATGTTTATTTCCCCTTCTTTTGAGGGTATGTTTGATTTAACCTACAATGACTGCCCTCAAAATAAAAGAGTCTTGCAAGTGTGTTAAGATGCATATATACATGATATATCAATGATATTTCACAATATATCTCTAGATATAGAAATGTTTGTATTGAGAGATTTTTAGATCACTAGGGGTATCCCTAAATAATGTAAAAGCATGTGTAATGTATTGAACTGGAACTATAAATGATATATGTTAGTTGTCAAGGAGGGATGAAGCATAATGCCCATCATGATATCTGAGAAAGTAAGGAAAATGCATGATATGGATCATGACTTTACAAATAAAGACAAGTAATCAAGCAAGAAGCATAAAAATAAAGAAGCAAAAAGCAAGGAGAAAAAGGCATATAAGGTTGGCAAAGGGGCCATATAAACAAGGGACATGGGCACATGTCACTCAAACTGAAAAACAAGCATACAAGGGATGCTCAAATGCCACATACACATATAATTTTTAAAAAGAAAATATTGGCATGAGATCCATAGGCACATAAATGAGTAAAAGCAAGGGACATTGGTAAATGTCCTAAGGCACACATAACAAATAAAAATAGAACTAGAAATTCAATCACATCTATCTATGCAAAGCAAGAAAGGAAAGCATGTAAAAATTAGAAAGGTACAATCACATCTAAATAATCAAAACAAGAGTGAAAGTTTGTAAGACATGTTTAGTACAAAACTAGGTATATGCTAATATAATAAACAAGTGCTAGATACTACTAAAATGTCGATGTAGTAACCTATATAAGATAGTAAGTAATGTATGTCAACATGATAACTAGAGTGTGTGGTGTAATAATGACATAACTTGGATGGTGTAGTCATGTAGAAGATGCCCCTAGTGGGAAGATGTATGTCGATGTGTGTCTCCAATGTAGAAGTTGAATGCCCCCTCAATGGGTAGAATAAATTAATCAAAGAACTAGAAGTCACTACACACACTCAAAGAAGATCAAGTGAAGCATGTTAATGTAGATAATTAACAAACAATAGCATATAATAGCAAATGTAAGTCTAACACAATAGTAGAAATGTAAAACATGGATGTTGCATACAATCTAAATGTTTTTGGTGTTTTTGAATTATTTGAATGCTTTTGTACTTTGTAATTTTGTATTCTTTTTGTATTTTTATATAATTTATTTCCAATAAAGTAGAAAAGATTATGTATAGGTAGGATAGGATAGGATTATACTAACTGATGAGTCTCATGCAAGGATCCCTATCATGGTGTCCTGTATCAAGGAGTGGAATCATACATGAATGTGAATCACAATGAAAATGTTGAGACTATGGCTCTAAAATCTATAGATGTTATAGATGCTCTAATACTTATGAATTAAAATCCAACTGTTGGGTCCCTATATCGCTCTGAGAAGTGGATGCAATTGTAGGCCTCTTAGGCACCCATCTGGAAGTAGGAGAAGCTCTCTAAACATGTGCTTTATGTGTAGACACATGATATCTCAATGATAGTGATATAGGTGAGAAAACTATAACTATAAGTTATCTAGAATCCCAAAGTTGTAGTGGTGCATGAACCCTTTGTACCAATAATGGATGTGTCAGTTGTGTCTGAATCTATAGTGAAGGAAGAACTGTAACTAGTGGGGAAATTGAAACTGATGGAAAAGATGGAACTAGTGACTACAAAGTAAATGGCTCTAATGTGGGTACCGGTAACTCAGATAGAACTCCAAAAACTATAATAACCTGATTATCATGAATTAATTTCATGGATCTATGAACTATAGATGGTACTATTCATATTTTATGAATCCATTGGTGACAAAGTAACATATCAGAAACACCTGTACTAGTAACTATAGTGAAATGTGTGGTCACATGTGTTCAATAAGTGTGTAAAATAAGTAAAATCTCCCCTAATGAACTCTATATGTTCCCACTAATTTTTTTGATAACTATATTTGTCAGGGTGATATCCTACTTTGAATAGCCCAAATCATGTGGTAATGTAAGAATGCACATATTAACATTGGAACCATTATCAATAAGAATATTATGAATGGAATATTTATGAATATTTTCTCTAATAAAGAATGCATTATAATATAAATTATCCTCCACAACCTCCTAGTGTGAGAAGGATATTGAAGATCTAGTTTGAACTCTAGACTCATAGACAATGATCATACCACTCAAAGGATGTGACTCAACTAAAATTGACTAGTATGTAACTGATGGTGGATGTGCATGATGTGCATGTTGAAACCTTGATGTTTCCCCTGTATCTTATTTTGAATTCTATGGAAATGGATTTGAGAAGATTTTCATAGCTTTATTCTCTATTGGTTTTTCCTATCAAGGCTCAATTGAAGTGCCAAGATCAAATAGGTTGTTATCTATCAAGTCCTCTATCTTGTATCTCAAATTGATGTATCTAATTCTAGTGTGGCCTCATGCCCTATGAATATCACCAAATTATTGTTGATCATATCCCTTTAGAAGAGGCTTTACTGATTCAATTTCTTGAATAGGAGAGATAGTAATTATGTTATAACCCAAAAGCTCCTACAAAACCCTGGTTGGAGGAATTGGAAGATGTGAGAAAGTACATCGAGGGGGTGCTAATAAAACTACACACTGAAGAGGCTTGAAAGATGCATTTACTATAGTTTTATTATGTCCTTTTGCATCATTGAACTTGACCTTGTATGGGAATTTGTTATTATTCTTATTAGTTGTGTCTGGAATGCTTGTATACTTGAGTTTGCCTATTGAAATGAGTTTCACTTCTCTTTCCTTTGGTGTATAATGTAATTCAGTGAAGAAAGAGAATCACTTCAACTTAATTGATTCATGAAGTGATGGTAGAAGAATTTGTTTGAAGAGGTCTTGTAACTCATGATATGTCATGGGACTTGTCATCTTAGCCAAGATGGTCTTATACTGAAGAACATAATCCATGAGATGCTCATTTGGTTGTTGTTTCTATTGATAAATTTGAGCATATAACACCTTATCACCAATGTCAATGCTAAATTTCACTAAAAACATGTTAATTAATGGATTTAATGAATGAACTAACTTATTTGGTCTATTGAACCATTGTAAAGCATAATACTTTATTCTTCATAGAAATAACTTGGTAAGTAGCTGGTCATTGGGTACATAGTCTAAGAATGTTGCATGAAAAGATCTCAACTGTGTCTCTAGATCACCCTTGCCATCATAAAGAGCAAGCTTAGTTTAAACAAAACCATGTGGCAAGGGTGTAGAAGCAATGTGATGTGCCAATGGTGTATGAATAAGATAAAATAATCTAAAGATTGTGTTGTTCTAGTGGTATCTTGCTAAGATGTACACATTGGATTGAAGATATCTTTTCTCTTGTACAATGGTTGCCACATCAGGAGAGAGGGATGTACTAGCTATAACTAGTGGCATAGAGGTAGGTTGGACTGCTATATGGGGTTGTTGAGACATAGTTGTCCCTATAGTGTCATTTTCAATTCGTTATTGTGTGGTTTGAGAATTCTGATCATTGTTCACTTTTTTTTATTCCTCTTGTAGAATTTTAATCATGTCATCTTGCATATCCAAATCTTTTGTTAAGATTTATTGAAGTTCTCTTTTATCAGTTTCATCAAAACTTGTATATTGGGCCATTAAGAAAGTAGGAAAATAATTTGTAATGCTTTTGAATGTTTTGGAATAAGTTTTAATAGGTAATGTGCTATAAAATGAAATTATTGAATATAAGGAATGCAAATTCTAAAAAATAGATAATTTTAATTTATGCAAAAATGATACAGAGCTCCCAAACATGTAAGGTGATATCTCAAGAAACAAAATAGGAGCTACTGCATACAACAAGAGATTTTTTCAAAAATATTTGTGTAAATTACTATGAGTTTTTGTAATTTAAATTGGAATTCTTAGCTAATAATTCAATATGAAATTGATAAAATGGTTGGAAAATTAGTGGAAAATAACTGAGAGCTAGTTGATGCAACTAGGGATTTTTGAATGAATTTTTAAAATTAATGTGATAATTTTAAATTTTGGATATGGATTTATAGAAAATTTGTATAATTTTATTATAAAATGTTATAAAAAATCATAAAATAATTCTAAAATTAGCAATATATTTTTCATAGTGTTTGGAAAGTGTTTGTATACAAAAGGAACTATTATGTGCAAACTATGGTTTTAACAAAATATATGATAATTTTGAAATTAATTTTTATATTTATAATTTTTTAATATAATAAAAATTAGGAAATTATGGAAAAAAATTATAAATAATTTACCTTAGGGTTTATAGGGTTTTTGTGCAAAAATTTGAAGTCGGGTTGAGTAATTGTTTGATTTTTTTTTTAGAATAATAGAGATTTATTGCTAATTAATAAAAACATCTGAGTAGATTAAATCCATAAATAATGTGAAATAATTTAGCCACTTATTTATGTAAATAGATTTTATTTTTTCCTTTTTTAAAAATAGTAATAAATAAGAGGAAACATGACTTATCTTATTGTCAGTTGTCTGGTATAAGACAAGATTTGAGAATAAAGGTATAGGATTGGGATAGTGTCAGAAATAGGTTCCTAAAATTCATTTTCTGACTAGATAGGAGCACTAAAAGTGGGATACCCTACTATTCAATAATGTAGTCCTTTTCTGACACTGTTGTGTAGGTGATCTAAGTTTTTTAGGTTCTACTAGGTAGGTCTATGTTACCCTGTTAGTGAAAGATCAAAGCCTGGAAGTCTATGAAGCTCGTTATGCATCTATTCTAATCTTAATAACCCTAAGATCTCTTTGTGCTTAAACTTGAATGGCCACATAGGAAATAAAGAGACTGGTTTAGTCTTTAAAGGACATGTTGGATGCACTTCACACCTTGTGTGTGGGCACACTGCCTATATACCAATACTCTGAGGAGGTATCAAGCTAATGTAGTTCTCCCATTTAAGTGTTTGGTGAAATTATGTATGAAAATGTAACTAGATTTGAAATTGGGTGTACTTGGAATGACTAGGGACTAATGTGAGGGTTTGAATAAGATTTAAATAATATTGGAAGGACGTATGTAGATAATAGGGAAAAGTACCTAAATTCACTTGTTTGTATTCTTGTTTCTCTCTTGTAAACAAGTATCATCCCTTATAAATGGACATTTAATGGCCTTTTATAGATAAATTAATGATTTTGGGTTAAATTAATTTGCATTAGGATGACATGAATTAGTATAAGGTTTTGGGATAAAATGACCATTTGAGCCAACATCACACTTGGAGAACAATGCTAGAAATAAGACACCTTGGGTTTCAACACTCCTATCCAAGTTGGGTGCTATTCTATAGAGGGGATAAGACTTTCAGGGATCGATCTAGGCTTGAAAGAGCTATCTAGGTCTATAAGGGTCATTTCTAGAATGTTTTGGATGACTGCGAATCAATGAAAGAAAAGCTTAAAATGGTTGTGCAAGCAAGTAGGAGGACCTATGGATTGGGTGCCTTTAGCCATACTCAAGTAACAAAATTTTACATTTTATATATCTATAATATAAATATACCTTATTATTAATTCATGTTTTATTGTGTGATGAACTCATGTTTATGCAATTATTATAGATGAGGATAATAAGGATGGGATAGACTACTACTTGTGTCAGCGTGTAGAGGAAAAATAGATTTTGACTTATGTGGTCATAGGAATATTAAAAAGTACATAGGAAGATACTCCCCTATTCAAATTTGGGTCTTACAACAAATGTTGAATTACACAAATATTAGGGTAGGCCATTAAAAATAAATATATGGAAGGCTCATAAATCAGGAATCAATTCTTGCTACTATAAATATTTGGGACGATCGTAGTGGTTTCTTAGATTGAACTCCCAATGTATGGTGACTTCTCAAATGCAAATGTGTTTACTTTTAACAAATTTTATTTGTTTATTAGGGATTACATATAAATTTAAATTTAAATAGATATTAACATATTTTTCTATAGGTTATTCATGCCAAATTATCTTCTACCTTCATGTTTTTGTCATGTTTACTAAATAATTCCATATTCTCAAAGCTAAGAGAAGCTTTCAGTTCATGTAGATGATTGACTATTTTACTTTATCTAGGAAACTATTATCTTGAGGTTCATGAGGTTAAGAACCAACTAAACCTAATTTTTTACTTGTAATCATATCTATGTTTTTTAATTATTATAATTTTTATTTAGACTCATATCTAATTTTTCTACTTTTTTTTAATCTCGTTTCTTGTTGATATCATGTTCCAAGCTCTAGAAACCATTAAAATAGGGTTCTAAGAACCCATATTTAAGCAAAGCTTAAAGTCTAAGAAAAAAGTGTAATATATTCCATTATTGATAATAAATAAATTTTTTATAACCTCAAAACATAAATTTTTACTTTTGAATCAGGCCTTGAAACATTGTTTTGCTAAATTTATAAATTTTTATGCTTGCTGCCCTATGATAGGACAACCTAGGGTTTATTAAAAAAATGTTAAATATATTTTAATTTATTTAATGTAATTCCTTTTAAATTGATAATAAATTAGATTAATTTAATTGGCATGTGATGTTTCTTTTGGTTTGTGTATACAACATACAACTTCTATTTTATGCATGTCTAACATTTGGAAAAACAATAATTTTGCCTTATAAGGAAATACCTTCTTTAGGATGAAATGGGTAGTTCATATCCTAAATAGGAATTAAAAAATGCTAATATATGATCTTATAGTTTAATCATGACCATATATGTGGTTTTTATTCTAGTTATAAGTCATGAGGCCCCAAAGATAGAGATCTCTAACTGTATCTTGCATCTTGACAATGTTTCTTGAGGCTAGAATAGTTAAAAAAACGGACCTATTAGCATGAATTTTTAGTCCATGGGAGTGATAATTGGTGTAAATTTCACATCCTAAGGTTTTGGAAGTGATGAATTTTGAA
This sequence comes from Torreya grandis, assembly GCA_037957365.1. Taxonomy (NCBI): domain Eukaryota; kingdom Viridiplantae; phylum Streptophyta; class Pinopsida; order Cupressales; family Taxaceae; genus Torreya; species Torreya grandis. The sequence goes on along the minus strand of JARHVA010010309.1, from coordinate 15,900 downwards.
TCAGAGTTCTTAGAAATGGAAATGTTTATTAGAGGCAAAGAACATGTCTCTTAACTACATACAAGTTGCATTTGAGGACTGATCACCAAATCCTATGCCATAATTTTGTAGATTATTTACAATAATATGGATTCAAGATGTAATTATATTACTTTGATAGGTACTTCATTTTTTTGGGTTCATGGATATGACTTATGGTTTACATGTTATGCTTGTCCAAAATATGCCTATAACACAACAATTTTACCTTATAGGGAAATGCCATCTTGTGGCTAAAATGGGCGATTTGTATCCTAACTAAGCATAGTTTGATTCTAAGAATGTGAAACTAGAGGTTAATCACTACCTAAAAAATGGTGGTGATTCAAATTTTTAGTTATGAGGCCCTAGAGATATATATCTCTAATTGTTGCTTGTATCTTGAGAATATTTCCTATCAATGCTGGTTGAAGCTAAAATTATTACCAAAAAGGACCTATTCATGTGGATTTTGAGGGCGAGATAGTGTAAAAATGTGTTAGTTTCACATCTCATGGTTTTTTAAGTTATGGATTTCGAGGAAGTGGTCCCAAAAGTGGAAATGACAATTGGAGGTAAAGAACCTATCTTAAAACTACATAAAAGTGGGAATTTAAGACTGATCACTAAATCATATGCCACAAGACGATCAATGGTTTTAAATTAGATGTTTTTATAGTGAAATTATAATAATTTAATATTAATATGATATTTTATTTAGTCAATGAATACAATTGATGATTTCCATTTTATGCATATCCAAAGATTGCCTTAAAATAACAATTTTGCCTTTTAGAGAAATATCATCTTGAGGATGAAATGGGTGTTCCATATCCTAATTGAGTATACTAAGATGCCAAGAATGTTAACATATGTTATGGTTTCTATAGGATTAATTCCTATTGATATAATCTTAATTTCCACTCCCAAGTTTTGTAGAAATAAAGAATTAATTCGTGTTGCTTTAGGCTTAATATGTGTAGTAATAAAAAATTAATTATTGTTTCTAGGTGTATTTATTTGAAACCTTATTCAAAACCTTATTTATTTTAATAGTTGTTATGTTTTATTTAGGATTAATTCCCATTACAATAGGCTTAATCAACACATCCAAGTTGTGAAATAATAAATAATCAATTAATGTTACTACGTGCTTAAGTTGTGTAATAACAAAGAATTAATTCCTTATACTAAGGGTATTTATTTGAATATTTATTCACATAATTATTTATTCTAATATTTTTTATGGTTGATACATGATTAATTCATATTAATACTGGCTTAAATTCCACCCCCAAGTTATGTAGAAACAAAGAATTAAATGGTATGATAAACATGTCAAGACTCAACCATTCCATCTAGGGGATTGTGGTTTACTTTTTGACTCTAAATAAAGAGATAATAAGGGTAAGCTATAAATACTATTTCTTGGGCCATATGAAATAGAAATAATTTTAGATAATAAAGATATTAACTTGAAGATAATTAACCTCATCTAATTCTATCTACTATTCAATATCCATCGAGTCATATTATAAAAGAATTCATTTTCTAAGTAAACTTTCACTCACTAACTTATTGATAAATATCAGTTGTCTCTCTCTCAACACAAAAATGACATTATTCCTACAATAGAAGGATTATTCTTTGAACCCTTCTTCACTAGTGACTAGGAATAAACTAGGTTTCTATATCTAGTATCGTCATACTATAGGATTAATGGTATTTATTTAAAATATTATTCACATCATTATTTATTTTAATAGAAGCTAGGATTTATAAATAATTAATTACAATTGATATATGATTAATTATTGTTGCTACAAGATCAATTTATATTATTTCAAGGTCTTTTTCTATTGATATAGGATTTATTTATGTTTCTATAGGATAAAAATTATCATAGTCTAGCATACCTTGGCCTCTTAGCATCTGGTACGAAATGTTTCAAGGTGTATTTTTTGCATCTAATTCCATATCGACATAAATACTTGTGTAGTCATTAAATATCATGTGACAAAATTCTCACTTCATCAAAGAATGATAAGTACATCTATGGGTCCAATTGTTACTAGATGTTACATGACTATATATATATATATATATATATATATATATATATATATATATATATATATATATATATATATATATATATATATATATATCCTAGGGGTTAGTGGATGCATAAGAAAATTATTATGTCACTCCATGCATCTTTTGCATTTACACTACTTTGGAGTTATGTATTTCTTCCTAAAGGTGGTATGCACTCGATTGGACTATATCAATACAACATCCATCTTTTTTGGCCACTTGAAGCGACCTTCTAATGGTCTCCATCATCCTTCATAGTCATGAGCCATCTATAGTAACTACCACTTCAACCATCGACATCATGTTTACCTACCATTTCCTCACTCTATGGTGGTATGATGACATCATCCATGTTATCTCTTGCCAACCATGCATATTCAAGTAATATCATATCATGATGACTAATGTATTTATTTTTATTTATTGGAGAATCTATTTTATTTATTCTTTTTATACAGTAGTTGTGAGTTATCATGTTGATTTAATGGAGTGCCTATTACTACCAAAATATCCATAATAATCCCTTCACACTATATTTTCCATTCAAAAGTAAATTAATCATTTTTGCCACATAATCTCCCATCCTAATTTCTCTGATCCAACCTATCACACTTTCTATGATCTTACATCAATCAATGATGAGTGATCTGATAGAGGATGAGTGATATTTACATAAAGATGAAGATAATTCTACACAACCACCTTGAAGTATAAGATGCGGGTATATTAAACACGTTAAAAGGTAATAATTGATACTAACATTCCTAAAAACCTTGAATTATATATTTTTCATAACCATATAAAAACCTACATTAGTTATTTCACTCACTCAAACACCCAATTCTGCAACTCACTCATACTAAGATTCAATAGTTATGGGAGGCAACTATGTATGACATGGATTAGTAAGCCTCACACCTCTAATATAACATCCATATGTCATGGAAATATTCTAAAATGTAGGGTGGATCATATATCTTGAAAGGATAACTATCTAAAACAAAATTATAACTAAAGAATTTGTGAGTTTACTAGATAACGATTTGGCAACTCTAAAGGGCTTGCAAAATAAGATAATTGAGACACTTATTAACACCATGACTAGGTTACCCAACATTAGAGACTTATGAAACCAAATTTTGACACATATTTTGAAAGACAAATATTTTTTTGAAGGAAATAACTCTAAATATCTGCGAAACAATAGACTAGCCAACTATCGTTACCATAGGAATGGGCTAGAGTAAATATTTTGATTGTGAGATAATTCACATGCCAGGCTAGATATTTCATGTTTTAAGGAACCCACTTCAAATATTTGAATCATTTGAGCTATGAAATTCAAATAAATGTTCCAATATTTTTAATGAATATGTTAAGGAAAATTGTTGTAGAATATCAAAAGGGTAATCCAAAACTACTTACAAATCAATGCTTTATTGAATTAGTTTTCCAAGATTACGTAAAAATAATAAGACCCAACCGAAGTTGGGAAGAAATTTTTCAATTAACTAAATTATAAAAATTGAAGATGAAGAAGAGGGTCATTATTAAATACAGGAATAAATGGAATAACAAGTAATGGTTAAAGAGGAGTATGAATAAGAGAAAAGAAAATATATACCTTTAGAAGTAGATATCGATATGTTCCTTGGCCAAGAAACTTCAGTTACATAAGAACATGTTACTACATAAGAAATTCTAGTCACATAAAATAATTCAACATTATATTCAAGGGGCAAGGGAATGAAAAGGAGGAAGAGAAAATTGATCCTTCAATCTTCTTCATTAGCTGAGTTAGAGGAGAAAGTTCATCCAAAACCTAAAACTCCTCAGAAATCCAAATAACCACAAGCCTACAGTAGGAGATCTCATAATTTTAGATGGAAATTACATAAGAAAACAACATCCAAAACCCTTATGATAATTCACATAAATGAAAGGTCCTCTTGTGAGGAAGGCTAATAAAATAATGTTCCATCATCTAGTAGTGAAGAAGCTTCTACCTCATATTATTTACAAGAAACAAAGATAGATGATAAGGAATAAATAGGTGAAGAAGGACATTAAAATTAGAAAAAATAACACTCATATGGAAATAATAAGGAATAATAAATAGCTGAGGAAGATATAGGTTAATAAAAGGATGGGTTGAATGAGACAATCAAGCATAATCTAATGATTCAATATAAAAAGATCATGTCGCATCCATGCAACAATAATTCCCAACTCTAGATCAAGAATTATATGAAATTTAGTTGTTTATAATGAAGATTAAGGTAAAAATAAAACCATGCACTAAATACATAACCCACTTGCCATAACTAAGTCCCAACGTATAACACCTAAACACTCAACACTAGTGATTCATGCCTAGACTGTAGCCAAAGCATTTTCCTCCATATCCATCCAAACTAAAAGGTATAGTTCACCATTAAATATATCCAATATCATGATCCAATATATAAATAAATGGGTTGATATTTTTAAGCAATTACAGAAATAAAATGCTACATTAGTGAACAAAACTCAAGTTGATGAGAAACAAATTATGAAGTCAAAAAATAAGATGGAGGAAATGGCCAAGATAATAAATAAATGTACCAACATCCAACATAATAATATAGTGTAATACATATATCTATAGTAACAATGGCTCAAATTCAAGTTCATCATGATCTATTGTTATCTTCCATGTCAAGTATTAGACTCTAGAGTTTTTTTTTATATGTAAAATAATAGCCCAACAAAGGCACAATCCTAGTTATGTGAATTTTATATTCACAACTATGTTATGCCTCATCACCTATATTAGAACCCAAAATTAAATATAATATATGTACTATTTAACTATTTTTCCATATATATATCCAATGGATGTTGAAGAGGCTAATAAATTATAGATTACAATCAGAGGTGATGCAGAACATCACAAGATAACAAGGGAGGTTAGTGTTTGTAAGAGTTTCATAATGATATTTTATTTATATTGTGTGAGAATGAGTGGTATAATAGGGTCATATAGGGTGTGTTTTATTTATTAGGATCCTTTGGTTTGTGTATTCTTGGTCCTTTTAGAATTTCCTACCAAAAAGGGAATTTGTAGATTTGAAATTAGTAACTAGGCTTTAAGTGGTCTTTTTAGATTTAGGTCAAATGTAAATTATCCATTGATGTTTATGATAGGTCATATTAGGTATTATAAGTATGTGAAAGGTGTTTTCAATTTTAAATACATGAAAAATAAAGCTAAGGCATAGAGACTTGGATTTGTAACTACTACCCTACGTAGAGTTGACTAAAAGATGGAAGTTTTCTTGCATGTTTGGTGTCATAAGAGGATGGAATACATGTAAGTTATTAATGTGTATGGTATTATGAAGGTATATGAGGATAAATTATAATATATATTATTGGAGATAAAAAAAATTATTATTATAATTTTTTAATGAACTTTACCTTTGTAAATTATTTATTTTGATGGTTGTATAAACAATGAGATCAAGGAATAAAAGAAGGTTTTAAGGAGTAATTTTTATTCTTACATGACATTCATGGCATGTGATAAATCATAAATTTTTTAATTTACATACATTTTATTTATTTAATCATTTTTTATATAAAAATGTTCATCTACAACATAATCGATTTATGAACAATTATGCTCATCGACAGTCAAAGATTACAAGTGATATATTATTGATGGATTTTTAAGTGGTTATTAATTTTTGAGATCATAAAATGCATTTAAAATATATATTTTATGTTTTTAAATCCTTTTTTGATTCTTATTAATCCATATAAGTGTTAGAGTCTCACATAACCTTCACACACTATCCTTTTGTGCACTCAAAATTTATTAAAACTGCATGTTGAAGCCTTGGAATGATTGATCAATAAAAAATAGTTGTTGGGGAAGGTTAAAAATTTTGTGGAATACCTTTAAAATTTATTATAAGTTTTGTAACTGGTTTAAAACTTGTAATTTCCTCTTTTTATTGGTCTTGGCCACCTTGAGTCCTGTATAGATTTATTCTTGGGTTTCAATCTTGTAACTTGTATAAAATTTGTTTCCACATTTAAAATTTATTAAAACTTTAGATTATAGTATTATTTAAAAATATATCAAGGATTTTGTGTTTTTTAGTTTGTACATGACTATACAGTATGGTGTCTACATATGTGTCTTTGGAGTAGGCCTAAAGATACCTAAGTAGTACAGAGGTTTGGCATGTTAGTAGGGTTCCACTAAGAATTTTAATATAAAAAGTTATATGAGGTTGTAAGGTGATAAATGGTAACTAAATATGGTGTTATTTCATATTGAACTCCTATGTATTTTTCAAACCAACAATCTTTACAATAAAAAAGGATTACAATAAAATATGCCTTAAAGAGGAAAGTGTAGATTGTTTGAGTGTTCTAAATTGGATATTGTGCATGATGAGCAGATGTATAAGGGAGATATAAATAATCTAGTATATGTCCATATGAGCCCCATTTTGAATTAAATAACTTTATAAGTATTTATTAAGTTTTAAGGCTTATGAACCTATCTCAAAGATAGAACACGCTTGAATTATTAATCGAGAATGAGTTAGTGAAAATTGTGTTTGAGATGATGATGTTGGAGACAAGGAGAGAAGATTTTAGAGGATGAAAAAGATGATGTGTCTTCAATTTATAAATTAGGTATATATTTATGCAAAGAGGCTTTTGAGACTAGAAAAATAAATAATTGATCAAGGGTAGCCAAAGACAAGTAGTGTACCTATTAGAAAAAATAAGTGAAAGATCAGATAAGTGATTAAAATCAAGAAATCAGATATAAGTAAAGTAATCAAGAGAGTGTATGGATCAATTCATTCATCAAGTGGTATTAGAGTAGGTAATCTCTTGAATTAGTTTATGATTTTTAATATTAAACAATGTTATTTGAGGTTGAATGAAGTTAATTTATAGATGAGGACAAGTTTGGAGGTAGGTAAAAATAACATGAAATAAAGTATGAGAGTGATTAGAGAAACATAAAAAGATATATTTAAAATGTTTATATCAGAGGAGAAACTCTAATAATAGAGAAGAAAAACTCCAAGAACAGTAGTTCCAAGGTGTAAAATACTTGAATATGAGTGTCAATATACCAAGTAAACTAGATAACCTAGGGTGAGACACCAATTCAAGGTGAAAAAAGGCTATCTAAATGGTGTTGAAAAATACTTTCTTGAGAGAAGATGAAGATAGAGAATGTAAACTAGAGAAAGGGATTAGATAAGTTAGAGTACCAAAATGAAAGAAAGAAGAAGGAATACCCAAAGAGAAAAGGGTTGGTTCTTGAAGAGGATATGAGTGAGATAAATCACATGTTAGAGAGGATAATGCTATTAGAGAAGCTCATGAAATAAGAGGAAATCCAATGGTATGGCTAGGTAACGAGGAATAAGAGAGTTAATTAAAATCTAAGGCTACTCATGGAGAAAAGAGTAATGATTGTCATGATAAAGAGTTAGAATAAAAATAGGTTACTATGTAATTATCTCAAGGAGGAACTGAAGATTTTCATGAAAGGATGAAAATGTTTGTAGACAAGAGGAAGGTGAGCATCACTTTGAGGATAATAAGATGTTATGATCCCGATGGGCATATTTCACTAATGCTTCAAGGTTTTGGTGCAGTGGTTCATTACATGTGCTATCAGAGACTCCACTTGGGTTCAAGTCATAGAGCAGGTGGCTATGCCAACATGGCAGTGTTCATCTAGGGCTCCTACACACAGGGATCTTATGGTACAGGTGAAAATCCAGCCCAGATTTTGGGCTTCAAAAGCATGGTTGGATGTTATGATCCTGATGGGTGGATTTGACTAATGCCTCAAGGTTTTGGTGTAGTGGTTAATTACATAAGATAGTCACTGAGGATGATGAGAGGAAATATCTAAAGGCATTAGTAAAGCAATATAAAAAGGAGAAGATGGATGCAAACATGCCTCCATATTTTAAATTTAATTATTTCTTATCATGTGTATATTCAAGTAAATAAGTGAAGGAAGAATAAGTCCATGCTAAGGAGAAAAAACATGAAGGCATGAAGGAGAGCAAAAATGAAAACCATGTTTATGTTAAAGAATAAGATGATTGGGTAGTAACATATAGAGATATAGTGATTTACTACCATGGAAGAGGAGAGATGATTTGATAAGGAGATATTCAAGAATAAGGATGCCTCATTGAATGCATAAAAAAATCAAAATTGAATCAAGAAGATGGAGTCAAGAGGTATGAAGATCATAAATATGATTTTGTATTGTATAAAGTAATCAAAGAGTTTTAACATAAGATTCGAAGCAATAAAGATTTGTTAGATGAAAAACAAGACTAAATATTTGTTTATGAGAGGTGGAATGAATTTAAAATATAGTTGGCAGCCTTGGATCATGTTAGGAATAATGGAGAAAAGGACAAGGTCTATCCTAGAATAATTGTTGAATATATGATCACTTGACATAAGTCAATGGGGACTAAAGATAAATAAATGGTGATTGATAAGGAAACATAAATCATGAATAATAAGGGTGGATATAATAAGAGTATGAAGGATTGACACAAAATGGATATGGATCCCAAGTACAAGATATGGTACGACATATGAAAAAGCACAATGAGAAAGAGGAGTTATTATGGAGAATGTTGATGAAATAGGTTTAAGTTGATCTATTAGAGTTCCTAAATCAAAGTGAAAAGAAGGTGGGAGTTGTCATAAATGAGCTAGAGATATAATTATAAGATGAATAAAAGAAGACTTCAAGGACAAGGAGCATGTTCAACATAGAAACACTTGAATAATATGATCTTCTAGGTCATACAAGGGTAGGAAATCAGAAAAAAGTAATGAGTTACAATATAGAAGGTGGAAAATCATTGGTATAAGGTGAACCAAATAAAGTTACAATCCAATGTATGCCTAAAACTATTCACAAGATAATAATAGAGTCATCTAAGTTGATCAAGGAATAAGTATTGGCAGCTATTGATGTAAATAAAGAGTAGAGGTCAAGAGTGGAAAATAAATAACTAAAGAATATAAAATGGAATCCTATAGAGGCTTGGAAGAAGACTATAAAATCCATAGAGGAAGGAAAGGACTATAAGACTCTTGAAGAGACTATGAAGTGTCATGAATGTAATTTGATATGTACTTATCATGATGTTACAGGTATAGAGATGCAAGAGAGGGAGTCACTCTACGATCACATTAAAAGAAAATTAATGAAGCAAAATAGATCATGATGGAGCCAAGGAAAGATGAGGGAAACCATGATCCTCACAAAGAAAATGATTGGATAAATAAATAATGTTAGAAGGAGGATAAGATCAGTCCACATGTGATTATAAGAAATAGTATTATCAAGTTAACACTGATAGAGAAAAGAGAGGCTAGTCTTAGCCTAGGATCCAGCCAAAGTAATATTCAAAGAAATGAAGAATAAAGATTCATGGAAGGAGAGATAAAACTAAGTGAGCAAGAGAACAAGCAAATGAAGAAAGAGTAAGGTGATAAATCAATAAATTCAATTGGTAATGTTGTAGAGGTGATATTTTAAGGTATACATGATGATAGTAAGATTAAAAAATTGATAAAACATGTTATGTTATGATGAAATTGAATTGGTCAAGGAGATGTCATTACATTATGAACAATAAGGCTATGAGAATACTCACAATGGTAAGGTGGTGTATTATGAAGAGGCATATAAAGAGAATATTTTTGATAGTATTACAAGGTTGAAGATACATAAGAAGCTATTAGAGCATGAGGATGACGTAGAAAGCATTATTAAGAAGATATATCGGCAAAGAGTGCCTAAACAAATAATGACACATATGGAAGAAAACTATTGAGTAGGAGTAAGAGTGAAGAATATTAACTAACCAATGGAGGCAAAGTATTGTGAAGAGAAATAAGAGATGGAATAGAAGTTATATGAAGAAGATAAATAGTTGAAATAGATAATGTACTTAATAAAGGTAGAAGATGAGTTAGCAATGATGCAAGATAATTTAAGAAGATAAATAAAAGAGAACCATCTAAGAATAAATGAGAAAGGTAAGAGGATCAACACAAAGAGAAACTGATAAATCTAGATGAAGAAGAACTAAAAATCAAGGAAGAATTAGGAGAAAGTAAATTTGATTAAGCGATCAATTTTTTTGACTTAGGAAACTTGATGCATAACATAACAAGGTAATATGATAAATTAGTGTGTCTAAGAGTTTCATAATGACCTTTTTGGATCCTATGTGAGTGTGAGAGGACATAAAGGGGACTATAGAGTGTTTTTGGGTCATTATTAGTCTTTGGTTTGTGTGTTCTTCATCATTTTAGAATTTCCCACTAAAAATATATATGAAAGTGTGAATTTAGTGACTAGGCTTTGTGTGGTCTTTTGGGATTTGTTTGAAATGTAAAGTGTTGATAAATATTTTTAATAATTCATATTAGGTCCCACAAGTTTGTGAAATGAATTTTAAATGATAAATACATGAACAAGAAAGGTAAATCAAAGAAACTTAGATTTGTAATTACCACCCTATGTGGTGTTGGCCAAAAGAAGGATGCTTTCTTGCATGCTTGGTGTTATAAGAGGATAGAATACATGTAAGCGAGTAGTGTGTGTGATATTAGGTAGGGAGGAGAGGTGAAATTAGAGTACATATATTTTTAGAGAATAAAAAACCAACAAATATCAGTATTTGAATGAACTCTACCTTCTTTTATAAATTATGTGTTTTGATGGTTTTATTAACAATGAAATCAAGGAATAAAAGAAGTATTTAAAGATTATTTTGTGTCTTCAATGAGATTAATGGAATTGGACCAATGTTCTATTTTTGGTTTCTTTATACATAGTATCTTTCGTTAACCATTTTCAAGATAAAATAGGTTCATCTACATCACAATCTATTTAGAAATAATTCTGCTCATGTACAGTCGAGAATGACAAATAACTGATATATTATCAATGGTTATATAAGTGGTTACTAATGGTTTGGACAATAACCAATTTGTATATTTCATATTTTATGTTCTTAAATCCCTTTTTGAGTCATATAAATCCATATAAGTGCAATAATATCATAGAAACTACACACACTATCCTTTTATGCACTCAAATTTTGTAAAATTGTATGTTGGAATCTGTGAATGATTGATCCTGAAAAAATAACTTCTTCATAAGGTAAAAAAAATGGGTCAGACCTTCAATAGGTATTATAATTGTCTTAAATGGTTTAAATTTCAATGTTTTTACCTTTTTTATTGATATCAGTGACATACAAGCCTGTATAGACATAGTTTAGGGTTTCAATATTATAACTTTTAAAAATCTTGTACCAAAAATTAAAATTTATTAAAATTCATTATTTTAGTGTTATTTTTCATGATAGAATTTTTTTTTTTTTGAGTTGTTAGCTAACCATACAATTTGGTATGTAGGTTCATGCCTTTAGAATCAGATTAGAGAGACCTAATTGGTATAGAGGCTTTGTGAGTTTATAGGGTTACATTGGGTGTTGTGATCTATTTTTTTTTATGAAGTTGTAAGGGAAAAAGGGTATACAAATATGGTCTTAATTCAATTTCAACCCCTGTGGTCATTTCAAACCATCAAGCTTTAGGCTAAAACAAGGCTTTTAGATAATAAGCCTTAAAGAGGAAAGTGTAGATTGTTTTAGATTTCTAGTTTGGATATTGAGAATGATGATTGGATGTGTAAAGGAGATATAAATAATAAATTGGATATACATATGATTCCTAGTGTGAAATAAAGAATGGTGTAAGCATTTATTAAGTTGTTAGGCCTATTAACCTATCGAAAAGAATAGACAAGATTGAATTAAGAATGGAGAGTGAAGTAGTGGAAATTGTGTATGAGATGATGATGTTGGTGAAAAGGATGGAAGAGTGTATAGGTTGATAAATATGATATGTATTCAATTTATAAAAAATGACTATATGCATACAAAGAGGCTTGTGAGCCTATAAAATCTAATAATTCATCAAGGGTAGTCAAAGACAAGTAGAGTACATAGATCAGACAAGTTATTAAATGTAAGAAATAAGCTCTATGTAAATTAATGAAGATATTGTATGGATAGTGTATTCATCAAAACGAATAATAAATTAAATTAATGATTAGAATGAAATCTAGAATTCTAGAAAACATCATTCAGGAATGGGTTAGCTTTATGAATAGAACATAAGTCTATTTTAGGTTTGTAGAATAAAAATTGAAATATCATAAATTTTAATTTGGATTAAGTGATTCTATAGGATAATACACCTGCATATCTTGCATATCTATGTGCAGAGAGATCACCATGGAGTTGAAGAAAATGGATCCATACTCACCTTTGAATATGACAATAATTTATGATAATGTCAATACATATATCAATATTGCTAAAAGTAAAGAAAAAATAATAATATATCATGTTATAACCTCCCTCATTCTAGTATACTATACCATATTGGAAGGGGAAACATCCATTAGATCAGAATAAGGAATTTGAAACAATATGAAGAGAAACATGGATTTTATGATGAAAGGTCAAGTGGTTCTTGGGAATCATTTGAATTCAGATTTGTATGTGCATTTAGGTTGAAAAGGTTTGTTTTTCAAGGAAAATAAACATATTAAATTGCAGGATGTGATGACCCCAAAAATGGCATGTTTTGAGAATCTATTACATACTTATAACCTTGATCAATCTAGCCTTTATGAGACTATCTTGTGTATATTCCTACTCAAAATAAGTCTAATATATGATAGCTATATACTAGTATATTTCATAGAGTAATAATATTTTTATTTATTATTTACATAGATATGATTATATTTTTTTATATGTCTTATTACTTGTAATATTTGTTTAATAAATTTAAAAAAATAAACAAAGATATTCCTTGAGAAACTAGAGTCAATGTATGATAGAACCAATGGATCCTATGTAAATGTATCTTATAGCTAAAGGATCATGTGTCAATGAAACCTATAGCCAAAGGATCATGTTTAATTGCATGTTGTATCCCTATTATCCTATGTTAATGCATCTTGAAACAAAAGGATTATATGTCAATGCATCTAACAACCAAAGGATCTTATGTCAGAAAATCATATATCAAATTGATGGAAGTTATGAGAAAAATGTTTTGGGGACTATGAAACTACCAATTTAATTTTATAAAATTGCTAACCACTTACAGGAATCCCATAATGACTACAACGTGAAGGAAGTTAAACTTTCCTAGGCTACTTACTACCACAAAATTTTTGAGATTGTAATAGCAAGGTTTGAATTCATGAATAGATTATGTTACAGTATCTATAAATAAAATTTTATAATTAATTGCCTATTAGTATTGATGTGTTCCATTAAGTAGAGTTTAACCTTAAGAGCCAATTTCTATTTTCTATAACTAAACATTCTCATTACAACTATGCTTGTTTGTATTTATAGTTATGTCATAAATGTAAAAATACCACCTATAATTTAAATATAACATAACATAGATGTAAAAATTATTTGGAATTTATTTTGAGATTAAAAGTGTGTAAGCATATCAAACAATCCAATTGAGATATTGTAATATGTTATAACAATCTTAAATGGCTGAAAGGTTGATCATCATACCATTTTAATGGATTCTTAAATTATATTATACCAATATATTATATCCACTTAGTCACTTTATATCTCTAAGACAATATAATGAAAATAGTACCCAATATTTTGTTATCAAATTTGACTTTGTATTAGCTCTATTATAGTGCTCTGTCTACGCCTGATTTGTTCTTAGAAAGGATGTTTGATTCCAATTTCCACATAATAAACCTATTTAATGAACTTATTATTTATTATATATTATATTAATATAATAAAAATCCAATAATTTTATTGGTTTCCAACAAAACTAATCTCAGTAACAACTTTTACACTTTAGGTCTCTATAGGCCTACTCTAACTTTGATAGGTGCTAATTCAAATGACTTCAACCAGTGAGTTGAATTACCTTAAAATAATATTTTATAGTGATTATTTATCATGTAGATACCATAATGTAATATTTTCAACCAAAAAAAAAGACTAAACATCAATTATCTTCTCATGTTCTTTGTTTTCTCAATGAAAACAAACTACAAAACCAATACACATTAAGAATTTAATCATTATACATGGATTATTTTCATTTTATAACAGTTGGAATTCATTATAAACAACTTATACCACCTTATTGCATTGTTTAAATAATTTTCACTAGTTAAAAATTGAGTTATCGTTTAATTTTTGCCTTAAATCCTCTTTTTGGGTTTTACAAGAAATACAAAGCCTAAGATTTCTTTATGGATTTTTAATAAAGACAAAACACATACTCTATTTTCAAAAAAATATGTGAGGGTATTGGGAACCTTATTTATACTTCACAATACTTATAATGATCACTTGTAATGTTTAGTATGCATTATAGATCCATGTAAATGACTGTGAATGCAAAAAATAGGGTTTCTTGAAGATTTCAACTACTTAGACCTTGAAAAAAGTGAAAATTATACTTAAATTGAATTAATTCCTCTATATTTATTTAATTAAAATATGAGTTAAAAAAATATTACTATCATATGTATTTTTATTTTAATAAAAATACGCTTCATCATACACAAAACCTTATTACGATGATAGAATGTCAATATAATCTTTTTTTGTCTTAACATTCAAGATTCATCTTAGGACCATTAGGAAAAGATGTAAAAATAAAAAAACATGTGAATTGGTAACTTTCATCCATATCAAATTATTTTAATACCAAAAAAGTATTCATTTATTGATCATTTACATAGTCACATTTAAATTCTTGTAGGATTAAAGGCTTTGTTCACTCCTCCCCTCCCTTAACAACTCAAAATGACCATGAAAACTAAATGTGACACTTGTATAATTTTAATCTTTTCAAATATTTATAATAAATACATAAAAAAATTAAATTTTTATTTTGGTGGGACAACTTGGCAACACATATAACTAACCTATAAATTGACTTCTAAGACATTTAACAAGGCATTTATTGATTTATTTGACTACCTAAGACTCTAGGAAGTCTGGACACCACCGTGTCATCATAAATTAAATGATGTTACTATATCACATATGTTTCAACAATATTTAGTAGATTACAATGTATATTTTTAATTCTCAACAAAACTTTAAGGTATACGATAATGTGAACATGCAATAAAATATCTAATAAATTACAACAATGTCCTAAAGCTAAAATCAATGAGAATATTTAAAAAGTGAAATGATGAATAATATATGTATATAATAGATCCATAAAATCCATATAAAGGCATAGAAAATGTGCACAAGTTTGATACAATATCTTGGTTTAATTTCATATAGGAATATAATACCATAAACAACAATACAAAACTATGCCATAAAACATGATATTAATCATCAAAATGCATGACTTTCTTTGCATTACTTGTAGAATCCTGTCCCTAGTATGCCTTTCTCATAAGTAGAAGTGTCAGATCTGGATGATTAAGAGTCCTCTTCCATTCAAAACTCATCTTTAGCTCAAACTGTTCATATGAAAATATTGTCAAAAACATTACATGTACGTGAACAAGATAATAATAAAAATTAACAAGTAAAATTTTTAAAATGACATAAAAATTATTTATAGGGGAACTTACCATAAGATGGTGGTGACATTCAATTTGGGACT
>JARHVA010010308.1:65000-182500 GCA_037957365.1 Torreya grandis | reverse complement strand
TCTAACCATTATTATTCTAATGACAAGGCCTTATAAATTGTGAAAAAATATATAAACTTTTTTATTACCCTTCACTTCTAGTTATAAACATGTACCTATTTTCTAGCTTCCTAACATTTGTGTCCCAGTTAGACACATGCATTAACACAAGTTTACATTTTTCCTAAAAAGTGTCTAATACACAAAAGTCATCTAATTTTCAACATAAAGATATATTAAAGGTCAAAATAAGTGATTTAATGTGATCTATTTATAAAAGGGATTGATATATATATACACGATCAACCATCATTCATTGCACACCTAAAAATACCTAGAAATCACATACAATTCACAAGGAAATATACCAAGAAGCACTCAATTAAGCATTCAAGTGATAAAATATGCTCTATTTATCCCTATTTCTATATCAATCATAGAATAAATATTTATATAATTTTGAATCATTCAAAGAGTAGCCCATGAACCATATTTGCTTGGTTATAAATTAGGTCACTAAATATCTTTGCTTATCACACATTGCATACTTATACACACACAAGCCAACACATAGGGGATGTGTGTGTGTGTGTGTGTGTGTGTGTGTGTGTGTGTGTGTGTGTGTGTGTGTGTGTGTGTGTGTGTGTGTGTGTGTGTGTGTGTGTGTGTGTGTGTGTGTGTGTGTGTGTGTGTGTGTCTGTATGTATATATATGTATATATGTATGTATATATATATATGTATGTATATATATATGTATATATATAAGTTCATATTAATAATATTTTATATATAGGCATCATTAATTGAGATAGGGGTCCTTGAGGTAGTTTGACACTATGAGCCCAACAACCTATTTTTACCATAACCACTCTAAGGGTGAAGAAATAGGTTTTGATAATTTGAAAAAGAGTGATAAAATACATGCACAATCTAAAGACATCAGAATAAAATTTGAAATAAAACCTAAAAGTTTCTAGTTGGTCACATATAGATCTAGTTATTACTTCATACAAGACATATGCAGTAGGGTTAGACACCTACATCATTACAACTATCTAGATTTGACGTAAGCATCTGATGCCACATAAAGAGTGTTTAAAATATATGATGATTATTCCAAGATAATATTATAATCCACTTACATCTTTTTATAGGTCAAATGTGCATGCACATAGTAAACAAACTAAGTATAATTTGTTTCTAATTCATTACACTATCTAAAATTAAGCATACTTTACTTTTTTTAACAATCTCAACTGTATAAATTCAAAATATTTTTTATTTGAGTTTTCTATTGATTGGCCTACTTATTATGTTAGTTTTTAACCTTGTGTAAAAATGAATATAATAACCTTTACTCTCAATTACCCCATTTATCTAAATTTAGGGTTAAACATTTAGTGAATGAAACTTTTGGTCTCAAAACCTTATATTGACCTAGGGTTGTCTTTTTTAATTTCTAATTGATGTAAAATTATTATTTCATTTTTTTTATTTTTTATTTATAAGAAATGGGAAATTTTAATTAGAGAAATTGTTTTAAAATAAAAGATAAATAAACATTAGTAACTTATCTCAATTAAATGAGGGACTTAATGGATGCATTTTTTTATGTTACAAGCTATTAAATTGGTAAACATGACAAGGCTAAGGGATCCTCCCATAGTTAAGGTGAATCCTTAAGTAGAACTATAATTTATTCCATATAAATCACCCTCCCCTTGAGCACATCATCTCTTTGTATATATAACATGTGCATGGGTTATGTGTTTACACCATTGTTCCTAAAAACAAATCCTATTATTTCTGCATCCTTCATGGAAATATTTGCACTTTAACTCACTTACTAGTTTCACTACCTATGTCAAATCAATCCATGGGTACACCTCATTTGTTGACTTCTCAAACCTAAAAAATTAGTGATAAAAATGTGCAAGACCTTATAAAAAATTTAAAAAAAATTTAATCGAAGGTTACTATCGACAATTATGATCCCATAAGTCAAATTGTAACCTCTACCATTTGAATCTCTACAAGAAAAAGACTTCAGGTTATCAAAGAAGAAGACTTTGGGTTTTTATTAAAATATAATTGAAGAATTCATTATTTTTGGAAAGTCTTTTCCAAAATCCCAAAGGGTAATTTGCAATAGTTACTATACACGAATTCCTTCAAACTTTTGTCTGAAGGAATTGTCCATTTTAAAAGGAGAAGTTAAAGATAGATTTCCTTTAGAATTTTGTCAGAAGGAAATGATCAAAATAAATAGAGGGAATTTTTTAAAATTTTGAAAGAATTCCTTCAGACAAATTATCTGATATAATTCCTTCAAAAATCTTACTCATTCTTTTGGGAAAGTCTTTTATAGAAGCTAAGAGGACCATTACAAAAATCTAAAGGGCTTGTCAAAAAATCTGAAGGGCTTGTAAAAAATCTTGAAGGGTAGTTCCAAAGACCTAAAGGGTCACTTTACCTTTAGGAAAGTTCACTTCACTAATTTTTGAATAGTCATAGATCAAAGACCAAGGGGTCACATTCCCTTCAAGAAAGTTACTTGGCAAAAATTCGAAGGACAATTGGAAAGAATCTTGAAGGGTATTTTCCCTTTAGGAAGGTTCAATTCAATAATTTTAAAATAACTTTTATAATAATTATGAGGGTACACTTGAAGTAAATCCAAAGGATCATTTGCAAAAAATTTGAAGGGTCAAATCCATGGTAAAGTGGACTATTTGTAAAAGTCCAAAGGGCAAGTGGATAAATACAATTTTTCAAAGGGTTCATTCATTTATCAAAGGGTCCTTTACAAAACTCTAAATGAATCTTTTGCAAGATTTCACTTCAAAGTTGCCAAAAAGGACCATTTAAAAAATGTTGAAGGGCTTTCCCAAGAAGCTCAAAAGGCTAAAAGGACACTCTCCAAAAACTTGAAGGGTAGAATCCCTTTGGGAAAGTCATTATTAAAAATGCCAAAGGGACATTTTAAAATTTTGAAGGGTAATTTGCAAAGGAAAAAAGATAGTTCCTTCAGACTTTTTATCTGAAGGAAATGAACAAAGTTGTGGATAAAAAGTCTAAAGGAGTTTCTTTAGACAAATTATCTGAAAGAATTCCTTTGAATAAATTACCCATAGAAAAGTACCCAAAATGGATACCCATGAAGGATAAATCATAGATAATTTATCTGAAGAGAAAAATCTAAAGTAAATAGACAAAGACATAAGCAAGAAAATTATCAAATAAAAGTCCATAGAAATAAACAAAGCTAGAGGTAAAAGGAAGAGCCTAAATAAATTGTCCATAGGAAATAGATAGAGACAAAACCAAAAAATGCAAGAGATTTCAATAGCCAATAAATAGATTAACATATTAAACAACATGCAAAGTGGCCCAAATCAAGATTAGACACATCTAAGATGTGTAACCATTTCAGACACAACTCTATCAGTTCTAAAATTGGAGACTCATTTGCATGAAGGACTAAAGGATTTTAATGTTGGATATTTAACATGGATTTCATGCATGCACTCTTACTTATCTCATTCATCTAAGCCTTTTAAATGTTTCTAGTAGTTCAAGCCGAGTTCTAAATTCAATTTTGGCATTGATTTCATGCAAAGGAAATCCTTTCAAATGTTTCCAATAGCTCAAGAGGAGTTCTATATTTGGATATTGGCATAGCATCATACATGTTGGAAGTTTTAACTCAAGCTTAGGCCCACCATTTATTTTCAATGCCAAAGATCTTTTCATGAAAGACAAAAGACAAGAAAATATTTTTAAAAGGCTTTGTTCTCTTAGTGTAGCTGAATTGGACTTAGGTTGAAGTGGGAGTTGATTTCCTCTTTTATTTTTCGTGCCAGCCTCTTAGCTATTGTATTCTTTTCTATATAAGTTAGCTTTTTAGCCTTGAATTATATCCCTCTTTTTTCAAGATCAAATCCTACCAAAGACTAAGTTTTATAACCTTTTTTAGATTAATAGGACTATTTTCAATTTCCAACTACTGGTATAGTGTACTTATGTTAGTGATTTGCACATGTGATAGAATTTTCTTCCTTGCTAAGTCTTGATTGTTACCTAGTTACTAGCTAACTAGATTATGTAGGTCATGTTCTATGTTTGATGTCTTTTGGCTAAAGTTATAGTGGATGCAAGTGGGTTGTTAGTGCCTTAAATCAGGCCTATTCCATCATTTCCCTCAAGATTTAATCACCAAATAAATCCTTTTCATAAAATAATTATGCATATTGGTCAATTGGAGTTGAAAGTTCAACCATTTTCTTGTCTAGATTAGTGTTTTTTAGGATCTTAGATTGAGTTGATCAATTTAAAATATAGGTGTATCACTAGCATTAGATAAGATTTTATTTCAAGTTTCCTTCTCTTTTTTCCTAACAATTTATAGCATAGATAAAAGATCCTAATTGGTACACCAAAGGGAGCCAACCCTTAGAATCTAGAGATTTAATCCATTGATTAGGTCACCCATAGCCTATGATTGTTTTCATGTTTTAGTAGACTGTGAAAGCCTAAAACTACCTTCATAAGGGTGAATGTATGATTAATAATAGTTTTTTTCAATCTTAGTGGGGCCAATTGGAGCTGGTCTTGATGAAATTTTAGTTGTAATAGTGTTCTTCAAGAAGAATTTGGTGACTCCTAGCTCAAGTAGTTGCTTCTAATAATCTAGTCACAGTTTCCATATAAGTATATTTTTATTGCATTATCATGAATGATTTTTGATGGTTGTGTATGAACAAAATTCCTATGCTATGTTTTCTTATCATCCCAATGATGTATCATACCAACCTTTTTATGATATCATGAGCATTTTTATGATCTTAATCAGGCTTATCGGGAGTATTATCAAAGCTATATTGAGCCTTATCAAGTTTCTCATGATCCTTATCAAGCGCATGACTCTTACCTTCCTTGTGAGCCATATCAATCTCAAGATCAGATTTCATCTTTCTCATATGGATATGATGTTGCATATGAGTGAGTAGTCTTGTCTTCAAGAAATAATGAATGAAATAGAGCTTAGAATACTAGCATATGCAAGGAAAGTTTATTTAAATTCTCAATATGAAGAAGTGAATGGTCTATTCCAAAACATGTCTAATGATCTAAAAGAGATAAATAAGATATGCATTTTTGTATTAGATAAGATTAGGGCTTGGGAGATTCAGAAAGTCAATTTGAACCACTTGTCTACAAAGGGTTCTTATGTTCCTTATTCTCATGAAGTTCTTAATCATGCCTAGTGTGTCCTAAGGGAGATTCCTAGTTGTATTCAAGATCCTATTCATGAGACTAAACCTTCTTATAGTCCCCTTTCTTCACCACTCATCTCTCAAACATGAGTTGTATATAAGGACAAAGAGGTTTTTGACTTTGATGAGGTAATGGCCAAGTAGAAGGAACAAAATATAGAGGTCTTTAAGAGTTTATCTTTCCCTCCTCTCCAAAACTCCCTAAATAATTCCATTTTACTCAAGATTCCAAAATATGATTATGATCAACCTTGCATGCTTTATTTTCCCTCTCAAACAAATGAATTTCATCACCCTCCCACCATTTCCCTTCTTTAGAAGGAACCTATTCTCTGGAATATTGAAAAATAGGTTGATCTACAGGTCAAGTTCTTGCAGAGTGTGTAAAGGATGGTTAAAGTGTGTTTGAGGAAGAATTTACTATTGATACTTAACTTAAGGTTGTAGTTGAGAATCCAATTATAGTTAAGAATGAGAAAGTTGATCTTAATGTGAAGGCACTCCAAGAGGAGTTGGTACAAATTGAAGTCATAAATGAGCTATAAATGTCTCATATTGAGAAGGATCCAGATAGATTTCAATCTAATTCTATTCAAAAAGATCAAAATGAGAAACAAAAAGATTATTAGTAGTTTTACTTTGAATCTCTACAAGAGATTAAAGAACTTTATTCAGATATATTGTCTATCAAAGAGCATGCTTATGAGAAATTTGATCAAGAATCACCTATCCAAGATCATAATATAGATTGGTTTTCCTATTCAAAACTCCCTGAAGAGATGGATGAACTTGTAGTAGTCAATAAGAAGGATATGGTCACTCAAGAACAATACATAGATGAGATATCACTTGACAAAGTGGTAGATGACAAGCAGTATGAAAAGATTGAGAAGTACTTGGTGACTTTGTCTTTGTTGGTGACTGGTTTGCTATTTATGACTCATCTGAAAAGATGCTAATATAGTTGGTAGATAAGAAAAATTCCTTATCAAAGGTTACGATTAATAAACATCCTACCTTGTAACTTTTACCATCTCTTGGAGTGACTGAGTTTATTATTTTCCCTTTTGATCTAGGTGGATCATGCTTTGTCATGGTTAGCTAGGTTCTTTGTTAGTTTTTTTCCCTCCAAGTGTTGTTCAAGCACATTAGTTTAGTCTATTTTTATCCCAAATAAGTGACTTGTTTGTATGGTTTCTTTGTTTAGTTAGTTTCCCTGATTTGTGTGTTTCCCTTCTTATTTTTGAAGGATGAAGGTTACTTCATGTCTAGTCAAAGGATATTTGTAGTCATGGACTAGGTTTACCATTTTTTTGTGAGTTCAATATCATGTTTATGGTCTGAGTTCTCAAGCATATAAGGCATGCTTCCCATTTGATTTGGAAAAATGTTGACAATCCTGACCCCATAGGTCAAATTGTAACTTCTACCATTCGAATCTTTACAAGAAAAAGAGTTCAAGTTCTCAAGGAAGAAGACTTGAAGTTTTTCTTACAAGCTGATTAAAGAATTCATTCTTTCAAGAAAGTATTTTCCAAAATCCTAAAAGGCAATTTTCAATATTTCCTATACAATAATTCCTTCAAACTTTTGTCTGAAGAAATTATCCATTTTAAAAGGAGAAGTCGAAGATAGATTTCCTTTAGACTTTTTTTTTGAAAGAAATGACTAAAAGAAATAGAGGGAATTTTAAAAAAGTTTGAAGGAATTTTTTTGGACAAATTATCTTAAAGAATTCCTCTAAAAAGATTACTCATTCTTTTAGGAAAGTCTTTTATAGAAGCTTAGAGGAGCATTACAAAAATTTGAAGGGCTTTTCAAAAAATCCAAAAAGCTTGTCAAAAATCCCAAAGGGTAGTTACAAAAACCTGAAGGGTCACTTTCCCTTTGGGAAAGTTCACTTCAAAAATTTCTGAAGAGTCAAAGATCAAAGGTCGAGGGGTCACTTTCCCTTTAAGAAAGTCACTTGGTAGAAATCTAAAGGACACTTTCTAAGAATCCTAAAGGGTATCTACCCTTCAAGAAGGTTCACTTCAAGAATTTCAAAAGGACTTTTACAAGAATTCTGAGGGTACACTTGAAATAGATCCAAAGGATCATTTGCAAAAAATCCAAAAGGGTCAAATCTATAGTAAAGTGGACCATTTACAAAAGTTTGAAGGGAAGGTGAACAAATACAAAATGCTGAAGGGTCCTTTGCAAAAGTCTGAAGGGCTATTTAATAAGAGTTCACTTCAAAGTTGCTGAAAAGGACCATTTACAAAATGATGAAGGGATATTCCAAGAATCTTAAAAGGCTAAAAGGACACTTTACAAAAACTTTAAGGGTAGAATCCCTTCGGACAAGTCATTAAAAATGCTGAAGGGACATTTTAAAAACTTGAAGGGTGATTTTCAAAGGAATGAAGATAGTTCCTTTGAACTTTTTGTCTAGAGGAAATGAAAAAAGTTGTGGACAAAAAGTTTGAAGGAATTCCTTTAGATAAATTGTTCGAAAGAATTCCTTCGAATAAATTCCCTATGGGAAAGTACCTAAAATGAAGACCTAGGAAGGATAAACCATGAACAATTTGTATGAAGACAAAATTTTGAAGAGAAAACTCCAAAGTGAATAGACAAAGACATTAGCAAGAAAAGTCACTGACAAAAGTCCACAAAAAAAACAAAGCTAGAGGCAAAAGGAAGAGCTTGAACAAATTATCTGTATCAAATAGATAGAGAAAAAGAACTAGAAAACAAAAGAGATTTCAACAACCAATAAATATATTAACACATTCTATAGCATTCAAAGTGGGCCAAAGTAGGATTAGACATGTCCAAGATGTGTAACCATTTTAAACATGACTCTATTAGTTTTAAATATGGAGACTTATTTTCATGAAGGACTCAAGGAGTTTAACATTGGAGAGCTTAACATAGATTCTATGCATGTACTCTTATATGTCTCATTCATCCTAGCCTTTCAAACATTTCTATTAGTTCAAGCAGAGTTCTAAATTCAATTTTGGCATTGATTTCATGTAAAGGAAAGGATTTCAAACATTTATAGCAGCTCAAGAGGGGTTCCATATTTGGAGATTGGTGTAACATCATGCATGTTGGAAGTTTTGACTCAAGCTGAGGCCCACCATCTATTTTCAATGCCAAAGAGCTTTTCATGCAAGACAAAAGACAAGAAAATATTTTAAGAAGGCTTTGTTCTCTTGGTTTGGCTGAAATTGGACTTGGGTTGAAGTGGGAGTTGATCTCCTCTTGTATTTTTAGTGCCAACCTCTTGGCTGTTGTATTATTTTCTATATAAGTTGGCTTTTTAGTGTTGAATTTTATCCCTATTTTATAAAGATCAAATTCTACAAAAGACTAAGTTTTGTAACCTTTTTTAGATTAATAGAAGGACTATTTTTTATTTCCAACTACTGGTATAGTGTATTTATGTTAGTGATTTGCACATGTGATAGAATTTTATTCCTTGCCATGTCTTGATTCTTACCTAGTTACCAGCTGACTAGATTATGCAAGTCATGTTTTGTGTTTGATGTCTTTTGGCTGAAGTTATAGTAGATATAAGTGGGTTTTTAGTCCCTTAAATTAGGCCTATTCCATCATTTCCCTCAAGTTTTAATCACCAAATAAATCCTTTTCATGAAATACTTATGCACAGTGGTCAATTGGAGTTGAAAGGTCAACCCTTTTCTTGTCTAGATTAGTGTTTTTAAGAGCTTGAATTGAGTAAATCAATTTAAAATTAGGTGTATCACCATCATTAGATAGGATTTTCTTTCAATTTTCCTTCTCTCTTCTCTTGGTAGTTTGTAGGGTAGAGTAAATATCCTAATTGATACACCAAAGGGAGATAGCCCTTAGAATATAGAGATTCAATCCACTGATTAGGTCACCTAAAGCCTAGGATTGTTTCCATGTTTAACAGATTGTGAAGGCTTGAAACTACCTTCACAGAGGTGTAAGTTTGATTGATAATAGTTACTAATATTGATAAAAATTCTATGAATTTGCCTTATGCAATTGATTAACAAGAGGTGTTACATAATCCTCTTACACCTAAGATATATTTTCACCCCCTTAACAACTATTTTTATTTCACCTAAGTTCAAATTTCATGATGGAAAGGTTTATCCTAAATAACATCTTCAATACTTCCATGTGGCATTCCTTAATTATGCCTCTAATGATAAACTTTTAACTAGACTATTTCCTAGGATCCTCAAGGACTATGCTCTAAGGTGGTTCTATGATTTACCAATCTAATCAGTAAAATCATTCAAACCTCTTATGGATCAGTTTTTAGCACACTTCTCTATCAAAATTAATAAAAAGGTAACCTTCACCAAAATTGTAAAAATCAAACAAGTAACAAATGAACCTATCAATGAATTTGTCTTGAGGTACAAGACAATGATGGATAAAATGACAAATCAAATGGTAGATAAATAACTTCAATATATCTTCAATCAAAGTTTTATTTCCCCATTATATGAGTCTCTTATTTTCATAAAGTTCAAATATTTTGATGAATTATGTCATATTATTAGAGATCATGAAATAAAATTTATTTCATTGAATAAGCTTAAGTATGTAGTAAACACACTGAGTACATCTAGTAATAAGTTTTATATCAAAATAAAGATACAAGGTCAAACCTACATATCTTAAAAGGACATATACAATTGTTAATGTAGTGTCACAACAACCTAATCATGTTGCCTTATCCAATGCACCAAGGATATAGTTTACACAATTACCCAAGTCTCTAGATTTGGTACTTAATATTCTTATAGATTGTCATCTTATATCTCTCCCTCCTCCCATAGAGGTTGATATGAGTAGACCTCTACCTCATGGATATGATTCCAATTCTTACTTTGACTATCACTAGGGCCATGAGAATTCACTAACTAATTTTATACCTTAAATCATAAGATCCAATACCAATGAATATAGTCTTACATTTAATGATATTCTAAAAGATTTAGGGTCACAACTTCATGACCATCAAAACAAAAATATGTTTAGTGATCCATTACAAGGTCATTCAAAGAAGAATATAGAATTTGAATTGGCATATAATGTATATAATCCTCCACCACATTATGGGAACCCATTAGATGGTATTATTTTTACTTATACATGACATATACCTCCTATGGCTCAAATACACTCTATTATTTTTAATGATAGTGAGATTATGTATAATGACTCAGATCTTCATTCATTATTTATTAAAGAATACCTTGATCAATAGCCCATCCATAATTTTATTATTGATAATGGTGATATCTAAAATGTCTACACCATGAAATTACTTGCACATTTAAGATATACATATTATTATTTTTACCCTTCAACCAAAATGGTCAGAGCATTCAATGGGACCCCACACCACATTCTTGGTGAGATTGATTTACCTTTACAAATTGAGACAACACATGTGGTCACTACCTTCTCAATTATACCATACATGGTATTATATTATATGTTATTTGGATGACCTTGGATGCATAATTTTTTTGCAATACCTTCCATAGTGCATGGGTGTATTAAATACATTCATAACAACATAGTAGTCATAGTTATTAGAATTCCATATGAACATCCACTTGAACAAGAGAATTTTATTATAAAAAACTAATTGTAAAAATTATTAAGTTTATTACTTTGTGAAATGATAATCAACATTAAATTACATTTCTTTGGTGGTCCATACTCAATAAACCATTAAATTAAATATACACAGTGAATGCCAAAAAATACTCATCTACTACTACACAACATACTCAGTTATCTAGAGAAACTAAAACATGTTTCTATTATTGATAATTAAAATACATTATAGATAAAAAATAATGGGTTCCACAAAACTATACTCCTCTTAATACCTCTTTGAGACCAAAAATTCCTATGACACATATATAGAGCATCGCATAGATTACAGTGCTAGATATTACACCTATACATGTTCCTTGATAGTACCACTAATTTATTATATCATATTTAGAGTTTAGAGCACTTCAATTTGAACATACCTTAGATGGGATAATATTATATACTTTACCTTTTCCAATTTTTTTAAAAATCAAATATTTGAAAAATAAAAAAAACATTCAAAAAATAAAAAAATATAAATTTATTCAACATATTCCTAGTTGTATTATTGCTTATACATATGTTGTTGATTCCATTTTCATAAATATCATATATTTCATTTCTTATATACACATATTTCACTCATAATTAGAGTGTGATACATGCATACCCATATACATGATATATACACATACAAATTTTGTGACTTCCCACTACTCATATCATAAGTATGTTGGGCCATCCGATTCTTTAATCATGATACACCCAAGTTATATTATTGCATGATCACTTTAAATTATCATGTTTGAGATTATATAATTACACATGCATATATCCATTGTTATATCTTTTAAAATGTACTTGATATGCAATGTACTTAACATTTTGTAAACAAATAGGTTTATAAACTAGTATCCAATGTTCATGTTGGTTACCTATATTCCTTGATTTTTTATGCACTTCCTTGATTATATTCCTTACTTGATTATATTGAATTATATTTATTATTTGAGTATTTGAATATGATCCATTTATTATGGCCCACTGATCTGAGCAACATTTCAGGGGATAATTCGGGTGATGGTTCTACCCCAATTGATGGCAGAACTTTTGGGAGCCATATCTTTTCCACCATAGCTCCGTTTGACTCCCCATTTGAACTGTTGAAAAGATAAGAATGAGATGAATTTCATGAGATGGAATAGATATTTTATTAGTGGGTTTTAACCCCTAAAAACCAATGGAAGTGACCCAAATTTCAATTTTAGTAGTGTAGTCTAAAAATAGTAAGTTTTTAAAAATGGTAATTCCTCAAATTCTGTATTGTTGTGAATAGTGGAAGTCAAACCACTTAATTTACCTTGAGATTTGTCACCTTAAACATCCTCCTAATACCTTTAAAATGTGTATAAATTAATATGTAACCCAAAAAAGAAATCAGACATCTCTTCCCGAAGATAGGCATATGTTGTATCCACAATTTTAAGCAATAAAACATCTCTTCTCAGAGATAACATTATTACAATTATGTTGTTCTTGTTTCTTGAATTATCTTCAAACCAAAGCTTCTGAGTTTTGGATCATCCACATGTTTTTATTTTTATATTTAGACATTTAAATATGTGACTCTATCTTGTATGTGGACATTTGAATATGTCATTTCTATTGTTTGTGAAAATTTGATTAAGTCATGTTCCTTTCATTATGACACATTTGAACATGACCCTTGTATGAGGTCTCCTTAGACCATTTACTTTTATTTTAATTTTGAGTGCTCTTGTGGGTTGGATTTATTATTTGATGATCTTGTACTATTACCCTCTAGACATATGATATATATCACACATTTTAGGATTTGATGTGATCACATATTACATGCCTCAATACTATATATACCTAGACATGTTACTCCTATATGATACATGATCCATACAAAACTTATGAAATTATCTTCTCCTTTGAGGTAATGTAACTACCAGATTCTATTTTCACTCACCTCAAAAGGGGTTATATAAGTGGGAGAATGTCATAGAGTCATGTATTACACTTTTTTAAAATTTTAGATTACAATTGGGGCATGTAAAATAAGCATGACCTCCACACTTATTTATTACTCAACACCTCTAGATTATAGTGGGAGCACATTAAAAAAACATTTATTCCACATGTCAACAGTTCTCAAATTCCATATATTAAGTGGGGGAATGTCATAAAAATATGTTCTCCACACTCTCCTATTGTTACTTACACAACACGTCCTAATTTTACCACTAAAATCATATAACCTCTTTTTATTTGGATTTTATTCTTATGACGTAATAAAGTCTGGGTGCTTTTTTACTCATGGTCTAATTGAAAAATTATTCAAAAAGTTATAGGTTAGACATTGTATTGGATTTACACTTAGATTAAATCTAAACTTAAAGGATCCATTTCATGCATTTTTTTAGAATAATTTTGGCAATTGGACTCATATTGATATAACTTTTTGAACTTTTTAAAATATGATAAGTCCTCATCTATTTTGTATAGAATTTTAAAAAACATTAAAATTCTAATTTTTAACCTATTTCACCTTAGATTTATACAAATTACTTAATTATTTCAGAGCTTTGATACTAATTTTCCTAGATAGTTTGGTATATTTTTGTCTTTGTTTCCATATAAATGCATTCATATGATTTCATTCCTCTACTTAGTAATTGTTTCAAAGGTGGTCTTAATTATTTTTAGAATTAATCAAGTATTCAAGTCGTAGAAAATTTATTCAAACTTAGTGACTTTTATTTAAAATAGACTTAGTCATGTGTTTTTGAATTCATATTTTCATATTCTAATGGCTATTTGATTTCTTGCAAGCCAATGGTTATCTAAACATCCCTGTGAGTCCCTGACCAAGCGAGGAACTACCAATTGTCACTCACTCATTTTTTAAAGACTCTTTTTCCTTAGCCATTTTCAATTAAACCTCCTAGGTATATAATAGCATGCCACTTGGAATAATACCATGTCCCTTCTCCCACTATGCTTCCTTAAATTCCTTAATAGATTATCAACCCTTTAGATGAGTGAGATCATGCCATGTGGTGTGATCCTAATTTTTTGGGTCCTCAAGGTAGTATATATAATTCCTATGATATGTAACTCTATAAATA
The DNA here is from genome assembly GCA_037957365.1 of Torreya grandis. Taxonomy (NCBI): domain Eukaryota; kingdom Viridiplantae; phylum Streptophyta; class Pinopsida; order Cupressales; family Taxaceae; genus Torreya; species Torreya grandis. The sequence continues at coordinate 168,487 of JARHVA010010308.1, read as the reverse complement.
CCCATAATCATGATAGGTGGCATGATCTTAATTCTCTAAGTCTCTAGGGTGGTTTGTATCATTGTGAGTCTAATATTAAGCCCCAGGTAAATGAGATATAGATGTGTGTCAAGATCTCATGTCACCAAGACCATAAAGGTCATCATTTAAATTAGATAATGATCCATGCCTTGAGTGAGAAAATGGATTTCATGTGGAATCAACTACCAACTAGATAGTGTGCTAGCATACACATCAACATTTCATCTATTTAAAATTGATAGTTGTATGTCCTGTGAAGACCATCACAGACCTAGCATACTTTTTTCTTTGAACCCAACCATTTGAATGTGATAAAGAATTTATATTATGAGTCTATTTTATAACTTAAAGGATAAAAAATTTAAACTTGGATAGGGTTTTTATATTATTTTTGATCTAAGTAACTTAATAATGTATTTAGTGGACTAGATTAATTATGTTATTAGAAAAGGACCCTTATGTATTGTTAATTTTATTAGCTATTTTTCAAGTTTTTTCCTTAATTCATTTTCCTAAAATTTGAAAAGTAAGGGCTAGTCTCTTTATTTAAACAATAATAGTCATTTCCTACTTACAGGTCCAAACTTATTGAGTGGTCTCCACTTATCACCATCTCATATCTCTACTTGTCCATAATAATTTGGGTATATAGACAAAATTTAGACCCTCTAGGTGTTTGGGATCATGCCACATGGCATGATCTCACTTCTTTGGTCCTTTGGGAATAAACTAGAGTAATACAACATAACATAGAGCAGGTGACTCCCAAAGATCATGCCATATGGAATAATCTAGGAAATCTAAGGAAAAAATAAATAGAATAGAGATCAATGGACCACCAAACTCATAGTGAGCTATTTATTTACACTTATCAAGATCTTGCAACATCATGTTTGAAGTAGATTCAGTATCTTTGGATAGTTATGTATTAACAAGAAGTTGACATGTAATATGATCACTACATATCAAATACACACTAGCTTCTCCTCAATAAATGAGAATATGACACATAGAAACACCTTCCAAAGGATGATACATGGACCTCTATGAGCTAAATTAGAACCTAAAATTGACACCTATTTTACCCCTCTATCTCATCAAAATTCATTAATTAGACTATGAGTCTAATTAGATTTTGTGCAATCATTGAACATTTAATCACCTAGTGTAAATAGATCATGGGGATGGATTTCAATAAAAATAAGATATTGGGCAAAGTTAGATAGTAACATGTACATTAGGATCAAGAGAGTTAAGGATCACAAAAAGATAAAGAATTCCTATACATAGTCAATTTTCAAGAAAATTGTTCATAGATAGAGGATGGAAACTTATTATCCATATACTTAATATAGAAATAATACATAAAATAAATAATAATATGACTTGAACCTATATCAGTCAAAGTAATACATAAGTCTAATACTACCATGTTACCAATAATATAATGAAAAAATATTATCTTTGAAGATATAGGTGCATTTAATTTGTGTCTTAGTTGGTTCCTACATTGAATTTTTTCAATCACCTAGATGGTGGGCGAAGACTATTGTAAATTTATATAAGGGCATCCATGAGGCTAAATTAGGGGTTGTTTGATTAGAGTTAGAATAGAGTATACAACCAAACATTTTTTTCCAAATTTTATTTCTTTGTTAGGTTAGATTTTCTTGTAAGCAATACTATTGTGAAGCATTTTCTATAATTCCCCTAACTAAGGTGGATCTAAACACTATTTATCAAGAAAATATATAAAATTTTAAAGGCATTAAAGATTACTATTTAATATTGTGCATGTATATGGTGATTTTTTCCATATTTATTCATATTTGATTAGCTTGAACTATTGCACCATCTTTGTCCTTGGTTGTATACTTAATGGCCAGAAAAAAAATTAGTTTCATGGAGATCATCTAAAGTCAAATTAGGTAGAATTATTTTAACTACAAAACATGCTTATATTTTATTCTTTACCCTCAATTTTTTATGAATATTTTAGAGTAGATAGAAGAGATTTAAATTTGAAATCCATGTTTACAAGCTTTATCTTGATTGAAAATCTTGTCATTATTGTTAAGGCATTTTTGAATCTATATATGCAATGAATAATTGTTAAATCAGTTGTATCTTCATGACAAAATTTTATTTTTTTAATTATATAAGAAATTAATCCACATGACCATACTTATCATTTTTTATAATTTTATTATAAATAATCCCCTTGAAATGGAACAATTTAACATCAAATATTGAGTTACCTTGCAAGTCAAAACCTAGTAGACAAAGACTGGGGACACCTTAATTTCCTTTCAAGAGAGGTTAGGTGTATTTTCACCTTACCTAAATTGGTGTGCTAAACAACCCATAAATAAATTGGTGATATAATGAGGGTTAAACTGAAATATTTATTTAGATGTAGAATTGGTTTTAGTCTCGTGGATATGTTTTCCATACCCTATTGTGTGTCTAAATAACATGCCAACGACTTGGTAAAAGAAAAAGACATGAATATGATGTTATTCAATGTTTATGTTTGATTTTAATCATGATACCTACCTTTCAATCCACCTATTGCCTTAGCTTGGATGTGTGGAATTTTTTTCCCTATAGACATTTCAGGGCCTACTCATGACTTGGCTAAGAATTTCAATAAATTATATTCAAAATTTACCCAAGGTGGGATTCAAACTACTGAAGAACACATTCAAGAATTTAAAGAGGTCATCATCCAAACCTATATCTAACATGAATATGTGGATTTACATCTATTTCTCTATTCCATGGATGAATATGCATACCATTGGTACATAAGTTTGCCAGATAGATAAATCACTTCATGTACTATATTTGAAAATCTATTTGTAAACCATTTTAGTGTGAATATTGACCCTTTCACATTGTACTATTAGTATTCTATTATTTTTAGGGAGCTAGATGATCCCATAATCTTATTCAATAGTCATTTTTAGAAGCCGTACATGAGATTAAAAGACCCATTCTTAAAAATGAAGGTGGTGGCTATTAAATTTTATCTTAGAACATTAGATCCGCTAACACTATGCTTATTTAGAATACACCATCTATGCTTACATCCTTGGATTCCATTTATCAAGAATAATTATTGGTTAACTAACAAGATATGCCACATGGTTATGGAGTTGACTAACTTTACTCATCTGAATAACTAGCTATCCATACCCAAAATATTTAGATTTATATACCTACATGTCATCATATAGACCAATGTGTGCATATAATCAAACCTTTATTCAAGCTTATGTCTAACTACACTTTCATGCAATAAAATAAAACTTTGATGTTACTTAAATGAAAATTATTATGACTGTACAACTCTTGATAAGTAGGCTATTTTTTATTGTGTCGATAATTAAGTGTCTTTTGGTGGCTTTATTAATTAAGTGCCATTTTGTATAGAAATTGCTACACAATAAATGCATGTGATGGCTTATGAGAATAAATTTTCCAAGTTCACAAATTAGAGTCTATGGATGTAGAAATGGGATGGATGTTAAAGTAATCATGTTGACTAAGACTGGCCCATTCAGAAGGTAAGAACCAGTCCCTAAGAGTAATGATGATGATGATTTTAATGATGAAGGGATAAAAATCATTTCAGGTGAGTTCCCACATGAAGATGCAAGTAACAAAGAGTTATGTGAATAAAAATAATCATGAATTTATTACATTCAACATGAAGATGAAATAGAAGAAATGGAGTAGATAGATGAAAATTATCTATGTTATGCATCTTAAATACCAATATCACATCATGACACTCCTACATTTGACAAACTAGCTATAGAAGATCAATAAATTGGTGGTAACCAATTGACATCCATCCATTCATTAGAGATGGAGGAAGTAAAATAGAGTTAAGTGGTTATCCTTTCATTTTAATAATTGTACTCTTTTAAGCAACCTTTAAAATGGAACTATAATGCTCATGAAATCTTCTCATTATAAGACAATAAATTTTGACATGAGCAGTCATAAACATGTTCACCTGAATGAAGTAATGAAGCTAATGAGAGTTGAATATGATAATGACCTAATACAATATAAATATTCAAATATTTTAGCCATTGATGATAAATATAAAAGCTCTTTAAATTGGGAAGAATTTATTTCACATCTTTTGGATGGAAAAATGGTATTATTGATACTACCAAAGTATCAATGTTAATTGAAGAACAACAAATAACAAATTCACCAATAGGCTTTCACAAAGAAAACATCTCTGCTAATTTTGGTGTACAAATTACTTTTTCAAGTATTGGTTCCACCCTTATCCCTCACTATAATTTAATGTTTGGGTAGAGGTATTTACCAAACTCTATGCTGGATGATTTCATGTCAATGGAATGCAAGTGCATGTTTGATTTTTATAACATAAATATGATCAACTTGCTTGAAAAAATTATTAGTAAGATTTTTTAGGATATTGTTTTTCAATAAAAAGGACAACATAGAGACAAGTACATTATTTCCCTTGGTAATATTCCTACCAAGCTTCTTAAAATATTGAACACAACTATGTTTTATTTTAGGTGTCTATCTAGTGAGGAGATCTCATTGCTTATCAAAAGGCATCTCTTCAACCCCTATTTTAAAGTTTGAGATATCATGGGATGATATTGTAAATATTTACTTTTTATTTATTTTATTTTACTTTCCTTTCTTGTTTTCTTTTTCTATTTTTGTTGTTTTGTTTGGGGTTATTTTCTTATTTTGTTTTTTCATTTTCCTTGTCTAGTCTATTCTAGGCTATTTTGTCTTGTGGTTCCACATTAGTCAATGAAAGTGATGAAATGAAATCTTATAATTACTAAACATAAGTGACACTTTATGTGAAATGTGATTCATGAGTTATTTTTCTACCTTAGATATTATCATTGAGTCAGTCTTGAAGGTTGATATTGTTGTATATGACTTGTTATTGTTTGGGTAAGTTTGGATAAAATTAAGTTGTTCTTGAAGTTATCCTCTTGAAACTGAGAAAAAATTTCACATCTTAAAAAATTTCTAAGTATACATCAGTGAACTTGTTGTGAAAAAAACTTAAGGTGAAAAATCCATAGTTTTTCCTGTCATTTGCCATATTGGTCCTCAAGCCTTAACTAAGACAAAATAGAGAAAAAAGAGAAAAAAATTCAAAAAAAAAAAATTCAAAAAGGATTAGTCTTGGGTGATTCACACAACCTCTACTAGGGCTATGGATTCATGACTAGTGGTAGAGTAAGGTCTTGAATGGGTTTAGAGGAAACTTCATTGGGGCTATATATGCCTAGTTGGCATTGGAGTAGTGTATAGGAAAATGTCTTTAAGATAGGACTTACTATCTTGATGGTTGTAAATATAGTAATTAATCCTTTTAGATCTTATGAATTAGTAATCAACTCTTTTTTTAAACATTGGGTTAAAATGGACACCTAACTTGGTTACTTAGTTACTCCCATCTTCTTCCTTCTTTTAATTTTTTCATCACCTATGCACTATTTTAAATAGAGATTTTGGGTTCTTTGATTGTTTATTAGATTCAAAAAAATTGGGAGTATTTTCTACTAGAATCACTATGTGTTGTTGATTGCACAATGCATCCTAATTTCACCATTAAAATCATGGAACCTATTTTCTTATGGAGTCTAGACTTCTAGCCTAATCAAGTTTGTGTGTATTTTTTCATGGTCTGATTGAAAATTTCCTTGACAAGTTGTAGGTTTGAAATTGCATTGAATTTATCTTAGAGTAAATATAAACTTAAATTATCCATTGCATGCATTTGGTTTAGAAGAATTTTAGCATTTAGACATGTATTGATTTAACTTATTAAACTTGTTTAAATCTAATAAGTCCTAGTCTATTTATATTAAAAAATTAACAACATTAAAATTCCAATTTTTAAGCTATTTCACCTCATATTTCTATAGGTTAATTATTTCAAATCTTTTCTTCTAATTTTCATAGACAATTTAGTCTATTTTTCTCTTTGTTTCCATCTAAAATGAATAGGTGTGTATAAGATTTCATTCCTATACTTAGTAATTTTTTCAAAAGTGGGATTAATTGGTTTTGAAATTAATAAATTAACCAAGTCTTGGAAAAGTTATTCAAACTTAGTCACTTTTATTTAAGATAGACTTAGACATCTATTTTTAAATTCATATTTACATATTGTAATGGATATTTGATTTCTCATGAACGAAAGGTTATTTTAACTTCCTCATAATTCCCCAAATAATTGAGAAGCTACCACTTGTCACTCACTTTCTTAGGACTCTTTTACCTTAGCTATTTTTGCCTAAACCTCTTGGTTATATAAGATCATGCCACTGAAAAACTCTCATATCCCCACTCCTCCAAGACCCCTAAATTTACTTAATAGATGATTGAACCTTTAAATGAGTAGATTGCACCACATGGTGTGATCCCATTTCTCTGGGACCTCAAGCTTGTCCATATAATTCATATTATAGTAAGCCCTTCATATGCTTAGGATCATTCCAAGTGGCATGATCATAATTATTTAGGTCCCCAGGGTGGTTTGTATCCTTGTGAGTATCATGTTGAGCCCTTGCATCATCCCCCTAGTGATTGAAGGAATGCCATTTGGAATCAACTGCTGATTGGATAATGTGCTGGCATCCATATTAGCATTTCACCTAATTAAGATTGATTTTTGTCTAGCCTATCAAGACTATCATTGACCTAGAATACTTTTTACTTTGGACCCAACCATTTAAATGCATTAAAGTATTTAGATTCTAAGTCTAATTTATCACTTAAAGGATCAAAAACATGAATTTAGATAGGGTTTATCTATCATTTTTAATCTGAGGAACTTAATAATTTATCTAGTGGAATGGACTAATTATGTTATTAGAAAAGGCCCCTTATGGATTGTTAATTTTATTAGTTCTTTGTTCAAGTTTTTTCCTTAGTCAAATTTCCTATAATTTGAAATATAATGGCTATTCTCTTTATTTAAACACTAATAGTCATTTATTAACCATAGTCTAGACTCATCGAGTGGTCAACACTTGTCATCATCTATAAGATCTATGGATCCAAAACACTTTGGGTATATAACCAAGCCTTTGACCCTTCAGTTGTCCAAAAAAAATTCATATGGCATGATCCCACTTCTATGGGACTTCATGAATAAGTAGGAGTAGTATGACACAATATAGAGTAGGTGATTCCTTGACATCATGCCATACAACATAATATCAAGAATCTATGTAAAATAAGAGATGGAACAAAGATCGAAGAACCACCAAGCTCAAATTGAGTGAGATCTTTTCATTTGTCAAGATCCTACTACATGATGTCTAAATAAGAGTCAAAACCCTTGGCTAAATGTAGATTAATGGGAAGTCAAAACATAATAGGATCCCTACATATTAAAAATATGTTGGATTCTCCTCAAGTAGTTGGAAGAGGACACATAGAAAAACCTTCCCAAGGCTAATACATGGACCTCTATGAACTGACTCAAAACTTGAAATTGACACCTATTTTATGCATTTATCCTATCAAAATATGGGAATTAGAATGTGATCCCAATATGATTTTGTGAAATTATTGAACATATTGTCACTTAGTGTAAATATACCATAGAATTGAATTCTAAGGTAAATCAGATACTAGGCTAAATTAGATAGTAACATGCCCATTAGGAAAAACCAAGTTAAGGATCACAAAAATATAAAGAATTCTTGTGCATAGTCAATTTTCAACAAGATTTTTTTATAGCTATAGGATGGAAATTTATGCCCCTTATATTTAACATAATAGAAAAAATCAAATAGAGAAGAATTCAACATGAACCTATGTCAGTCAAAGTAATGCATTAGTTCAATAATGTCATGTTACCAATAATCTAGTGAATGAAACTATTATCTTTGAAGATAGGAGCACATTTAATTTTTACCTTAGTTTTTGTCTACGTTGAATATTTTCAACCTCTTGGATATTGGGTGAAGACTAATGGATATATATATATATATATATATATATATATATATATATATATAAGGATCGTCATGAGACTAAATTAGGGGATGTTTGATTAGATTTAGAAAAGAGTAGATAACCATAAATTTTTTCTAAATTTTCTTGATTTATTAGGTTATATTTTCTGATAATCAATGTTGTTGTGAAGCATTTTTTGTAATTCCCTTAACTAAGGTGGATCCAAACACTCTTTATCAAGTAAACACCTAAAAAATTGAAAGGTATTAAATACTATTGTTCAATATTTGTGCATGTAGTGATGATGGTTTCCATATTTATTCATAGATAAATACCTTAGAATCTTACCCCATATCTATCCATAGTTGTGTGCTTATTGTCCAAGAAACAAATTGGTTTCATAAAGCTCATCTAATTCAAATGAATAAGAATTTTTAACTACAAAACATGCTTACATTTTCTTCTTAACTTTAATTTTTTGTTTTTTATGCATCTGTTAGAGTAGGTAGAGTAGATTTGAAGTTAAAATCCATGTTACAAGATTTATCTTGAATGTAAATATTGTCATTATTGTTAAGGCATTACTAAATCCATGTATGCAATAAAAAATTATTGAATCAGTTCTATCTTCATGACTAATTCATTTTTGATGATTATTTAAGCAACTAATCCATGGAACCATAATTATCATTTTACGAAGTTTATTCTGAACATGCACCTTTAAATAGAATAGTTTTACATCAACTATTGAGTTAACCTACAAGATAAGACCTAGTAGATAAAGACCTTGGGGAGACCTTGTCTCCTTTCAGGAGAGGTTAGGTGGATTTCCACCCTGAATTAGTTGGTGCAATAAACTACTGATCAACAACACCTATTTAAAGTTCACCAAATTGCATAATTATATGATTTAGATATATATCTGTTACAACGTTTTGTACATTGGTATTATTATTATACCTAGATTTCAACTTGAGACATATATGAGGTGCATATGTCATGAAAATGGAACATAAAAATTGTAAAATCAAATCAATTTCTAGATTTCAAATAACATTATGGATTATTATCATACCCAGGATGGACTATTATGGACTAATATTAGCTAATCTATTATAGTAGTTGGTTTACTTTTAAAGGTTAAGTTGATTAAATCACTCAATATAACCAAAATGATAAGTTAAATTTGATTAAATCATCTAAATTTACCATATTTATATGTTTTATTTTATTATATCATCCACCCTCACTAGACATATAATGTGAGTTTATTAAATCACTCACACTAATGAGATTACACATATATTTAGGTTACACAATTGAGATGAAACAAGTTTAATGGTCATTTTTTAACTCACCTTTACACTAAGGTTAGGGGAATGTGTCCTCCAATATCTCTATATATGCATTTCTATGTTAAACATTTTCCTAATCCTAGTTTCAATGCTTCACAATGATACATCATTTCAAAACAAATTACCAAAAATCAAGATGGTTGAATTTGCACATAGGTGTACTCATAATATTTTTATTCTTAATTTCAAGTATTTAAAATTATTTAAACTATATATTTCATACATTTATTATATATTGTAACATGCTCTTGTTTGAAGGTCATTTACTTTAACAACCTTGTTGGGTTAGACATAAAAATATGTAAACAATTTTTTTATTTTATTAAACACATATACCAAATATAGATTACACCATGAGAATATATAGAGCCCAGAAGAATTACACAAGGTGACAATAATAAAAAGCATAATACATCACATAATACTAATCTCTAATATCATTAGAGTACACATCAAAAATTGAATACAAAAATTAATTACATTAACTCAGCTTCAATTGTTACAAGTATATAGCTACTACTATTGATTTAAAATAACAAGTAATTATAATTCAATAATAAATATAACAAAATACAATGTAAATATATGTACATGGCTCCCTAGAACATGAGTTCCCCAGACTCTCTAGTATCTATGACAATATTAAGTGTTGTCTCAATAGTAGTACTATTCTAGGGAGGGAGAGCATCATTCGAGTGATTTTCAACCCAACCACAGACCAATGATTCCTCACACTATCACATCAGGGAATGGCCCTCCCTTCATAGATTAGTAGATAGTGATGGCATGGAAATCTAGAGAGACTAGAAAGTACTTGTGTGCTATATGATTCTAAACTAAACATGTAGTGTATCATAGAACTATATTCTATTACAAGATAACACACTAGCATGTGAACCACACTCATTAAATGATAATGCCTCACTAAACATATTTTGGCCCAAATATTTACAAATAATAAATGATAATGATCTACATCAATCAATTTCATACACATCACTTGATTGGACTACATTCATCTAACATTGTAATGCCAGTAAGCTAATGAAGTTTGTCTCTCTCCTTACTCCACATTAGCAATGCAGATTGCTCAAATATAAATTCAACCACAATATTTATCAATTTACATCCTACTAAAAAATGCATCACATGACATGTTATACATAAGAGTAATAATAACATACATTTAATCTGACAAACATATGCATGAATCTTCCATTATATTCTATCCCATACTAGAAATAATGATTACAAGTATATCACATGGTTAAACATAAAATTTAGCTATAAAATTTAAAAAATATAATTTGTTTCAATTTATCTACACCCTATGGTAACCCATATTACCATAGTCTAGTGTTTTAAGACATGACTACCAATTTTCTGCAATCAATCATTTAAAGTAGTCTTAAATACAAAAAAGCATAAGTGTTATATATATATATATATATATATATATATATATATATATATATATATATATCAAACATCATTTTCATGGAATAAAATAGCATATCAACATAACATTTATTAAATTATCAGAGTTTGCATATATGCATACACAATTGTGCCAACTGTAAAATCACACACTATCCACAACAAATACTAGTATGTATACAATATAAAAAGAAATGTAGATATGAGTTAGGTATAATAACTACATTAAGTACCATCTAGGTACAACATAATTTTATACTAGAGTAGCCTATGATATCCCATACTATCATATGTTCCCAATACATAAATCAAACTTGTGAATTTTAAGACTCATTCGATCCATGTAGATAATAAAAATCAAAAAGTAAAGTATTATACCACCTGGGTATGATCTACATACAAACATACCAAGGTATCTCAACATAAAAACATTAATCATGAAACACCATTATACACTAAGTATAGCTATTTAACACACTCATAATATTTAAATTCACACAAGTATTCCCTACTTCATACATAAGACAAATAGTCATTCATGTTACTAATTGTGAGTCAGCTCATCCATAAATCCTATTATGAATTTACAACCTAATGACTCATTACTTCTAAGATTTTGTTTCAAGGGTTATAGATCATGATTCCTATGTAACTTACACTTAAAATCACTATGAATATTAAAACTTATAACACATGAAGGTATTCTAATGTTATGAAATTTTAAACCATGGTTTAGTGTTTTAGTAGTAACTACTAAACATACACAGAACACACTTATTTCATACAATAACCCAAAACTTTGTTTTTTTCTAAAAACAAAAAATAATCTAGTTTCATATCTAGTTTATATTGGGGGTTTACAAGAAATCATTTTCTAAATTATATTATTCAATTTTTTTAATTTTTAGTTAATTTATTTTATTGAGAATATTAACTTAAGAAAATTATCCTGGTTCTCCTAATTATGCTAAAAATCATAAACATGTAACTCAATGTCAAATTATGTATGACTAGTTTCCCTGTTTTAAAGAATCTTAAACATTCTAAAATTTTAATATGTAATTCAAGATAGTTATATTTTATCCGTTTCACTCCATCTACACATTGTTATGGTTACCTAAAAAATTAAGACTAAGAATCCAATTTTGATTTACCATTCCCTTTTATAGTTACTGATTCCAAGATTTATGCCCGCCGAGCATTATAACATTAATGTCATTTTTAGTTCAAATGAGTATCCTATACAAGACTTGAGATTTTATAATAAAAATCAGATTTAATTTTTAATATAATTCAAACTTAAGAATCCATCCATAATTCTATTTAATAAAAATAATAAGTTATAATTCCCTTATTATATCTATATAATTCTCCTTAGAATTACCCAATGCCTACCTAAATGGCATATTTATATAACTAAGTTCATAGCTTATGTCTTACATGGGTCGATAATAACAATGATTCAAACAATATTGTCTTATTAACTCATATTAGACATGATACTTCTATTTTAGAAAAATAATTTATATTCCTTATAATCTCTATATCACACATCTAAATTTCCAATGCCTTGATAACCAACCATAAATTACTAACCAACTAAATATGGGTCTCCCTCTACCCTTCCTGTTAATTCATAAAAACATAAAATCAAATATACACATACCAATGTATAACAAAACTCATGATGGAAAGGAAGAAAGTCAATTTCATGATATAATTATTAAACATAGGAAACAAACATGAAGCATCTCACACTCGTAGAAAGAAACACAACCACAATACATTATGTATATGTCTTATCCAGATATGGAGACAACACATATTTTTAACCTATTAAAAATGTAGAGGAGCTTCTGAGTCTATTTAAATCCTTGACCTAAATGAAATGTGGTTTCACTTGAGTTGAAATAACTAAGATAAAAATAATGATGGTAGTGTTGCTCTTGGGCTAAGTTAAAGAAAAGAAAAGAAAAAACTTGATATGACAACAGGCTTGGCATGGTGCATCTTAAAAATATATTTTATAATAAGTGTCGATATATAAATATATATATATATATATATATATATATATATATACATATATACATATACACACACACACACACACACACACATATACTTCCACCCAAAATGCTTTATAATAGGCACCATTATATGCATATCACCCAAATGCAATGGTGAAGAGATAAACATAAGGGATTAAATGTTTATGGGAAAAAATATTTACTAAATAATTAAATTTGAATTTGTTAGTCATAGATATCCATGAATAATCTGGAAAGTTTATCCGATGAAGAATCAAGATGTAACATCCTTCCCCCCTAAAGCTAGTCATCATCCCCAGTGACTCTTACTCAAACATGAGTTATGAATTAAAAAAATGTTAAGAAAATAAATAACATGATATAAAACATCTAATTAAGTAAATAAATGGGAAATTATCTACAAAACTCACTGTAGTTCCTCCAAGTTGTACTATTTCTAGAGTATTAGTCCCACTAGACCCTACCCAATAAGATCTCCCAATTGATCAAACATGGTTTGAAATATTATTTACTCTGATTGATTCTATCATGACCACCCCAAGGTCTAGAATCATCAATACATACCTATATACTATAAGACTAACCACTTCTATTACCTTGAAGGGTCTCACATGTCCTAGTGAAAATTTCATAGATTTTTTAAAAGTACATAAGATCATCATGCAAGCCAAAATAAATGACCAAGGATAGTTTTAAAAAACCTTCTAACCTTCAACCCATCTCTCTAAAGAGTGTTTTTCTCATTTGATATAAAAATAAGTATAGAATCTGGCAAGAATAATGTGTATATGTTAATACTCTCACTACTCCATGTAGTTTTGGATAAGAATAACATGTCAATATTGTCACTACTCCACATAGATCCTAATAAGTATGATGATGATGATGATGATGATGATGATGATGATGATTATGATGATGATGAATATGAAAATTAAATATAAAGTATAAAAAAATCATAAAATACTCATCCATATGGAATCTCTATCCACCCTATACATGCATATGACCATATGACTAAATTTGATAAGTTATGCCTATCAAATCCTAGATTTAACAAGTCCATCTGTCAATCCAAATTATTACTAATAATATTATTTAATGTGAGGATAAATAGGATATCATCCTATCACTTATAACTCATGTACCCAATTCACCACTCTTCCCTTAGGTCTCCATGACCTAATGATCTCTAAAATGTACAAAATATTTCAAAGATCATAGTTTTATGGTATCAGATCATTGAAATCAAATCTATATGATAAATTAATCTAGATTTATTCTCACATATATAAAAGAAATCATACAATAAATTCATAATTTTATTAAGATACTACTAGTTAAACATACTAGTATAATGTTTCATAGCTAAACTCATTCTATTATGTTCATGATTAAGAGGAAAAAATGTTATAATTAACATAACATACATAGGCCAATAATTACACCATTATTTTAACCTTATAAGGGAATAAACAATAAATATCTCCTTACTTTCTCAACTAGCACACGACAAGTTAAAATTTTATTCCAACCCGTAGATTGATAAGATGTTCCACACATCCTATGCCCTACTTGCTTCTAGAAAAAGGTATACAAATATCTCTTTAAAACATGTGTTTAACACAAGAGATTAGTATCAATATATAAAGGGTGAATAATATTATATTAATTATAATCAACTTATAATTCTTAGTATATAATTTAATTTATAAATCAAGGTTTGCCACCTTACGTGGTCTAAAAATAAAAAATTATATCAAGTAGATAAATATCATCTAAAAAATGCATACATACCCTCGCAAGGTAAAAAGGAAAAACATCTCAACTCAATGTTGCCAAAACACTTCCTACTTGCTAAATCTATAAGTATAATATCTCAATCTATTTCTTCAATCAAAAGAACTAACTTACTAACCACAAAGATATATCCATCCATCCAATCTAACAACTTCTCTCTTATCAAGATTAGAAAACATTATGCTACCATATTCAAGGGAGTATGGTCAAGCAACATACAAAAACAAATTATCATTTAAGAGAACATTAAAATCAACATCATATAAATAAGATTCCTCTCAGTGTCATGATAATGACATCAAATTAGAATGAGAATGAGATAGTAACTATTCATCTCTAATCTAACTAAGTATGATGACACTCCTTATTAATCCACATAACTTAAGGGTTTCCAATCAAAACAAGCTCCTAATAAACAAGAACTCTCAATCAAAGCAACAACACTCTACTATGAGAAAATTCCCACCACACTAGGTGGTACCAAAACTAGAATTGCTCTTATAGATTTCCATTCCTAGGATTAGTGAAAATAAGTTACAAAATTAAATCACAAATATATATTAATTTAGAATCATACAATACATATAAACACTCACAACACAAAACATAAATGGCAAAGGTGACTTAATTACCAAGAAGGATGTAACACACTTGAGGTGTTCGATCTAAGTGATCAACTATGGTAGGAATATTTTGTTCTTAACTCATGAACTACATCATATATTTTCCTCCCCAAACCTCTCATACAATAATCACTAATAGAATACTCAATAAATCAATCCCATATACAACTCAAAAGGGTATGAGTAATCTAAAGGGTACATGCTCAATGACCCACACACTTTTTACAAATGTCACAAAACTCTAATCATGGTGTAACATGGTTCCACACTAAGACACCACATGTCCAAATTTTAGTGCAATACTTCATGATTCTAGGTTCACACTGATAAAGAAAAGACATGGAAATGTTAATGGACTCATTAGGTCCTAGAGTTTGAGCCATAACTCTAATACCACATGAAACAACCCTATTAGGTTAGACATAGAAATACATGAATAATTTTATTGTTATTAAACACATATACCAAATATAGATTACACCATGAGAATATATAGAGATAAGAATAATTAAATCAGGTGACAACAACAACAAGAAGCATAATACATCACATAATATTGATCTTTAATATCATGAGAGTACACATCAAAAAATGAATATAAAAAGTAATTACATTAACTTAAATAAAACTATTACAAGTTTATGGCTATTATTGTTGATTTAAAATAACAATTAATTATAACTCAATGATAAATATAATATAATCCAATCTAATGTACATATAGATACATGGATCCCCAAAGCATGAGTTCCTCCAACTCTTCAATATCTATGGCAATATCAAGTGTCATCTCAATAGTAGTACTATTGTGGGGAAGGAGAGCATCATCTAAGTGCTTTTATACCCAACCATAGACCAATCATCCCCAAAATTATCTCATTAGGGAATGGCCCTCCCTTCATGGATGAGTAGATAGTGATGATGCAAAAATCTAGAGAGACTAGCAAGTACCCATGCACTTTATGATTCTAAACTAAACATGTAGTGTATCATAGAAATTCATTCTATTAAAATATATCTCACTAACATATGAACAACACTCATGAAATGATAATTCCTCACTAAACATACTTTTTCCTAAATATTTACAAATAATAAATGATAATGATCTAGATAAATCAATCTCATTCACACCACTTGATCAAACTGCCTTCATCTAACATTATAATGCCAGTAAGCTAGTGAAGTCAATCTCACTCCTTACTTTGTATGAGCAATACAAATTGGTTAAATACAAATTCAACCACAATATTTATCAATTTACATCCTACTAGAAAATGCATCACATGACATGCTATACATAGGAATAATAATATCATAAATTTAGTTCATCAAACATATGCATGAATCTTGAATTATATTTTATCCCATAGTAGAAATAATGATTATAAGTATACCACCTAGGTAAACATAAAATTTAGCTATACAATTTAAATAATATAATTTATTTTTAGTTATCTACACCCTATGACAACCCATATTACCATAGTACAGTGTTCTAATACTTTACTACTAATTTTCCACAATCAATCATATAAAGCAGTCTCAAATACATGAAAACACAAGTGCTATAATATATATATATATATATATATATATATATACATATATATATATACATATATATATACATACATATATATATACATACATATATATATACATATATACATATATATATATATATATATATATGTATATATATATGTATATATATATGTATGTATATATATATGTATATATATATATGTATATATATATATATATATATATATATATACATATATATATACATACATATATACATACATATATATATACATACATATATATATACATATATACATACATATACATATATATATATATATATATATATATATATATATATATATATATATATATATATATATATATAAGTATACCACCTAGGTAAACATAAAATTTAGCTATACAATTTAAATAATATAATTTATTTTTAGTTATCTACACCCTATGACAACCCATATTACCATAGTACAGAGTTCTAAGACTTTACTACTAATTTTCCACAATCAATCATATAAATTAGTCTTAAATACATGAAAACACAAGTGTTATAATATATATATATATATATATATATATATATATATATATATATATATATATATATATATATATATTATAGCACTTGTGTTTACACGTATAAAGTAGTCTTAAATACATGAAAACACAAGTGCTATAATATATATATATATATATATATATATATATATATATATATAGAATACAATAACATATCAACACAACATTTGTTAAATTCTCAAAGTTTGCATGCATGTATATGCAAGTCTACCAACTATAAAAGCACACTCTATCCATAAAAAATACTTGTATGTATATAGTATACAATTAAATTTAGGTGTGAGTTGGATATAATAACTATAGTAAGTACCATCTAGGTACAACATACTTTTATACTATAGTACCCTATGATATCCCATACTATCATAAGTTCCCAACACATAAATCAAACTTGTGAATTTCAAGACTTAGCTGATCCATGTAGATAATAATAATAAAATAGTAAAGTATTATACCACCCAAGTATGATCTACATACAAACATATGAAGGTATATCAACATAAAAAAATTCATCGTGAAACACTATTATGCACTAAGTATAACTATTTAACATATTCAAAGTATGTAAATTCAAACAATTATTCCATACTGAATACATATGACAAATAATCATTCATGTTATTAATTATGAGTCAGCTAATTCTTAAATCCCACTATGACTTTACACCCTAACAACTCATTAATTCTAGGAGCTTGTTCCAAGGGTTATAGATCATTATTCCTATGTAACTTATAAGTATAATCACTATAAATTTTATCACTTGAACCACATGAAGGTATTTTAATGCTACGCAATTTTTAAACCATGGTTTAGTGTTTTAGTAATAAATACTAAACATACACAAAACACACTTATTTCATAAAATAACTTAAAACTTTGTTTTTTTTCTAAAAACATAAAATAATCTAGTTTCATATCTAGTTTATATTAGGGGTTTATAAGCAATCATTTGCTAAATTATATTATTCAATTCTTTCACTTTTTGGTTAATATTTCTCCTGAGAATATTAACTTAAGAAAAATATCTTGGTTCACATGATTATGCTAAAAATCATAAACATGTAACTCAATCGTATGACTGGTTTCCTATTTTAAGGAGTCTTAAACATTCCACAATTTCAATCTAAAATACAAAATATTTATATTTTATCTATTTGACTCTATTTACACACTATTATGGTTATCTAAAAAGTTTAAGGCTAAGAATCCAATTTTAATTTATCATTCCATTTTATAGTTACTAATTCCAATATTTATGCCCACCAAGCATTATAATGTTAATGTCATTTGTAGTTCAAATGAGTATCATATACAATGCTTGAGAGTTTATAATAAAACTCATATCTAATTCTTAATATAATTCAAACTTAAGAATCCATTCAGAATTATACTTAATAAAAGAATAAGTTATAATTACCTTATTATATCTATATAATTCTCCTTAGAATTACCTAATGCCTACCTAAAAGGCATATTTCTATAACTAAGTTCATAGCTTATGTCTTACATGGGTCAATAATAACAATGATTCAAATGGTATTGCCTTATTAACTCATCTCAAACAAGATACTTCTATTTTATAAAAACAATTTATATTCCTTATAATATCTATAGCGCATGTCTAAATTTCTAATGCCCTAAAAACCAATCATAAATTACTAACCAACTAAATATGGGTCTCCCTCAACCCTTCCCATCAATTCATAAAAACATAAAATCAAATATGTGCCAGCCAATGTATAATGAAAATTGTGATGGAATGGAAGAAAATAAGTTTCATGATATAATTGTTAAACATAGGAAACATACATGAATCAACTCACAATCTGAAAAAGAAACATGACCACAATACATTATGTATATGTCCTGTCCAAACATGGAGACAATGTATATTTGTAGCCTATTGAAAATACAGAGGGGATTTTTGAGTTCATTGAAATCCTTGAATTAAATTAAATGTGGTTCCACTTGAGTTGAAACAACTAAGATGAAAATAATGATGGTGGTCTTGCTCTTGGGCTGAGTTAAAGAAAAGAAAATAATAAAACTTGATATGGCAATAGGGTTGGCATGACGTAACTTGAAACGCTACTTTATAATAATCATCGATATATATTTCCACATAAAATGATTTATAACAAGTGTAATTATATGCATATCACCCAAATGTAATGGTGAAGAGATAAACACAAGGGATTCAATGTTTATGAGAAAAAAGATTTACCAAATTATCTATCTTCAGCACTACAGTACCTACAGCTCACCATATAAAATAGTTTGGTAGTAGAAAAAAATAAATATTCTAAGTTAAACACCTTATTATATATCCAATGTCTTATATAAATCTAAAAATTAATCATATAATGCACTCAAGCCATTATTATCTATAACAACTTGTCACCTATAGTGATGCCTTATTCCATATATCAAAATAATTCTAAAATAGGTCGACGCCTAGGCTTATTGTGGAAAATAAATATGCCAAGCATTAAATAATAAGGCTATAAATAGTGAGTGATTTTATTTGGTGTGAAAACATGAAACATGTAAACAAAGAATCTATTATTTTTATTTGGTTTACAGAATCATTATGAATATAGTGATTCCATCATCTAGTATTTGATGTTCAACCTCCACTAGCTTGGGTGATTTAATCTTCTTTGATTTTAGTTGGGTATTTCCCAGTGACATCCCCTATATTTAGTCAATTGTTCTAAAATATATTTTTCCATGGTTTTTATATAGCTAGACCTAGATTAACCAAGTGTAGCAACACAATGTCATGGGAATGTAATTTAGAGGAATGTAGCGATGCAATAATAAAAAGGTTGGAATTTAA
Source organism: Torreya grandis (assembly GCA_037957365.1). Lineage (NCBI taxonomy): Eukaryota > Viridiplantae > Streptophyta > Pinopsida > Cupressales > Taxaceae > Torreya > Torreya grandis. Next base: position 148,241 of record JARHVA010010308.1, on the reverse strand, counting down.
ATATTAAAGTACTTAATGACATTATTCAATTTTTAGATTAATACTACAAATTGGTTTCCTATCCAAGTAGATGCCTTAAGCAATTCCCTAATTATACATAATCAAAATGGGATCTAAATATTATATTTTACCATATAACCTATTTTATTATTATATAGGCAATTTGTTTAGATAAAAACATATCTTTCCATGATCGTATAATGAAATCCAATACACCACCTACCTGGTAGTTAGAATTCCTTTTGATATGAGAATCTTTGCTTGAAATTTTTATCTCTTCAGTGACATAACCTTTTTTGCTTCACTTTTTTAGACTTTCTCATTTTGCATACTTGTTATTATTGAATTCTCCCTTTTTATTTAATTCTCCACCTACATGAAATAGGTGTAAACTTTATTTTTTAGTTTTTTTGATAATTTTTAATAATTTTTATTTTATTAATGGTTTTATTTATTTTTATTCCCATTATTAAATGTATCTATTTTATTTTTAAAATAATTTTTTTTTATTTTTCTATTCCTATGTTTTTGCTTTCCTACCAAATCATAATTTCTAATTATCTCGATGAATTTTTAATGTTAATTAGAAATATTAATAGATTTATTAATTTTAATGAGCACTTCTATTACCAAAATGGATTAATCAATAAATCTAAGTTTTAATCAAATTATACTAATATCCAAAATATTAATGATTGTAAATGCAATCACATAAGGTAAAATCATTCAAACATAAACCTGGACTAACACATAAATCATGAAAAACAATTTCATAAAACCATTAAACTATGCATATAACATGAATTATTTATGCAGTGTGTGAAGGGTTCTTGATAGTTCTCTATCGACCTGTGACATCTCGATCTACATCACCCTCTCTAATGATGCTCTCCCTTTGGCATGCTTGAGGGATGAATTCTCCTACATTAACCTCACAACATTCAATTCATTAGATCATATATCATGATAAACCTACAGCAATAATATAACCAAAATAACGCATTAATATGCTTAAAATGTAACCACATACATTAATCAATGCATAGTAATCAACCATGTATCATAATCTAACTAAACAACATTATACTATCCCATAATAGCATAAATCTCAAGCTTAGTTAGAAATATAATAAAATCTAAATTTTCTAGTTGTAGATATCCATGGATAATCTAGCAAGTTTACCTAGTGAATAATTGAGATGTAAAAATTACCAGCAAAGCACTCAAGTTGGGCTCATGCAAAGACAAGGATTGTTATACATAACTATGTATGCATTTATTTACTTTAAACTAATTCATTACTAGATTAAAATGAGGGAATGTAAATACTAAAATATGATTTATATATTACCTTAGTCTTTTATATTTATAAAATACCTATCATGACTATACCTTTTATTTCTAGACCTGTTGACTACTAAAAGGCTTGCATTCACTATCTCTTTATTCCTAATTACTTATCTCTTAGTTCGATCATTATTATTTTGATGAATAATCCTTCTATACTATAAAAAAATATAGAAATATAATTATTATCCTTCACTACCAATTCTAGACTTGTACCTATTTTCTATCTCCTTAGACACTTGCATCCTAATAAGAAACATATGTCAACACAAGTGTCCACTTTTCCTAAAAAGTATCTAGTACCCAAAATTCATCCAATTTGAAAATTAAACATATCTTAAATATCGGCCTAAGTGATTTAATGTAATATATTTATAAAATGGATGGGTATATATAAAATGTCAACCCTCATTCATTCATCAACTAGTAATAACTAGAAATCACATATAATTCATAAGGTAATATGCCAAAAAGTACTCAATCAAACATTCAAGTGAGAAAACCTACCTTATTTATCCCTATTTATATATCAATCATAGGTGCAGTATTTATATAAGTTAGAAGAATTTTAATAGTATCCCATGAGCCATATTTTCCAAGTTACAATCTAGGTCACTACATATCTTTGCTTATCATGCATTGCATCCTTGTACACACACAAGACAACATATAGGGGAGAACTACATAATTATGAGACCCTATTCAAAGTATTATCTATGTAGGTAGTGTTTATTGATAGAGGGATCCTTAGGGTAGTTTGAAACTATGATCCCACTAATGCATTTTCCCACATTCACTCTAATGGACATGCCCTAATTTCATAAAAAATCATGGAACCCATTTTTGATATGGAGTATCGTCTTATGTTCTATAGGAGTTTGTGGCCTTGTCTTGTTTACATTTTTGATCTAATATTATGAGTTACTTAATATTTTGAAATCATGATGTTAAACTTGATTCATTTTTTTGATGAGGTCTGAACTATAAATGTTCATTGCAAACAGTTGGTCTAAAGTTCACATCTAAGACTTCATTGAAATATTTATTTGAATTTTCCTAAATTCTAATGAGTCTTAAATATTTTTAAATGTGTTTTAAAATATGTTAAAATTTCCCTTTTGGATAATTTGGCTTAGAATTATGCAAATTATCTGACTTTATTTGAGTTTTTAGTGTTATTTTCTTAGTTATTTGGTCTTTTTTCACTTTATTTCAAATTTAACTATGTAAGTGTTTATATCATTTTATTTATAGACTTATTCACTTTATTTATATTGAGATAAAATTGGATATAAATTTTTAAAATAGGGAATTTTTTAATTTCCTCTAAAGTTATCTACCTTGTGCCTTCTTTTTTAAATTTTATACTTAGTTGATTTTCATAAAAATCTAGTTGACTATGTGAAATTTCTTTTATCACATGTGTTGACCTATTTCATTTTCCATGTAGTATTTTCTAATAGATTTTTTAATACCATTATTTCCCATTTTGCCTTTGAGATTAGTCACATTTCAAATTCATGACTTGAAACATTCTAAAGTCCCTAAGCCCCTATAGGCATGAGGACATACCACTTATCACATTTCTACATCCCTGTAGAACTTTAGTGAATTAATTTTTGATCTAGGACTTATGAGATTAATCATAGGTGAGATGCTACCAAGTGTTAATATACTACTTCCTTGCTTCCCTGGAGCAGTCTGTGTATGTTAAAATTTCTTCCAATTTTTTTGATGAGCAAGATGATGCCACATGGAGAAATATTTCTTCTTTAAAGCCTCAGATCAATCCATACATATTTAACCTAAAATAGATCCATGTATGAGAAATATGATTCCACCTATTGATATTTTATCCCTTCACTTCCCTAGATCACTTATAACATTGAGCCTACCAAATAATTTTTGAATGAATGAGATGACACCACTTGGTCAAATCTAGATTCACTGTAGCCTCAAGGACAATAAACACATCTTAAGCCCATAGTTGAGTAGTGGCTAGGTGAGGAATCACCATGTGGTGTGACATGGATAGCAAAGAACATATGAGAATCTAAGTTATTATATATAAATTAAAATTGATGGTCATTTTACCTATCAAAACTATCAATCCTAAGTATGTATTATGTGTCTAATCTTACCTACTAAACCAAATTATGGCTTATCTCTTAATGGTAGAATAATTATATAAAGCATATAATTAAACAAAAATCAGATAGTGGAATTGATCAAAGGTATGGCATGCATGTTTGGATTGATAAAAGAACACATAGGACAAAATATCACCTTATTTAGATGTGGTCTCTATTGAAAAATTATGGCCGACTAACTATCTTGAGAAGATCTCAATAACATTCAACCATCAAGAATTAAATTTAAATTCAATTATCATGGCCTCTAATATTTATGACTAGGGGATTTTATAGGATCATCAATAAAAGCCCATCTCAAGAGGACTCATCCACTTGGTAGTGAGATCATTATTGACTCCATGGAATAAATTTGCCTATAAAATACTAGCCTTTGTTGTAATAAAGGATATCTATTTTGATCAAATGATATAATAGATAGATAGTCAGGAGATCAAGTAGTTATTCACCCTTTTCACTATGAATTTTCTTTCTTTAAAATTTGATTTTTCCTTTTGTATGATACAAGGTTGTTTGGAAAATTTTTGTATTTCACCTAAGTTTGTGATGAATCTCAATGATATTTCATGATTTAACTTATACTTGAAATATTTTTTAGCGATATTCATTTTATTCACATGTATATGGTGTTTTTTTCCCCCTCTATCGTCATAGTTAATTATGTCCTCAAACTCTTACACTATCTTCATTTTTTGGTTTCACTATATTATCCATGAAAATATTGGTTTCTACCAGGGATTTATCTACTCAACAAGATTAGATCTATGTCCTATACAAATCAAGGTTGATATTTTCTTTCTCACTACCCTCTATCTTTTGATTTTTTTAATAATCCATTAGATTAGTTCTAGAATAGTTTAAATTGTATTCAGTACTTTCATGTTTTATTAAGATTTCATATACTTTTATTATCATCAATTATGCACTAGTGAATATGGTTTGTAAAAAATCATAAGTATTAATCAACTAGAATTTTTATGTTGAATTTGAGTGAGCTAATTATTTTGAGCTAGATATTTTAAGTATATTTTATAAAGTGTTTAAGTTAAAAACATCAAAGGACCCTTATATGGAATATTTTATAATGACCAACTGAGTGAGATATAGTCCACCAAGACCTTATAGGCATTAGTTTTCTTCAGGTCTTATATAATGTTTTATTCTAGTTAATTTTGTTTTAGTGGTTTATCAGCTTATGGATGTGTATCATTTTCATTTGGTTGATAGTATGTGTTATTCCCTTTTGGTGGAAATGAATTATTACTTGAGTTTATATCAAGTGAAACCTAAATGTTATTTGGTGGAGTAACATGGTCAAAGGACTTTTCAACTTACTCCTCAATTGATAATTATTTCCCATTTGAAATTGTTTAAACACATAGAATTCATCCAAGTTTTCTTTATTATCATTATCACTCTAAAAGGGGAACTCCTATATTTATAATACCATGGTAGTAACTAGATTACATCCACCTTGGTTAGAGTTATCATTATTTTTAGGTATAGACACTATCTCAAGGTTGTCCATCTTCCTTTGGAAGATTTTTGATACCAATATAAACTCAACACAATCCTTCTAAGCATTATCATATGTGTTATGTAATCTAAACTAGGTGGGAAAGGCCAAATCAACCATGTTCACTAGGTTTGAATTGATATTATTATTTTGATTTGTGTTGTCAAGAGGAATATACACATTTCCTTTGTCAGGTGTTTTATTATTTTTGGGGAAATTAGTGTTTAATTCCTAAATAATAAAATGGTTTGAGTAAGAAACAAATAGTAAATAATATTCCAAATTAAAGATACAAATTTGTGAAATTTATTTTCAATTAGAGATTTTCTAAAAATAGTAGTTAGAGAGAGAAAATTAAACTTATCTTATTTTGTGCTGATCCGATTGAGACAAGGTCTACAAATTTGTGTACAGACCTAGGACACTATCACAAATAAAATCTTGAACTTTATTTCTTGATTTGATAGGATGTACTTCACACCTCATATATGGGAACTCTACCTACATACCAATACTCTGAGGAGGGATCAAACCATGTGTAGTTCTCCCTTTAAGAGTGCTTGGTGGAATAATGAATGAAATCAAGAAATGCTAAAAATAAGTATGCTTGAGATGACTAGGGAATAGTGTAAGATCTTGAATTGGCTTGAAAGTGTATAGGTTGGTTGTATGTAGAGAATAGGGAAGATTGATTGAATGGTATTTCTTGTATTCTTACTTGCTTTAGTGATATTTTCTAACCCTTTCCAAATGATCTTTGAATGGGATTATATATGGATCTATTGGTCATGGGTTAAATGATTTCACATTAGGCCAACATGATTGAAAATATGGATGCAAAATGAAATGATCATTGGGGCCTAATATGTACTTAGATAATAGTGCTGAAAGTTGGACACCATAGGGTCTAGTGTTAGTGTCTAAGTTGGGTGTTATTATCCTAAGATGATAGGGCTTGGGGGATGGATTAGTCATGAAAAGAGGGTCTTGGCTTAGCTTGGATCAAGTTTTGAAGGCCAAAAATGACTGGGAATCAATGAAAGTAATCCTAAGAGGGTCATGAGAGCAAGTAAGAGGGACCTAAGGATTGGGTGTCATTATCCATGCTCAAGTTACCAATTTTTTCATTTTATATGACTAAATTTACCCCTCTTTATTATAATGATGAAACAAAGTGAAATACTAAGATAAAGGAAAAAAAGAAAGCATACCTAAACTTACCTAAAAGGGTGAAGCCCATGAAGCTAGTGTGATGCTAAGTAATGATGGATAGTGTATAGAGAGCACATTGTGTAAGTGTTAATCGATTATGGTGATGAGTAAGGTTGAGTAATGATGGATGTGCTTGATTATGTTGTACCAAAAGTTATATCATAAATGGAGCTGAGTGCTCAATTCCCTAAAAAGTGGCCCAAGAATGCAATGTTTGGCCCTTTTTATCCATCATCACTCACTAATTAAAGCTATATGATATTACATGTGCTAATCAATGTTTGGATTATGTGTCCAATCCCTCTGAATAGGTGGCAAAATAATGTAAAGGCTAGCTAGACCTTTGGCTCCATAATTTCCCCATGAAGTGAAGCTATAAATTGATATCATTATGAATAAGTATGTCATATGAGATGGCTCTTGGAGCCCATGAATGCTATATAAATCTAACAATGTGGCATAGATAATTGAATGTTTACTAGATCTAGGACAATGTTGACCAACTCGGAAAAGATGGAGATTAGGATTGTATGAAAGCCATTCTAAAACTAAAAATTTGGCTTATGTTGAAGCCACTTGAAAACTCAAGAATGTGGAGGTTAGGCTTGTATGAAATCCACTCCAAAATGATGCCAACCACTTGTAGATGGAGTAAGGCATGTAACTATTGAGAATGCCTAGGTAATGCTGAAATTGGAAAGAAAAGAAGAAAAAGTGTTGTGCAATTCTCCCCTAATCATTAGTGTTTAAAACATGGATTATGATATGGAAGTTATACCAAATACAATATCTAAAATTGGAAGTGAGATCCATCATGCCACACATGATGCCCACTATATCTATATTATCTAAGGAAAGCTATACTAAAACTATTGATTTTGGTTTGAACTATATCTGATAAAACTGTAATTGATCTTACCTCACTGTTTATTTCTAGAAAATCTAGTTTTTTGGCTATTTGGATTAGAGCATTAAAAATGAACAATAGAACCACTAGTTCTATATTATATCCTTAGTGTTATTTTATTGAGCTAAAATTGATCACTATTCTAGAATCTTGACTATCTACCTGGTTTGTTCTAAGTGGTTTGATGATTGGTTATTTTAAAACTAGATTTTTTGACTGGCAAGAGCTCTGATCTTTATAACAAAAACCCTATTTATTTCCCCCTTTTTTGAGGGTAGGAATAAGTACCCTAAAATAACTTCCATCATAATAAGAATCCCTAAAAGTGTGTTATACTATAAATATACATGATATAGTAATGGTAATCAACAAGATATCTTAAGATATAACATGATTTGACTTAAGAGATTGTTAGATCAATAGGGGCATGCCTAGATAGATATAACAATGTAATAACATATTTAATGTAATAAAATAGAATTTAAAGCTATAAATTTTAGTTTTTAGTTTGGTCAAGTAGGGATGGACCATGATGTCTATCATAGAATCCAAGAAAACAAGAAAAATGCATGATGTGGATCATGGCATTGCAACAATCAAGAAGCAATCAAGCAACAAACACATAGATCAAGAAGCCAAAAGCATACAAGAGTGGCCATGGGGCCAAGGAAAAAAGGGACATGGGAACATGTCACTCAAACTAGAAAGCAAGCATACAAGGCATGTTTGAATGCCACATACACATACAAGTGGAGAAAGCAATGTTGGCACAAGGGCCACATGCACATAAAATACTAAAAGCAAAGGACATTGGGAAAATAACTGAAGGCACATACAAGAGATAAGTAGGAACTATAAATGTAATCAAATTAAGCTATTCTAATAAAGAAAAAAAAAATGTAAAGGATGGAAGTATAATCATATCTAACTAATCAAAGCAAGAGATGAATATATGAAAGACATGAGTAGTATAAGACTAGTTATATGATAATAAATAGATAAGTGCTAGATACTAGTGAAATGTCGATCAAGTAATCTATGTAAGCTAGTAAGTAATATATGTCAATAGGATAACTAGAGTGTGTACTGTAGGAATGACATAATCTGGATGGTGTAGTCATGTTGAAAATGCCCCCAGTGGGAATGTATATCGATGTATGTCTCGAATGCAAAAATAGTATGCCCCCTCAGTGGGTAGAGTGAAGTAAGCAAGTAGCTAGATATCACTACACACACTCAAAGAAGATTATGTGAAGCATGGTAATGTAGATAAATTAATATACAATAGCATGGAATAGCAAATGTAAGTCCTAGCATAGTAGTAGAAGTGTAAAGCATGGATGATGTATATAATTAGATTTTTTTTGTTATTTTGACATATTTGAATGTTTTTAGATTTTTGAAATGTTATATTGTTTTTTTATTTTGAAATATTTGATATATGTACAATCAAGCAAAAGATATTATGTACAAGAATTGAAAGGAACTATGTACAGGGAATACTAAAAAGAAACTATGTACAAGCAATGTGTAAAATAAAATATTATACATGTAATATACATAAATGCATAATGTTCATTGTATTTTTAAGTTTCTTTCCTTTGAGTGAAGCTAGATGATACAGTTTAGGCTAAGCTTTTTGGTAATGATGTATGGACCTAGCCAATTTGGTTTGAATTTTCCTTTGATTTCTTCTTTGGCATTGACATTATGAAGATTTTATTTGAGAACGAGATCATTAACTTTGAATTCTCTAGTGTGAAATTGTTTATTTTAATATCATTGTATACATTGTTGATAGATTATGAGATGTTCTATTAATTGAATGCATGCATGGTCTAATTGTTTGAGTTAGTGTAAATTCTTTTTAGAATATTGGTCATTAGTGAGAATACCCTTAAGGGAGACACAAAGAGATAGGATTTCTAGTTCTAGTGGTAAAATTACTTCTATTCCATAAATGAGTGAATAAGGAGTGTCTTCTATGGGTGTATAAATAATTATATGGTAATCCCATAATGCAAAGACTAATTCATTATGCAAATCATCTCCAAATTTGGTCACTATTTTGCTCAAAATGTCTTTGATTATTTTATTAGTGGCTTTTAATTGACTATTTCCTTATGGGTAGTATGAAGTTGAGAATGTGTGTTTAATCTTATATTTTGTGCAGAATTTCTTAATAGTTTTTTTTATTAAATGATGTTCCATTATCAAAAATTATATTTGTGGGTAAGCTAAAATGTGAAATAATGTGGGTCATGAGGAAGCTATAAATATCATCCATTGTAGTATATTGAAGTGGAGTGGCTTTCACCCATTTGGTAAAGTATTCAATAGTTGTGATGATGAGCTTATGCCCACCATCAGATTCAGGGTTAATTTTTTCCAATAAGATCAAATCCCCATAACATGAATGGCCATGATGAAATAATAGGTTATAATTTCTATAAAGGTGTATGTTGTAAGTTTTTATGTTGTTGACATTTATCACATAGCTTTACATATTTTAAACATTATTATTCCATAGTGGGCCAATAGTAACCTTATCAAATCAATTTGTGTGACATGGCCATTCCAATAAAGTGACCATCATATTCACTATCATGTATCTGTGTAAGATCAATTTTGACTTGTACTGAAGTTAAGCATCTAAGTAATTAGACATCAAAAGATCATTTAAAGAGGTCCCCACTAATGTTTACATAACAGAGTGCTTATTTATATAGCTTACACTTGTCATTTCATGAAAAAGTGTATGGTGTAATAGATTTGTTTAGAAAATTATAGATATTAGAGAACCATTTTAGAGTTATAAAATTATGTGTAGTGGTTAGGATAGATAGTACAATTAGATTTGTATTGGATATTGATGGTGATTGTAGTCATTTAATTATGAAAATAGCTAGATCATCATTGATGTTGATAGGGATCAAAGATGTGGTACTTACCATTGCATATGCATGTCAGTTGTCTTTTCTTGGTATACTTTCTATAGAAAAGTAATAAAATTATGATGATAAACATTATACCATGTTATGATATGGGATACGATGTTCTTTTTTATCTGATATACATCATTGACTTGATTGACCACTAGTTGGGAGTCACCAAAGACTTGAATAGATTTGATTTAGAGGGAATGGGCCACAAATATACCTAAGATAAGGGCTTCATATTTTACGGTGTTGTTGATGCAAGAAAAACTTAATCAATATGCTATAAGAACTATGTGATTATAAGGATTGATAAAGACAATGCCTACCCATACATTAGATGCGCATCAAGAGCCATCAAATAACATGGTCTAAGTATCCAAATAAGTATAATAAGTAGTAAAATCATCTTTGAATGTGTCACTAATAGGGTTGGTATACAAGAGTGGTGCTGCTACCAAATGGTCTACAATGATTTATCCCTTTATTGATTTTTGGAGGACTTTTTAAAGTCAAACTCTGTTAACAACATAACCCATTTTGTGATGCAACTAGAAAGATGTGGTTTTGTAAATAGGAATTTATAGGGTTCTACTTTTGTAATGATGTGAGTCTCATTATTGACCATGTAATGTTAGAGTTTCTGTGCAGCAAGAAACTAATGTTAGACATAGTTTTTTGATTGTGAAATAATTTTTTTCATAATCAACTAGTGTGCAAATGATGTAATAAACTACTTGCTCAGTATTTTGATCATCGTGTTATGTTAGAAGTACTCTTAGTGTTTAATCTATTCCTAAGATATATATAGGAGAAAAGCTTTTTAGGGATAGGTAGTACTAAAATAGGTGGATTAAGATGGTATTGCTTGATTGTATCGAAGCTTTCTTGACAAGCTTGGTCCTAGACAAACTTCATATCTTTTTTAGTAATCAAGTGAATGTCTATGTTTTATCAGCAAGTTTTGTTACAAAGTGAGGGATTGCCTCGATCTTGCCTTGTAGGGATTGAAGTTGTTTTAAGTTCATAGGAAGTGGCATATTAATAATTACTTAGAATTTGTTAGGGTCAACCTCTATGCCACATTGAGAAATAATGAAACCTAAGAGTTTGCTTGATGTAACTCTAAACACACATTTCTTTGGGTTTAATTAAACATTGTATTGCTTAAGTCATTAAAATATCTTTTGTAAATCAATATCATTATGTTGTCATTATTTCAATTTAGCTAATATATCATGGATGTAATCCTCGACAGTATGGTGAATCAAGTTGTGAAAAATGTGCATCATAGTATGCTAATATGTAATTTTGGAATTATTTAATCCAAAAGGTATGAAAATGTAATAATACCCCAAGGTGTTGTAAAATATGTTTTTTCTTGATCTTCTTTATTAATTTTGATTTGGTTGTAACCAGTAAAATCATCCATAAATGATAACATTTCATATCCAACTATTGAATCTATGATCATGTTAATATTTGGTAAAGGGAAATCATCTTTGGGCATGCTTTATTTAAATCTCAAGATTTGAAACAACATCAAATTTGGACATTGGGTGTTACTATGGGAACTATATTGGAAATCTATTCTGGTGTGTTACTGGTCAAATGAAACCAACATCTAAGAGGCATTAGATTTTATCTTTGACTAGGAGAGCCACTGTAGGATGCATTTTGTGATTTTTTTGCTTAATTGGTTTAGCATCAAGGTATAAAGGAATTTGATGGACTAGTATAGATGTATTAATTCTTGGCATATCTAAATAGGACCAAGCAAAAAAATTTAGAAAATTTGTTAAAGTTTCATGAATATCTACATCCTCTTCCTTTTATAGGGTAGAGGCTAATACAACAATATGGGGATCTTGATTAGTTCTAAAATTAAAATTTACTATTTCCTCATTAAGTAATGTGGAATTATTGAGTGTATATGGATTTTTAAGAATGGTATCAATTGATTCAACTTGTATATCTAGTGAAGAATCTAGATTTTCTCCAAAGTATGCATGGGCATTTGTGTGATTAAAAATCTATTTTTATGATAACAAGATGGGAGGTCCTTATATGCTCCAAAAAATTATAGGAGGGATTAATTATTAGAGATTTCATTTAATGTAAACATATTGGGTGAAACTATATTGTTGATAAGATTAGGATAGACCAATGATAATGTAGAGGTATTATTAGCTGTATTATCTGTACGTGCAATGGATGGACAAAATTTTATGTGTTTTGAAGTGGTGGAAAAAGGTTTATCATGATTAAGGGTAAACTCATATTCTAGCCTTTAAATTTTATGTTGTGTGGCTACCTTGATAGGATTGACTATTCCTTGTTCATGATTTCCAAGTCCTTTACCTTGATATCCCATCTTATTAAAATATTTAAGTGAAAAAGGTGAAATAAATTGGTGATTTGGTTTTGGTGCTATAAAATAATTTGGAATTGTCTAATGTTGTGTATGGTCGAAGGGTGCATTGTGAGTAGTAGGCTGTGTAGGTATACTACCAAGATTAAAGTGTGGAATATAATTCTATGGAGATTTAACAACTTGACAATATTTAAAACATTCATTATCTATTGGGCATATGCATATGTAACCTTTGTGACTAAATTTTAGATAAGCATGGAGTGTAGAAGGGACTACATGCATAACATGAATCCAAGGCTGAACAAGTAATAAATTATAATCAAGTTCATTTGGTATGACTTGGCAAGTAGTTGGTAGTGTCTTAGGCCTTAAGGTAAGATTGAGTGTTATTTGACCCATTACTTTCCATGGAATGTTGTCAAAACCTCTGATATTCATCTCAAAATGGTCTAGATCTTAAGGTTGTATGTTAAGTCATTTGAGAAAAGATATGTTGCAAATGTTATGTCCTGAATCATTATCAACTAACATTCTTTTAACCCCCACATCATTAATTATTAATTAAATATATGTAGGTATATGATGTTAAATGATGTGTTTTAGGGATAAATCCTCTTTCTCAAAATAAATATGTTCTTTAGTCCATTTCATTGTGTTGAGGATAGATGCAACATAAGTTGGTTCAGCTGAAACAAGAATTATAGTATTATGAAGGGTTACATACAACACATATTTATAAACATCTAATTGTTGAAGGAGCTCATGAATAAAAATTATATATAAATGGATGATATCCTAAGTGATAAAGTTATAGCCATGGGTGTAATCAATTTACCTATCTTCATAAACTTGGGTGGTAACGTAGACCAAATGATCTACTATAGGTATAGAGTTGGTAGCAGATGTAGGATAAGAGCTAGATATACAAAGTTAGAAGGAAGGATAGATGCAATCACTATAATTTGGTTGTATCTAGTAGTGATAGGAAGATACTTAAAAGTAACCAATGAGTTATATGCATTTAGGCAGAAAGCATGAATGTGAAGTGAAATGCATTAATTTTGAGAGATGATTTGTGTCATAATATGATTATAAACAACATTTCATAGTAATTAAGGGATAAAGAGTATGAATTTCTTCATAAAGGAATATAAAATTTTGACATGTAACATAACATTTCTAATGTGCTTGGCATGATGAACTTGAAAAATTTAACCCATGAGAAATAGAAAGTAAAGGATAGAGATCATGAATTTTAACATAAAGGCATATAAACTTTGGAAATATAACATAACATTTCAAATGAATTTATTAAAATGGAGTTGGTAATTATTTTTTATGAGAAAAAGTGAGTATGCAAAAAGAATTTTGAAAATTTGTGCATTTTTGGCAATGAATTTTGTAATATCATCCTATATTATGAAAAATAAACATGAAATGCAAAGAATGAAGCTTTTTACTAACATATTATAAACCTAATCATTCATGTACATGATAGGACCAATGATGGTCTCTTTATTGTTTTAAAGGAAAGTAAGAAATATTTGTAAATAAATGAGATCTATTTTTCAAATCCAGTTTTTGAATGTAAGGTGATAGATCAAGAGTAGTAGGACCTAGTGTATGCAACTAGGGGTTTAACATGTAATTATTTCAAGAAAAAATATAAAATTTTGAAATTTAAATTGAATTTATAATTTTAATATGCTAGTAAAAATTCAAAAAAAGATTGGAAAATTACTGGGACTTAGTATGGGCAACAAGGGTTTGAAAAAGAAATTATTTTAAAATTTACTACTAAATTTCCAAATATAAAATGATTTTTTGATTTAAATATTCAAGTGAAAATTTATAAATTTATTGGAAAAATCAATAGGAATTTTATCCTAGGGTTGATCTAAAACTTAGAATCTTTGGTTGAAAAAAATTCAAGAAACAAGAACAACACAATAACAATAATGCTATCTTCGAGAAGAGATGTTTTATTCATAAAAAAATGTAGATCCAAACATATGCTTATCTCTGAGAAGAGATATCTGATTTCCATTTCAAGTTATATTTTCATTTATACACATTTTGAAGGTAGGAGGAGGATTTTGAAGGTCACCAATATCAATGGAGATTAAGTGGTTCAAATTCCATGATTTACAACAATACAAAATTTGAGGAATTACTATTTTTAGAAACATACTATTTTTAGATTGCACTACTAAAATTGAAATTTAGGGCACTTCCATTGGTTTTTTGGGTAAAAATACATCACAAAAAGTATCCATGCCATCTCATCACATTCTTCTCATTCTTATCTTTCCAACGGTTCAAATGGTGAGTCGATTGGAGCTACGGTGCAAAAGTTATGGCTCCCAGAAGTCATGCCACCAATTGGGGTAAAAACATCACCTGAATTGTTACTTGGAATGTTGCCCAGATCAAGGGTTTTTATGCGCAATTTGAAGTAAGTTTGGTTCACCAAAATGTTTTATTATTTTTAGGTAAATTAATGTTTAATTCCAAAATATTAAAAGGGTATGAGTAAGAGAAAATCAGTAAATAATATTCCAAATTAAAGCTACTAATTTGTGAAATTTATTTGTAATTAGATCTTTTCTAAAAATAGTAGTGAGAGAGAGAAAATTAAACTGATCTTATTTTGTGATGATCTAATTGAGATAGGGTCTATAAATTTGTGTGAAACCATAGGAAACTATCACAAATAGAATCCTAAACATCATTTCTTGATTGGATAGGATCATTGGAACTAGACACTGTGGGCTCTAGTGCTATAATCCTTCTGTGGCACTATTATCCTAAAGATTTAAAGTTTATTGGTTTTATTCTCCTAATCAGTGTGATCCTATATACCAAATTTTAGAGCCTTTCTATCATTAAATCTCCCTATATATTTGATTTTTTGTTTACTCATATCTTCTCTATAATTGAATGAAACTTTAGAAAATAGGGAAAAGGGTTTAGTGTGTGTAAGATGTATTGGATGTAATTCACACCCCATGTGTGGGAATGCTACTTACATACCAATTCTCCATGGAGGGATCAAGCCATATGTAGTTATCCCTTTAATAGTGCTTGGTGTAATAGTGAATGAAATGTAAGAAATGCTAAAACTGAGTATGCTTGAGATGACTAGGGACTACTGTAAGATCTTGAATTGGCTTGAAAGTGTATAGGCTAGTTGTATGTAGATAATAGGGAACATTTCTTGAGTGGTATTTCTTCTATTCTTGCTTTCTTGAGTGATATTTGCTAACCATTTCTAAATAACATTTGAATGGGCTTATATATGGATCTATTGGTCATAAGTTAAATGAATTCACATTAGGTCGACATGATTAAAGATAAGGATCTAGAAGGAAATGATGGTTGGTGCCTAGGATGTACTTTGATAATAGCCTTAAAATATGGACACCCTAGGGTTTGATGCTAGTGTCCAAGTTGGTCACCATTGTCCTGAGTTGATGAGGCCTAGGAGGATGGATTAGTCATGAAGAGAGGGTCTTGGCTCAACTGGGATCAAATTTAGAAGGCCACGAATGACTAGGAATCAATAAAAGTAAGCCTAAGAGGGTTATGAGAGCAAGCAATAGGGACTTAAGTATTGGCTATCATTAGCCATGCTTAATTTTCCAATTGTTACATTTTATATGACTAAATTAGGCTAGTGTTTCATTTCCTATTGGTTCTCTAAAAATTATAGTTCTTATTTTTGATGTGGGTTACTTTTGGTTTGATTATTTCTTTGAGGAACTTTCCCCCTCAATTTAACCATATCATTGGTTAATTTATAGACCAACAACTACAAATCGAGTAGCTATGGGTTCACAAAAGTATTTTGACTATTTATGGTTTATTATAGTTGGTTATTCATTAGTGTTAAAGTGTTGATAAATGTTGGAACAATAAGATGAACTTAGTTATAGGAATTATTAAAAAAACATTTGATTATTTAGAAATGATGAGATATCATTTTGATTTATATAAGGAGAAACATAACCGTTTGAATTATACATAGTATCAATCTTGTTATAAGAAACGTGAATAAGTTCTTTTTTAATAGGTTATGACAACACATGATTTGGAGGTGCATAAGGATGATTTTTAGGCATTTAGTTCAAGGGAATTATACTATATACTAGATGTGGATATGAATACATAGCCCCTGGGATTGGGTTCATTAGCAAGGTGCTCTACATGAGAGCTTGGTTTACCATGACCTTGTTGTCCTAATGAGGGTAAGCAACTAAAACCATATAATGAGGTACCATTTGATGTTCAATATTAATGACTTCATTTTAGGCTATAGATAAAGATGTTAGTAAAGGCATAATTATTTTGAGAAACATAGAATTCATGGGATCCAAAGCTCTTAGATATGTCTCAATTCTAAATATT
Organism: Torreya grandis; assembly: GCA_037957365.1. Taxonomy (NCBI): domain Eukaryota; kingdom Viridiplantae; phylum Streptophyta; class Pinopsida; order Cupressales; family Taxaceae; genus Torreya; species Torreya grandis. Next base: position 131,392 of record JARHVA010010308.1, on the reverse strand, counting down.
TATGTCTACATATATGGGTCCTTCAACCTTTTATATAATTTGTGGAAACAAGTATTAATAATATTCATGACTTTATTTGGTTCCCTATGGGTAGTTGCAAACTAATGGTATAATATTACAAGATCTATTAGTACTCTAAAATCATTAATGAATATAGTCTCAAGATTATTCAAAGAGGTAATGGATCCATCAAGGAGACCAAGATACCAACCATATATTGATTCATCTAAGATATAGGAGAACAATCTGCAAACAACTTCTTCATGTTGAACCTAAATTCAAATTAAAGCATCCTTAAACATTTAAATATGTTATTCCATCATTCTTACTCTACCATGAACATACCTTGGATGCAATTTATTAGTGTTTTAGGCAATTCACATGTGAGTCTTAGGATATTCATAGGATAACTTCCTCCTCTTATTCATGCAAGATTAGTCATTGATGGGTTTTAAGGAGTAAAAAAGGGTTAAATAAAGGGACAATATAATTAGGAGAGTTATTGGCTAAATAAATTTGTCTAGATTTGGACTTTCCTTTATCACTTCTAGATATTTTATGTTCTATGAGGTGTAATAGCTCAAAGTCACCTTCAACAAACTTTGACCTCATAACAATCCTCATATTTTGTAGTTTTGAAACTTGGAATGTCTTAATCTAAATGAAATTTCTAAAATGTTAAAAATATCCCTCTTCTTAGTGCTAATATGTTGGTGGGTTGTTTGACACACCAACTTTAGGAGGGATGGGTACCATCTAGCCTCTCCTAAAAATATATCTGAATATCTCTCCAAAAAATAATGCCTACTTTGATTTAGATCTCTAACCAAAATGACTTGTTATTAAAAAACTTATCTGTTCCTAAAAGGAAAGAAGATAATAACACAACTGATGCTCATGTTTCTATTTATAATGAGAATATTGAAAATCCTTTTTTCTTAGTACTTCAAACTTTTGGTAAGAACTTACACAATTTTTTGGTGGATTTAGGTGATTTAAGTAACATTATTGCTTATGTAATTTGTTATTATCTTTGTTTGAATCTTGTAAAGTTAAGTAGAAAGGTTATTTAGATGGATAAGTCAAAGGTCAAGGTGCTTTATGAACTCAACCACATTAATATGCAACTAGCTTTTGATCTAAGGGTGAAATACTTTATCAACATTTAGGTGGTGGATATAACTAATGTATATGGTATGATTCTCAATAAATATTGGTCAAGTACACTAAATAGATACATGTAAACTAATTTATCTTATATATGGCTCCTATGGCACGTCATCCCAAATCAAATTAGAATTGAAAGAGAGATAAAAATAACTCATTTGATAACAGAATATAACAATACAAATGATATCCTATATGAAGAGTATGAACTTGGGGTCTACACACTTGAGAAATAAGAAGATTAACAAAAATTCTTCATTCACATGTTTACTATACATTATAAATATTAATTTGAAGAATTGGATTAGCTAGATGAGGAATATATCATATGTACACTTGAAGTGATTTTAGGTCATTCTATTTCCTTAGCATATGTATTAGGAATTATGCCAAAATTGTTTAACAATTACATTAAAGAGTGCATAATTTAATAAAAGTAATAAATAATATTACCTTGCATAGAGCAAATGATAAATGAGACAAAGATTTTTAAAGTGTCAAACTAAATGTATTACATAAAAACCCATGTGATCTTACTAAAAGGCTTGCTACCAAAAACTCCAACAAGTAAAAGATAGAATCAAGAGCACAAAAGGCCAAGAGAGAGAGAACTATGAGTTTCTAGTGAGAAAATGAGGAGAAGGATCTTTTATAGAGATATAGGAAGAGAATATGAGTTATAAGGAGTATTATTATTACTTTACAAGCCTCCTATTTGTGTCCCACTTGTGACCTATTCCCTTACAAAGTGGAGGTAGGTGTGCATCATGTGGGGAAAGGAGAGTTATATGAAAGTAACTCTAAATCTAACAAGTGGGGTAGGGAGGTGAATGACTCCTCATAAAGGTATGAATAAAATGCATTTATAGATATAATAAATACATAAATAATTAAGACTTAGGATAAACCTATAAACCTAGGAAGAACTAAAATAAGGTTAATTCTCCAACACTCCCTTTTAAGTGTAATTTGGGTTATAAAAGTGGAGAGAACATTTTAAAAACAAACAAAGGAGATGAAATTACATAATACTTCCCCTTAATATAAACTTCCTTCAAGAGGAATTACAAAATTTTGAAAGAAGAGAAAGTGCCACCAAAAGTCTCAAGGAAGAAAGTGTGATCATTAAAAATCTATAAGAATACTCATTGGGTAATATGGTCGATCCATAATAGAACAAAGAACAACAAGAAGGAGGAATGATCCATAAAACCTATAAAACAAGCAAGCTCACACCAATTTTTCACATTAAGTAACCATTACGCCAAAAATACAATCTACATACATAAAGTAATAAAAGTAGATGTAAAACTAAAAAAAATTGAGTAAAGATAAATTCTATTATAAGTGTGAATACCTACATGAAAAGAAGTTAGTCAACATAATCAAAGCATATATTATTTGAAATAAAAAATAAGGAATGCGTAAAAATAGTTTGAGTATGAAAATGGATACAAAGAAGATGTGTCACTTGAAAAATATATTTTGTGTGAAGTATTAGAAGAATGATCACAAGAAGACATATCAAAGTCTCTAAAAGATTAATTTTCTTTATGGATACAACTAATTTTACCCTTAGAGGTAGGAGATTTAGTCATTTTCCAACAATGTAAAGTATCATGTGTGGATTTACCACAAGATTTATATGGATGCAATCTACAACATTTAGATATGTGATGCTCATGTTTTCTGTAATGGACACAAGGTTTAGTATTTTTAACCAAAGCATGAGCATTTGAAGAAGTATAATCAAAATAAATTGAATTATAAGTTCTTCGATGAAGATGACAATAATATTCTAAATTTGCATTAAAAGCATGAGAATCATTAAAACCAAGACCTTTAAAATTTCCATTCCATGTAGGCAAAATAGGTTCAAGAATACCATATTCACACTTACCAAGTGCACCACCTAAATAGCATATAGATTGCATGATTTTGAAATTGAAGTTGGTAGGAGTGTGCATAAGAATTTAAATTTGTTTTAAATCACAATGAGATTCATCATCATGAGAGATATTAAAATTAACAAAAGATGTAAATTTATCATTAAGAGCATCAATATACGATTGCATTTTCTCCACATGAGCATTAAAGGAGTTTTTTAAAGCAATAATTTTATCATTTTGACATTAGATTTCAACTTTAAGAACAACTATCTCATCATTTTTCAAATTGATTTGATGCAAAAAAAAATTAAATGCTTAAAAAATTACAAGTTTGAAATCCACTAAAATAAGGTTTAAGATGGAAAAAAATAGCCAATAATATTTTAAAAATGAGCCTACACCAAAATTTATCAGTAAACTCATAAATATAAGTCGACACCAAAAATACCAAATGTTTTAAAAAGGTTAAGGATATAAAATAGATTAATGTCAAAAATAATCCATAAAAAAATAACAATCTTTTTATCAAAATTAAATTTATCAAAACATTAAAAATAAATTATTAAAAAGTTAAATGCTTTAAACAAAATAGACAAAAAGTTTAAATGGAATGAAACATGATCCCACTAAAAGTTAAAAGTGGACATTTTATGTATTCTTCCCATGTGAAAAAAAAGGATAAAATACTTTTTGATTTTTTAATTAATAAAACATCCTCTTGAAGTTTTGTCGAAAATAAGAAAAAATTAAGATATTTCACTTTCAACTTAGTATATAAATGTGATTATATTTTGAAGGTATTGTAATAACAACTCCAAATTCAAGCATTATGAACAAAAAGACAAATGCATTAAAAACTTGTCATTAATAAGCATGCTCCATTTCAAATAATAGTGGTCTTTTTGTTTGTATAAAAAAAATTGTAACATAAAAAAATTAAAAAAGCACTTTAGAATAATGGAGAAATGTTAAAGTTCAAATTTACCAAAGCATAAGCTTAGGGAAAAAAGCCATACAACATAAGACATATTCCTTAATGAATCAGATAAAGAGCATTTCCAAAAAGTTTTTAAATAGAAACATGTTTTATTATTGATTAAAATTTATTATGTTAAGTGGAGGATGTTAGATAAAAATAGGGAAGGCATATAACACAAAGCCAAAAAAGTTACTCGAAAAGGCATCACCAAGATATCAAGTTTGACCCAAAATTAGAGAAGGGGAAATCTGAATCATCAAAAATTAGAGAAGCACAATGATCAGGTTGTTAGTAAGAGACTAAAATGATTAAAAAATATCAAAAGAATACAGAGATTCAAAAATAAATCATAAGAACTGTTTAGTGCAAGACAACAAAATGCTTATCAAATGATCAATCAAGCATCATAATAGTAGAAAAATAAAAAATCTACCAAAAGGATTTTGATTGAGCAAAGCACAAAAAATAACTGAGATAAAAAAATAGTGAGTGAAACTTTAGATATCAATAAAATCATAGAGTGCTAAAAAACTAATACATAGAAGTACACTATTGAAAGTAGGGTTAATAGGGTGAAATAAAGCATTAGTAGCACATAGAAGGCACAAAACTAGATGCAAATAAAATATTTTTACAACCAAGTAATTACAAAACAAAATAATAAAACTAATAAAATACATTGTAAGGTAGAAGTTGATTTTTTTATGACAATATTTAATAAACACTAGCTAATATTGTAAGAAATATTGGGTATTAATTGTTTGAAGCACAACCACCGAGGGGGGGATGAATCAATGACCTCTTAAATCTTTATTCTAATACTTTAGTTTTTTAGTCAAGAACCAATAAAAAATACATAGAGTAATCAACATACAACAAAGAACAAAAATAAATAACACATGATATAGGTGGGAAACCCTTAAATGGAAAAAAACTCAGCTTGAGGCACCAACTCATCTTGAGGAACCAACCCCAAATAATCAAGTACCAACTTGACAAAAAGATTCAACAAGTACCTATTTGCTAAGAAGCACCACTCCTTAATTTGTAGACACCAATATATAGGAGGATTCAACCCCCTTTGTCAATCAGCAATGCTGTTGCTTCAAATCATCCACCTTTCTTAGTTGCTTCTAGCAACAAATTATGGTATAATTTTTTTATCTCTTTGCTTATCGATCACAAATTTATTCTAATGTTTTTCTTCTTATCAATCAAAGACACATTAGGCCCTCTTTCTCTGCTCCTTATTTTCATGGATGATGTCCTCTCTACTTTCTCTACTCATCTATTTTAGCAAATTCTATATACTCTAGGGTTAATTTCCCTATGAGTCATTCGATGATTTCATACTCACACCTCTCTGGCCATCTATTCCTTAGTAGACCTCTACTTTGATCCTTAGTGAATATTATATATTCATACTCACACCTCTTTGGCCATCTATTCCTCATTATATTTATGATTTTATACTTAGCAAATGATTATAACCTATTTTCATACTTCAAAAAGATAATTTGAGCTTTCTTATATACAAGATGTCGATCAACAACCTTTTGAAAGTAGGCCAAACAAAAATCTATAGTGAATTTTATAATGATTTATTCTCTTTTTAAAACATAATTCACATTAAATTTTATAAAATCTCACTCAAATAAGTTAGCATGAGTGAAACAAACATGGGATAGATGAAACAATCATTAGAATACATTTAGTGTCAGCTTTATGAAGTCTATAATAGTCTTGATGTAGTTCGTAGAAACTCTAATGCAATCCATAGTAAGCCTGATGTAATCCATAGCATGATTGATTTAGTCCATAAAAAACCTAATTTAATCCATAGAAAACTTAATGTCATCCATAACAAACTTGATGCAGTTTGTAGTAAGATTGATGCAGTCCATAGCAAACTTGATGTAATTCATAATAACCCTAATGCAATACATATCAAACCTAATGTAGTCTATAGAAAACTTGATATAGTCTATATCTATTCACAAAAATTTATTCACATCAATTACCATATTCTTTATTGAATAGAAAACCCTTTGACATCAATGATAATATCTAAACAAACTCCCCCTTTATCATTGGTGGTAAACCTTTACAAGCTGATGACCTCAACAAATTTTATCATTTAATGAACATAACTTTACACCAGAACTTGACCTCGGTTTAATATTTCCCCTATCATTTATTTACCAAAGGTAATTATATAGTAGTTACACAACTTGCTATATCTCACATAGATTTATATATCTCTCCCTTATATTGCAATCTCTACTACTGAACTATTTCTTCCTAAAAATAGTTAGTTTGCTAATTCTCCCCCTAGCTTGAAAATTCTCCCCCTTTGACATTAATGGAAAAGGGTTACACAACCTAAAATATATTTTAACAAAAAAAATGTTGCTTATTCAAAAATGATAATATCCATCTTCATTTCCTTGATGAGAATTCCATAAACTTCTCTTTAGAAAATTGTAAGATACCACTCATTTTAAATTAAACATATTTTGACTATCATAAACTCTTGACTCTTGATCCTCAGAGCTAAAATATACCCAAAGGTTATCCCCACCTCAGTCCATACCTTCCTTGGTGACTAATAGAATAAGTAATTACTCTCAATTCCTATCTTAAGAACTCAAATGTTTCCCTTGGAATAGGTTTTGTAAAAATGTCTGCAACTTGTTCTTTTATGGTGACATACTCTATTTTTATAATCTAATCAATGACCTACTCCCTTAGAAAATGATACTTGATTGGAATATGCTTAGTCCTAGAATGAATGAATAAATTCTTAGAGATGTTAATGACACTGGTATTGTCATAAAATATAGAAATTAGACTATCATTCTTAATATTAAAGTCATTCAAGGTCTGTTTCATCCATAAAAACTATGCGTAACATGATGCTACTGCTATATACTCAGCTTCAGTTATGGACAAGGAAACTGATGGTTGTTTCTTATTCAACCATGACACAAGACTCTTTAAAAAAAATGCACCACCAATTATGCTCTTTTTATCATCATTGTTACCTACCTAATATGCATCAATATATGTTGTTAAAGTGAAATACTTACCTTTTGGGTACCACAAACTAAAATCCATAGTACCTTTGAGATATCTGAATATCCTATGGAATACTTATAAGTGTGTCTCTTTTAGTTTTTCTTAAAATTTGGTTAGTAAACCTATTGCCTGTATGACACTAGGTCTTGTTATAATATTATACAACTAACTTCCAATCATAGATCTATACAAGGTCTAACTAAATTCTGATGACTTATCTTCTTGACTCAATTTGCAAATTTTTGTCATTGGAGTACTTATTAATTTACATTATTCCATATCAAACTTCTTCAAAATTTCCTTAATGTGTTTGGATTGAGAGATGAATATTCCCTTATCTGACTAAAAAACTTGCAATTAAAGAAAAAATGATAGTTCCCCTAACATAGACATCTAAAATTATTATTACATTACTTCTACAAATTCCTTAGACATCTTGTCGTAGTCACTACCAAATATAATATCATCAACATACATAACTATAATTAATTATTTCTCACCTTTTGTTTTGATGTAAATATTTCTATCAACAACATCTCTCTTGAAACCTTGATCAAGCAAGTATCTATCAAGTCTTGCATACCATGCTTTAGGAGCTTGCTTTAGCCCACATAATGCTTTCTTCAATCTACAAAAAGTCCTTATTTCTTGATAGATAGAAACCTTCAGGTTGCTCTATATACACTTATTATTCTAAATTTCCATTGATAAATGTAGACTTTACATCCATCTAATATATCTTAAAATTATTGAAAGTAACATATGCCAAAAATAATCTTATGGCTTTTAGTCTTACCATAGATACAATTGTTTCCAAGTCGAAACCTTCTACTTCAGCATAGCCTTTACACACAATCCTTGCTTTGTTTCTCATGAAACGACCATATTTATTCAATTTTTTCATAAAAACTGATTTGGTTCCAATGACATTCTTGTCCTTTGGTCTAAGATTAAGTTCCCAAGTCTCATTTTTCTCAATTTGATTGAGTTCTTCCATAACATTCACCCAATACTTATAAATTCTAACTTCTAAAAACTTTTTTGGTTCTATCTTTGAAAATAAAGAGAAGTTTACATTTTTTGATGTATTCATAAGCCTTCTCCTAGTTTGCACTCCAACATTGATATCATTGATGATTTGAATTTTTGTATTATTTTTTAGAAAAAATATGGAAGGTGCCCTTGTATCTTCCTATTATTCTTCTTCTTGACTTTTTTATGCTAATTCTTCTTCTTATATTTTTTTTCTTCTCCCTTGAGGTCAAGCTCCTTTGCATAAAATCTTAGTTGTGTGATAACCTTCTTAGATCTAGTTTCATCCACTCTCACATGTGTACTCTCCACAGTATTCTATAGTCTCTTGTTGTAACACCTATATGCATAACTAACTAAAGAATATCTAAGGAAGATGCCTTCATCAAGCCTTGAATCAAATTTTTCTAGATCATCTTCATCTTTCTTGATGAAACACATGCTTATAAACACTCTAAAGTGTTCCACTGAAGCTAGTCTGCCTTTTCATAATTCATTGGGGGTCTTATTATTTTTTATTCTAATTTGATCTTTGTTTAGAATTTTTACTATTGTGTTTAAAACCTCTCTCCAAAATATATTATATAATTTGGACTCATTTAACATTATCCTGGCCATTTTGTGAATAGTCTTGTTCTTCCTTTCTACTGCACCATTTTATTGTGGTGTCCTTGTAGACAAAAATTATATCTTGATTCCATATTCTTTACAAAAGTAATCAAACTCATTTGACTATAATTCTCCTCCTCTATTAGATCTTAGACACTTGGTTTTTAAGTTTATCTCATTTTTAACTAGAAACCTTAAAAACATTGAACTTATCTATAACCTCATATTTCTCATTCAAGAAAGCAACCCAAGTCATTCTAGTGTAATTGTCAATAATAAGCATGAAATAAAAATCACCTTGAATAATTTGAATTCAAGTTAGACCATGTAGATCTGTATGAATCAACTCTAAAGGTTTTGTAGTTGAATATTATTTTATCTTGAACCTTCTTCTTGTCTTTTTTACATGTCAGCATGCCTTACATAGTGTGTTTATAGGTTAGTGATCTTAGGCATGTTTCTAACTAATTTATTAGTACTTATCTTTACTAAGTTATCAATGTTTATATGTCTCATTCTTCTATGCCAAAGCTAACTCTCATCCACTTAAATCATAAATCATCTATCCTTTTTGATCTCATTCAACACATATAAATTATTTGCAGTCCTATTAGCATCTACTATCAATCTTCCTGAACTTGCTTTTCTTATTTCATATCCTTTAGCATGAAAATTCATAGTATATCCTTGATTTCACATTTGAATAACACTCAAAAAATTATTCTTCAGTCCTTTTACATATAACACATTCTCAGTTTTAGTTTTCCTATTTTCAAGACTTAGTATTCCCTTACCAACAATATTAGTTGTTGTATTGTCTCCAAACATGATTGTACCTTTAGTAGTCTTCTTCAAAGATATAAATTTAATATTATCACCTGTCATATGAATTAATCAACCACTATTAATATACCATTTCAAACTCTCATCTTGAATGTGAAAAGCATCTTGTGCTAACATGGATTCTTCTTCCTTTGGACCAATGTTTTCTTTCTCTTTTTTTAGTTTTCAAAGGTTATGATTTCTTATAAATTTAAATATATACCCTCCTATTTTGAATAAGGGGTTTTTCATAACCTAATCTACATAATCTTTAAATATGTCCAATTCTATTATAGTTGTAACAAAGCACATTATTTCTACTAATATCTGAACTTTGGACAAATGAATTTGAGAATCTTTTTGGAAATCCATAACTATTCATATCTCTTCTCCATGCATGATTGTTTCTAGCATTTCATCTAAAATCTAAACTTCTATGTCCAAATTAATTATAATAAAAATAGTAGCCATAGAATAAATATATTTACCTTATTGCATTCATTTTCTTGATAGGAAATGGAATCTAAAGATTTTTGAAAGGCATATTGACTCTTTTGTTATCTCTAAGAGGAGTGGTAATCTTCTTGACATGTCTTGACCTCTAACTGTAATTCACAATCTTAGATTTATTGAGAGCATCAACATATGTATTTGGATTACGAATATTATGCTCTTTCTTTATACTCTTCTGGTCATCTATGTATCCAAGGCCTATTTTGGTGAGAGGTGACCTTTGACTGTTTAATATGTCATCAATAATTTCATTGCTCTTTTCAAAATTTTGACAATTTTTTAATTTGATTGTGAACTATTCTAAATATGAATTCAACAAACCTATCTCAGATTCGTACTCATTCAACTCTACTTCTTGGACTTTAGACCTTTATTTGCTTCTTCTAACTAAGTCTTGAGATTTTTGATGACCTCCTTAGCTTCTTTGACACTCTTAGTTATATTAGTTTCCAAGATATATATTCATTTTTCATGACTTTTGACGAGAGACTTGAACTTTTGGTTTTATTTCTATGACTATTCAATTCATTCAAAGCATTGATAAGTTCTACCTCAAGATTAACCTTGAATTCTTCATCCAATTCTTCATCATCCATTAAGACTTATTCTTTTGAACTATTCCCATCTTCAACATCAATGTCCATGAACAAAGCTTCATCACTCTCTAAGATATCTCTATCATTGATTTTAGAAGAGTTGTTGTCTTCTTTAAAATATACACTCTTTTTTTTTATTGAAGAAATTTTTATTTATTGGTGTTTTAATGAGCCTTTATGAATATTTAACTGACATAGATAATGGTGAGGATGAACATAGATAAATTTATTTGAAAACACATAATATATTATTGTATTCTCACACCATGAATATTTTATATTACATATTCATTTAGAACATTAAGTCTTTATAGGAAACTATTCATATAATAATGGAGATCATATATCCACTGATATTTCACCATATCTCTAAGATTATGCAATATTCTATATGCATAATATTGTTTTAACATGCAATAATATATCTAACAAGCTAATGTATTCTAACAACTAATTAAATATATTTAATAGTGAATTATTACTCTCATAATTATTCACATTAAAATAATCACAAATTAATGTGAGGACTAACATCTCCTAACATTCCATCTTATGCCTTACATGGTAATTTGTGTTTGATAGGACTTAATGAAAATAAATAAGGAACACATCAACTTTCTATCAACCATTCACTATCAAGAACACATCAATCGAATCAACGTGGAAACTTCAGATAGGTACATCTACCATCAACCTTATTGGGTAAACTACATCAACCTATAAATTATGGGGAATTATAAGTAAGAATCATCTATTCAACTTTCACTGTTGTATCTCCAAGAACTGGCTCAAACAAAAACATATGTCAATGCATACTTTTAGGCTTTTATGTTACAGTCTGAATCTTTTTGTACATGACCCCTACTATGTGAAGAATGCATCCCAAATTTAATCCATGTGAATGCAATGGTAATTTCATTTATCAATCATCTTCATATATAAGTATGGAAGTCAAAGTATCTCTATAGTTAGTTTCCCCTTATACAACTATTTCCACATTCCATGACACTTTTCTCTAATCTAGCTGGGGTAAATAAGAAATACACCTCTTATTCGTCACACATATAAATAAGTGATGAATATTAAAAATATATATGATCCACTATATTAGAAGAAAATTTTTATTAGTGGATAATGAGAGGTGTAGAAAGCCTCCATCCTCTAGTGTCCTCCAAATTCCAATAGGTCTGTTTCTTACTCAACACACTTGGCTTTTAGGGTTAAAAGAAGAAACTCACCCCAATAATTTTAACAATACATTTTTAGGACGTCGGGTTTGCCTGATAATGTATCCTTTACAAGGGTGGATTTTTTGACTTGAATCTTTTGACATATTAAAATGACATATTGGACTTGACTCAAATATTTTTAGTTTTTAATTTTTAAATTTTGATGACTCAATTATAAAATATGACTCTTGATAAAATGACTAAAAAAAGATTGACTTTTTCTGACATAAAAAAGACTTCAATCCTTCATTCATGTTATAATAATCTTTTGATATATAGATACTTTGAATTTTTACTAAAATATAAATATTGAAAATATAAATTCTAATGTCATAACCTATAAAAGGATTTTTGACTCTTATTTTGTCACAAAACTTTTGACAATATCTCAGTGACATTTAATGAAATATAATACATCATCCAAATGTGACTTATACCCTACAACAATCTCCACTTGAAGAACACACATGAAGATTAAAGATTCAATATGGTGAAGACTTAAGATAAGTATAATAAATATTTATAAATTTAATCTAATAAATGACACTATAAAACACTAAATGAATGTGATTATGGGTAGAGTTAGATGCTCACCAATTTATCTTACTGAATTACTCTCAAAAGTTTAGAGATCATTGATTTGAGTTAGATAGATAGAAGTCTGTATGGAGACTATGATGCATTAATATTTAATAGTTATATATCACAAATACACATACCACGTGAATTAACTTATCAAGGATCCAAGGTGATGCATGAACTAGGTGTTTATTAGATAAAAATATTCCACTACAAATCTGATGACTTAGAGAAAATAACAAAAGTGTTGTGAGAGTAGAAATCCCAAACAAATCCATTGATATGAGTTAGATAATGAAGTAAGATTTAAATGTCTTGAGTGTATATGAAGCACAAAATAGGTTGTATACTAAGGTTCAAAATAACAATTTCCTCCATTTATTTCTAAAGCAATTGACTGCATAATTTTGATGATTCTAGAAATGTATATCTCATTTTTAGACCTTTCACATCATTAGTTGCATGATATAATAGTTGGATTATACTATCAAGGGGAATATAGTGTTTCTCTATGTTTTTGCTAATTACATTCAGAAGAAAGAAGAAACTAAGGTTAAAGGTCTTGGGTTTGACGTTACTTGGATTAAGTGCACACCGTATCCAAGCATTGTGGGAGCTCCTCTTTGGCTATGGAGGAAACACCTACAATAAGAAAGAAACTCAAAGAAAGAAAATGTTAAAGGAGGATATGGTGGATTGCCAAGCTACTTGCTCGATCCTAGAAGTGTGAAGCTCTGTAAGGGATGACAGTCCACTATTTAACAAAAAGAGTGTTGTATAAAAGAAATGATGAAAGACTAAGAAAGAGAAAAATAGATAATGCATACCTGTTCTTTGCAATCAGTCTATCACAGTCACTGACGTTGATATTCCTACTGAGGTCAGTTGAGTCAATGATACCGATGTCAGTTTTGTTGCTGATGTCAGTAGGGGCAGTGGGCCTTGGATGGGTTTTAGGGTATTTATGTGGTTGACAGAGGAGTTTGGAAGTTTAAAGGTTTGTGTAGGGTTGTGAGAAAGTGAATAAGGTCTGAGGAAGGGCAAAGGTAGAGGATAAGTGTGAAAAGAAGGTAAGAATAAGAGGAAGACTTTTTAGCCTCTCCATGGAAGAAGTCAGGTTTCTCAATAGTTCTTAGAAATATCAAATGGAAACAAATTACCAATGTATTATAAAATACTGAAATAAGAAGAATACTTAGCTCTATTTAGTGAAGAACCAGAGGTGTCAGAATGCTTATTCCTATTGTGGCTGATGTTGAGGTCCTCATACAATGTTTCAATCTAGTGTCTAGAGTGACTTGTGCAAAGCTTCGGTAGCTAGGAGGATGATAGTTGAGTTCTATTACTTGATATCAAAGTGTCCACATCAATGTGCAAGAAGGTGGGGGGCAACACAATGTTTAGAGCTTTGCTTATGTAACTGACGTCAGCTATCCCATTGGCATCGATGTAGGGCTGATGATGTCGGCTGATGGTTGACCGACGTCAGTGGAGGGAGAATAGGTAAAAGGGCTATTTTTAGCTCTTTGCCCATTTCTCCACCCGCAAAGTGCTTTTGCCATTGGAGAGCAATCAAAACATGGGCTTATGAGGCATGAGAGTTGGTTGGGAGGTTAGAATGGAGTGAGAATAGGTCATGAGTAGTTAAGATTAAGATGACCTAGTCTCAGGGTGACTCATAGGGTAAGAAATGGTCCTAGGGTAAGGTGTTTAGGTGAGGTGTCCAAGGTGAAAGGGGTTCAAGTGTAGATTAGGAGTGTTAACGTGTTAGAAAGGGACTAAGGAGTGGGGGGTTGACATGATATTGGTGTCTACATTTGCCCCTTTTTGTCTTGTGGTTTGTCTTGACAAACTACAAGACAAAAATAGATGTAGGTTGCCCCAGGTATGGGATGAGGTATTCCCCCCTCAAATTGGGAGTCAAGAGAAGGGAATCTGAAATCGAGTGTTGATTTGATAGGAATTGGATGGGTAAGGTGAGGTTGGAGTGTAAACACTTCAATAGTTGAGATTGTGCGTATACCACTTCACTTGATAAGTAGGTCAAATTGTCGTAGGCAAGGTTGAGGAGAACTAAAATTGAAGTAACCAGTCCCTAGCTTATTAGTGGTAGATGATTGGGTTAAATGATCAAAGCTGTAGCTCCAATGGTCAAGGAGGACTAAAATCAAACTAACCAGTCCCCAGCTTATTAGTGGTAGCTGATTAGGTTAGATCAATTAAAGCTATAACTCTAATGGTCGTCATGTTCTAAGTATTTGGGCTAGGAAGTGCTCCTAGAAAACACAAAAATGTCATAGATATTGGGGATCAACTTGGTCACAATCTAAAAATACATGTGAGGGTCATGGATAATTTGCTAACTATTTGTGAGGTAGCATATGCAATCAAAACAACCAAGGCAAAGTTGTCTCAAAAGTGGTCATGGTCTAAGGAGATAGTTGTGATCTCTGAGGTTGTTTGTCAAGTCAAGTTGAGATATAAGTGATCTCAAGTGTTGTTTGTTGTGGGTAAGGAGATATATGTGATCTCTAATGTGCCCCATGAGAAGTCTAAAGTGACTTATACAGTGTCAGGGCTGGTTGTTTGGTCATGAGTTTGGGCAGTTTTAGGTCAAATAATTGGTCCATTGGGTAGATGGATGAACGAATGGCTGAACTAACCTTAGAAGACCCCATGTCAACTGAGTGCTGCCTACATATCCCCTATTTTAAGGGCCTCAAGCCAATGTAGTTCTCCTAAAAAGGGAAAGTAGAGGGTAGGTTATGGATTGGGTTTGATGAGGTCAGGTCATGGTTAAAGGTTAGATGGTTAAAAATAAGGTAGTTCATGATAGGCAATAAGCCTAGGGTTCAGGGTAGGCAATGATCCTTGGGTTTAGATAGTTTGTCCATTAGGTAGATGAATGAATGAATGGCTGAGCTAACCTCAGAAGACCCCATGTCAACTGAGTGCTGCCTACATAGCCCCTATTTTAAGGGCCTCAGGCCAATGTAGTTCTCCCCAAAAAGGGAAGAAAAGTCAAAGAGGTTGGTAGTTTATTTGGTTATGTCGGTGAAATGATGAGTGTATGATGATTTTATAGCCTTTTCCATATTGTGTGATGGTGTATGCTAAAAATGAAATGAGTTTTCTCCCAAAAAGGAAAAAAGAGTCAAAGAGGTTGATAGTTATTTTGGTTATGTTTGAAATGATGAGTATATGATGATGTTATAGCCTTTTCCATATTGTGTGATGGTGTATGTTGTAACATAGGTTATGTGGTTTTCCATTCTTAGCAATTTTCCATATTAGTGATTGTGTATGCTAAAAATGAAATGAGTTTATTTATGCTTCAACAAGTTTCCATATTGGTGATGGTATATGCTTGACATAAATTGTGTTTGGTTGATAGTTTCCATGTGTATTGCTTTCCATAGAAACTAATGTGAATGGGCTATAATAGTTTCCATGTGTATTGTTTTCCATAGAAACTAATGTGAATGGGCTATGATAATTTACATAACACAAATGGGTATTTGTATTAAATAAATCATGATGTTATGTTAGTGGGTAGAAAATGTTTTGGTTGTATTAGCATGTGACGAAGGTATGTAAGAAGTGAAAAGGTGCATTGCTCTTTCATTAACAAGGACCATAATGATAGCATAGATAGGGTTGTTGCAAACAACCGTTCATGCATTACATCATTTGACCATTGGTTTTTGTTAGAGAAGTACTCTAATCACTTGACATTAAGTAAGCTCAAAATCCCTTGGGTATTTTGGGGTAATAGGTGTGATTATGTGATATGTGAGGATAACATAACCTTTTTTAGCAGGGATAACTTTACCCCTTTTATAGGTGACCCTGAGAATGACTATAGGCAAGTCCATGACTTAATATTTTATCAGTCAGATTTTTTTTGGTAGACTGATTAAAGCGGGAAGTCTACTTGGGGATGTTGTTTTGTTTTGTGGTCATGTGAAGCTGATCGATGCGAGAAGCTTCTAAGAGAGTGTTGTTATTGTAGCAAAATTTGGTCATAGCCATCCTTCAAGGGAGTGGTCTATGTTTTGCTTTGTATGTTTTGATGTCTTTGAATAGCCATCTTTCAAGGGAGCAGTCTATTAATTACAGTAATAATGTAGCTATCCTTTAAAGGAGCAATCTACATTTATAGTTTCTGACCTTTTGTTAAGCATCCCTATTTTTTTTTTTTTATGTTGACTGAAGTTTTAGTCATGGACTAGACTATAGAGGTTTAAGGGTTTCCATTTTATTAGGACAAAGCATTTATTGCTTTAAAAAAAGGTTAACTAATCATTGTAGGGAAAAAGGGTTGAAAGGAATAGGAATGAGGATGGCATGGGTTGCTCAAGGGACGAGCTCAAGTTAAACATCAAGTGAATGATTACTTGGTTAATAGTAGAATGTTCATAGATTCAAGGCATTAAGGGGCTCAAGTTATGGCTGGCCTTCGAGAGAAGATAGATGATAAGTCCCTAATCCATACTTGTGCATTATTATATAAGGTCCGAGCCAATTAGGAGCAAACTTGCCTTGTTTGCTTCTTTCCATATTGGTCACGTGTTGGTTTTCTTTAAGGATAAGATCTCTAATTTTGAAATCTCACTCTTTTAGATTTTTTTGTAGGCACACTTGATGCGATGTTAGACATGAAGTGGGTTAGCATGTTGTTGGCATTTGATACAATGCCGAACATAGTCACTACAGTCTTGGTTAAAAGTGGGCCAATAATAGCCCAGGTGGAGGATGTGCTTTACAACCTAGTTACCACTGAAATGTCCCCCATAAATCCCATCATGGACTTGTTTGATGGCATGAGATGTCTTAGTGGTGGTTAGGCATCGGAGAAGGAGGCCATTGAGACCTCATTTGTAGAGAATACCCCCTAACATGGTGTATCAAGCAGTACTCTTGATAAAAGCACGTCGTCCATTGCTAGAGAGATTAGAAGGAATGATAGAATAAGTCAAGTAGTTAACAAGTTGTTTATACCAAACGTCATGTGGACTAGAGAGGTTAGGAGGGATTACCCTCAAAGATGTTGGTTGAGATGTGCCCAAGATAGAAATCTTGGGCTTTGGTGGTGGAGAGGGCTTGGCAAATGGATATGTCGAAGGGGTAAAAACCTGCTCTTTTCATTTATCCTTTAGGGTTTGGGACCTCATGGTCACATTAATAGTGTTGATTTTGAATAAAGGGGGAGAAGGTGGTAGAAGGACCATAGTCTCATGTTGGGATCTTAATTCAAGTGAGGAGGTTTGGGAGGCATGGGATGGTGTTGGTGGTTTGTCAAAAGTGTGGTCAAGAAGGTCCTTGATGAGAAGGGTATCCTTTTCTAGGTGTTGATGAATGACAACCTTAAGAGCACAATAATTCTCAGTATCATGCCTAGGTGTGCGATGATATACACAGATTCTAGTGTCGTTGAACCAAGATGGTTTTGGTTTGAGAGGTTGGTATGGCTTAATTGGTGGGAGAAAAATGCTATAAGACTGAAATAATTGGTGTAACAATGAAGCATATGACCCCACTAATGGGTCTATGATTGTGGTTGTAGTAGGGGTTGATAACTTCTATTTAAGAGTTGTAGGGGGAGTTTTTCATACCACTTTTCTGGTTGGTGGTGTGGCCACATGCGTAGATGGCACTTTCTTAATGAGAGGTGTCAAATTTCTTGGAGGAAATATGTTTTTGATAGGTAGAGGGAGTAATGGAGGAAATTTTTTTTGGTGAGGTGTTGGAATGGGGAGCACTCCTATTAAAGTGGAAGGATGTGGACCCAAGATAGAGGGCAATGGTGAAGGTGGGGGATGAGTTATCCAATGTGGTTTAGTAGCCTTCTTTAGTATGGTGCGAGGACCACTACTATGTGGGGTGAGGTTTAAATCTACCTTCACTTGTGGGTGAGTGATGTTTGATACAGGGCAAACACTGAGAGATTTAATCTGTTTTAACATGATGGACACCTATGAGGGTTTGGGTTCAGATGTGGAAGGCTAAACTTCTAATGATTTAGAAGTGGAAGCCCGCTCCTCATCAAAGACTTTGGGGTGAATTATTGAGGAAGGTTTGGCAATATAAGGTGAAGCAGAATGTGTAAGATAAGGAGCCTTAAGTCACTCCCATAACGCCTCATGTTTTAGGTTCCTAGAATGGAGAAATCCTAAATTTTATGCCAAATGAGAGAAGGGTTTAGATGACATCATGTGAGGTCTTATAGTTAGTATTTTGGAGGATTTGGGCAGTTGCGAGAGTGGAAACGTGTTGGATGCAGTGATCTCAGGCCAAAAGTGAGAGAGAATCATCACTAGATCTTCCTCAACCGAAGTGGGTGAGGTAGCGAGTTCTTCTCTCAGCAGAGAAGGGATTGGAGAATTTGGCTCTTCAAGAGGATAGAGCACCAGAATGATCATGCCTTCCATGTGTGGTCTAGGAGCATGGAAAGTATGATCCTCCATTGGTAATAAGAAGGATGAGGGTGGGGCCACCAGCGTTGGTACCATCAAAGCATCCTCTAATATGGGAAAGGTCAAAGTAGACTCTTTTACATGTAAAAGGGGGGTAAATGGAGGACTATGCTCTATTGATGGAGGTAAAATAGGAGAGGAAGGTTCCTCTAGAGGGATGATGGCCCCTTCTATATGAGGGCGTGGGGTATGAATGGTAACTTCTTCTAATGGTAGAAGAAGAGGGAAGGTGGGGGTGAGAGGAACCGGTAATGTAGGATCCTCACGAGGTAGAAGAATGGGTAGAGGAGGTGTTTGATGTCGTGGGGGTGATATAGGTGAAATGGGTTCATCCACATGAGGAAGAGGGTGAGGCAAAGGGATCTCTTCATTGCATGGGGATGGTATGGGTAAAATAGGATCTTCTACCCATGGTGGAGAAATGGGTTGACTAACCTCTTCAGATTGTGGGAGAGGTTAGTTAGGAATGAAAGGAAAGACCATGTTGACCATGCGTATGTTGTGTTCTTAAGGGTCATCAGCCATGGTCTGAACATCATTCTGACTTGGGGGATGGTTAGGAAATGATTGCATAAAGACATCCATGTTTTGGTTAGCCAGTGCATTAGGGTTATCCAAAACAAGGTCCCCTTTGTCTAACATGTCTTGAACAATGTTTTTGAAGGTTTTGTAATTATTCATGTCATGACCCTTGACACGGTGATAGTTACAAAATTCATTTTCCCTATACCATGTAGGGATGGCTCGTGAGGGGTCAAATTGGATTGGTCAAATTTGAGGGAGGTTGAGGACTCCCTACTTCACTAGTTTATCCAATATAGAAGCATATGATTCTCCTATTGGAGTGTAACATCGTTGTACATACCATTGTTGGAATTGTCTTGTGATGTTTTGTGAAGTTGAGGGCTCAGATTGGTTAGTTATGGTAGAAGATGGTGACCTAAGGACCACAATGTTTGTCAATCCCTTGGACTTGGAGTGGGAAGAAGAAGATTTAGAAGAAGGATCATTGGATTTTGCATTGGTATTTTTGCTACACAATTTGACTCTATCCTCCTCGATTGCACAGAGTTTAAGCTTTTGGGCCATAGTGAAAAGCTTCATCGAATGTGCAAAAAGTTTGAACCCATAGAGTGGATGAGATGTGCTTGGCACATGTTCTTGAAAAGAGCTTAATGAGCTCAGGTTGAGGTAGTGAGAAAGAGAGTTGATTGATCAAACCTCTCCAATGGGCAATGAAGTCAACTATTGACTCATCCTCAAATTGTCTAATAGAATAAAGGTCTGTGATGGAGACCTTTTTAATAATATTGATTGAGAAGTGATCAAGGAATAATTGAGTGAGTTGAGTGAAGGTGAAGAGAGAATGACTGGTAATGGAGATATACCAATCAAGGGTGGCACCAAAAAGTGACATGGGGAATGTGTGAAGTAATAATGCATCATCGTGGGCTGAGGTAGCAAGCGTGTCTAAACACTCACAAATGTTATTGTGGGTCCTCTTTACTCTAAAAGTGAGTAAATTTTGGGAGTTCCCACTGGCTAGGGTATGGTCAAATAGGAACTAAAGGGTGGAAAGGTTCATTATAGATTTTTTCATAATAAAGAACACTCTTCAAACTTGAAATGGATGTCTCAAGGTTGGACATCTTATCCATCAGCATCTTAATTAGATCGATAGATGGATTGGCATGAGGGGCACCCCCTAAGTTATAAGGTACTTGGAAGGCATTGGGAGGGGTGTATGACATACTTGGTTGCATTTGTGTAGATGCAACATATTGATAGTTTGTCATAAGGGCCAATGTCGAGGTTAAGAGGACTTGTGCTGCAAAGTTGGAGGGCACAACTTGACTAGATGCCACCAAGGGTGGTTGAATGGTGGTGACACTGGTTAAAGGGTAAGTGGTCACTCTTGTGTTTATGGGTGTAAGAGAGGATGGGATAGAGACAATCAAGTTTTGGAAAGGTGTCGAACTTGGTTGAATTGTTTGTGGTTGAGGGGTTACGAAAACCCCGATGGAGGTAGGGCCAGAAAGGATAGAAGGGGAGGCCAAATCTTGAACATTGGCTATGGTTGGGTTAGTGGTTGAGGCAATGGCTTGAGTGACCATAGGTTGGGTAGTGGATGTTGTTAATATCATTGCCGCTTCAGCCAAAGAAGTTGGCATCCCATAAATAGGATTACCTGAAGGATCTTGCATTTGGCTTCTATCAGTATAATGTTGGAGAGCCTTAACATTGTGGTCAAGGAATGTCTCAAATTATTGATCCCCTTCAGGAATAATAGGAGGTCGATCAGGGGTAGGTTGGATAGGAGTATGCTTGGTATCTGATGTATACTCCATTAGATGACTTGGCACGAAGGGTGAAGGTCAGAGTGGCTGTTGACTTGCATGGTCAATAAGAGATTTGGCTTGATTGCATGTCAAAACCATCAAAGGTGAAAGGGTTTCAGGTTCCAAAAACTATGTGTTTTAGTTTCAAAAAACTAGAATTTGTGTTTAACAGTAAGAAAGTTAGGTTTTAAGTTTGCTATTTGGGAAGAAAATTTATTGACAGTGACCAATGTCGGTTGTTTAACTGATATCAGTTATAAAATGTTGTCGACATCGGTGGAGAACCAATATCAGTTTTTGTGTAATTCTAGAAACACAAAAAATTGACAATTTTTGGAAGAAGAAGATATTCTGAGTTGTTTTTAGACTTCAAAATGATGCAACCTTACCAGCTCAAACAATCAGATAAAAATAAGCAAAATAGATGAATAGGTAAGCAACCTCTAAAACATTAAATTCCTAGGAATAAGTTTTAAAGTCATGGTGGCTTATGCCTTAATAGAATGTGTTGGGAGTTGGGCTTGTAGAATGGGTCCTAGAGAGGAAATCTATGGTTGGTTTTAGGTTATGTTATGGTGATAAAAAATTTGTGTTAGGTTTATTACGTGGCTTGTAGTTGGGGCTTGCTTCCTTCACTTCACAAACCCAGAGTTGAGTTGGGTTGCTTAGCCAAAATATACCTTGCGTATAGTTTATACTCTACCATAGAACAGAGTGGGTCCTCCTCTTGGTGGTGAAATCCAAGTAGGATCATCAGGTAGGGTAAGGTATCCACTAGGTGATGAAATCCTAGATGGGCCTTGTCTCAAGTAAGTTTAAATGTTTAATTTTAAGTGATTGTGGTTTGGTTGTGTAACATTTGTGCACTATGATTTATTCATAATGCTTTTAATTACTAAGTGGGCTAAGTATGCATCGAAGCAAGAATGAAATGTAGTAGTTTTTTAACCCAAATCAAAATATGTTTTTCCAAATGCAAACAATTGGAGAAGAGGTAAAGAGCATGAGTTTCTTCACTACTCTATGATGCATGCAAGAAGTTACAAGAAAAAGAAGAGATGTTCTTTTTAACTTCTGCTAATGGTTTCCTTTTGAAACAAAGATAGAAGAGGGGATGAAAGAAGAGAATATTTTTCTAATGCACCTATATGAAAGTTTTCTTTTCTAAAAAAAGAAGAATGAACCCAAGGAAAACTCCAGGGGTCCCACCGGGTGTGCCAAAATGTTTCTCTATGTTTTTGCTAATTACATTCAGAAGAAAGAAGAAACTAAGTTTAAAGGTCTTGGGTTTGACGTTACCTGGATTAAGTGTGCATCATATCCAAGCATTGTGGGAGCTCCTCTTTGGCTATGGAGGAAATACCTGCAATAAGAAAGAAACTCAAACAATGAAAATGTTAAAGGAGGATATGGTGGACTGCTAAGCTACTCGCTCGGTCCCAGAAGTGTGAAGCTCCATAAGGGATGACAGTCCACTATTTAATGAAAAGAGTGTTGTATAAAATAAATGATGAAAGACTAAGAAAGAGAAAAATAGATAACATGTACTTGTTCTCTGCAGTCAGTCTGTCATAGTCACCGACGTCGGTATTCCTACCAAGGTCGGTTGGGTCAATGATATTGATGTCAGTTTTGTTCCCGATGTTGGTAGGGGCAGTGGGCCTTGGATGGGTTTTAGGGTATTTCTATGGTTGATAGAGGATTCTAGAAGTTTAAAGGTTTGTGTAGGGTTGCAGGAAAGTGAATAAGGTCTGAGGAAGGGCAAAGGTAGAGGATAAGTGTGAAAAGAAGGTAAGAATAAGAGGAAGACTTTTCAGCCTCTCCATGGAAGAAGTTAGGTTTCTCAATAGTTCTTAGAAATATCAAATGGAAACAAATTACCAATGTATTCTAGTTGTGGCTGATGTTGAGGTCCTCGTACAATGTTTCAATCCAGTGTCTAGAGTGACTTGTGTAAAGCTTCGGTAGCCAGGAGGATGACAGTTGAGTTTTGATGCTTGAGATCAGAGTGTGTGTCAATGTGCAAAAAGGTAGGGGGCCAGCTCAATGTTTAGAGCTTAGCTTATGTAATCAACGTCAACTATCCCACCGGCGTCGGCATAGGGATGATGACATCGGCCAATGGTTGACCAACGTTGGTGGAGGGAGAATAGGTAAAATGGCTATTTTTAGCTCTTTGCCCATTTCTCCACCCATCAAGTGCTTTTGCTATTGGAGAATGGTCAAAACATGGGCTTATGAGGCATGAGAGTTGGTTGGGAGGTTAGGATGGAGTGAGAATAGGTCATGAGTAGTTAGGATTAAGATGACCTAGTCTCAAGGTGACTCATAAAGTAAGAAATGGTCTTAGGGTAAGGTGTTTAGGTGAGGTGTCCAAGGTGAAAGGGGTTCAAGTGTGGGTTAGGAGTGCTAACATGTTAGAAAGGGACCAAGGAGTGAGGGGTTGACACGATATTGGTGTCTACATATATATCTTGAGATAAATCTCAGATGATAGGCATCAAGAAAAATCAATTGGTAGATAGGTTGTTATATCCTTAAGAACTATCACTACTCTTTCTTATGCCTTATTTTTTGGCTATGTATCACAAGGAGATTTTAAATAAAATAGTGACAAATGAATAGGTGTATCCTAAAAATCTTTAAGAGTGAAAACACCTTAATTCTAAAATGTGACCAAAAATCAATATTATAGATAAACTAGATAATAAACAAATTTGTTGTCAAATTTTAACTATCAAAGTATATGGGAAATAAAAATCATGGAACATATTTGGGCCATAGATACATCAAATTTATTGAATATGCTAGATAGATTTCTTAATTTAAGATGATTAGCACATGGGTATTTGTAATTATAAAGTGCATAACATGATCAAATCTGATAGATGGCTCTTTAGGATCACATGGCATCATCAAGATATATAGGACGGTTGCTTTGAGGAGACCCTTATATCAAGTTAGCAATAAAACAAAAGACACGGAGATGCACCTTATCTCCTTCATAAACTCTCATTTAGACTTTATAATAGTGCAAGACCAACCTGCTCTAATACCACTCTTAGTGTTTGAATGAGCCTTTATGAATATTTAACTCACATAGATAATGGTGAGGATGAACACAAATAAATTTATTTGAAGACACATAATATATTATTATATTCTCACACCATGAATATTTTCTATTACATATTCATTCAAGACATTAAATCTTTATAGGAAACTATTCCTATAATCATGGAGATCATATCTCCATTAATATCTCACCATATCCCTAAGATTATGCAATCTCTTATATGTATAATATTGTTGTAACATACAATAATATATCTAACAAACTAATATATTATAATAACTAACTATCTCTAATAGTGAATTATTACTCTTGTAATTATTCACATTACAATAATCACAAATTAATGTGAGGACTAACATTTCCTAAAATCATTATAGTCACATTGCTTGAAATTTTTCTTGCTCTTGTCATACTTGTGAGACTTCTTATTCTCTTCACCATGTTATTAATCATGATCATGTTTTACCTTTTAAGGACACTTGGTAGTAAAATGACCAATCTTTCCATAATTGAAACATTTCAATGGTGGCATGCCTTTGTATCTACTTGAACCTTTTCTTAGTTTCCTCACAAATAAGGCTTCAACTTTGTCTTCATCAACATCAGTGTCACTGTCAATTTAAAAAAAATTTATTTATGTTTTCTTTACAAATTTGAATGTTTCTTCCCTTTTGGAAGATCTTCCATCATCAGTCCTCATCTCATAGGCAATAGTTATTCCATGAAGCTCATCTATTTATAACTTGTCTAAGTCTTTTACTTATTTAAAGTTGATACCTTTGAGTCAAATCTTGGGGTCAAATATCTTAGAACCTTTTGAATAATAGTTGACTCATTAACCTTTTCTCCAAGACCTTTGATTATGTTGACTACTTCATCAACTATATGAAGATATGATGCAATATTCTCTTCTTCCTTCATATTTAGACCTTCAAACTATATTTTATAGGTCTGAAGCTTTGCCAATTTTACCTTTGGTGTCACATTTATAGATGATTTGTAATTTGTCCAAAATTTCCTTAGCTAATTCACATTACATCACTTTAAAAAAATCGAATTATGCCAAGCCACACAATATAACATTCATAGCCTTTGAAATATTATCACTTGCTTTCTTTCCTATAACATCAATTGGAGAAGTTTGAGGGAGAGTATACCCATCTACAGTTGACTACCAAATGTCAAACCTAAGAGCCATCAAATATGTCTTCATTCTAATGATCCAAAAGGCATAGTTGGTTCTAGTGAATAAAGCGGCCTTGTTTGTTAAAAACGCTTCTTTTACTTGATGACTAGATGTTGTACTTCTTAAGATCTACCTTCTAGTTATCAAACCTAACCTTAAAGGAGTTGATCTGATACTAATTATTGGAAGTGCAACTACTAAAAGGTGAGGGGAGGATAAATTAGTCACATCTTAAATATTTATTCTAATACTTTATTTTGTTATTCCAACATCAATATAGAATCCATAGAGCAATCAAACCATACTAAATAACTTAAATACATAACACATGATATAGGTGGGAAACCCTTAAAAGGAATAAAACCCATAGTGATCAATGCATGGACTACATGTCCTAAATTATATATGCAATGAGTTAACAAGATTGGTGAGTACCAACTCATTTTGAATAATTAACCCCAAATAGTCAAGCACTATCTTGACAAAAATATTCAACAAATACCACTTACTAAGAAGCACCAAATCCTTCTTTTGTAGACACCAATCTATAGGAGGATTCAACCACCTTTTTCAAGTACCAAATAAATTGTTTTAGGTCATCCAACTTTATCATTTTCTTTAATTAAAAAATGATGGTACAATTCTTCTCTCTTTGTTTATTGATCATAGATTTATTTTATTTTTTCTGCTTATCAATCTTAGACACATTAGGCTCTCTTTCTCTTCTCTTTATTTTCAATGAATTTGTACTCTATGCCTTATCTACTCATTTATTTTAGTATATTATGTATACTCTAAGGTTAATCTACCTATTATTCATTTGATGATTTCATACTCACACCTCTCTGGCCATTTGTTCCTCAATAGATCTCTACTTTACTCATTAGTGAATATTATATATTCATACTCACACCTCTCTAGCCATCTATTCCTTAGTAGACTTATACATTGCTCCTTATTAAATGTTTATACTCTATTTTCATACTTCAAAAAGACAATTTGATCCTGATTATAGACAAGGCAGTGATCATCAACGTTTTGAAATTTGGCCAAACAAAACTCTATAGTCAGTTGTCTAATGATTTATTATCTTTTGAAAACATAATTCAAATTAGCTTTTATAAAATATCACTCACATAGATTGGCCTGAGTGAAATGAAGTTGGGATAGACAAATAAATCATTATAATACATTTAGTGTTAGATTGATGAAGTCTGTAGTAGTCTTGATGTAGTTTGTAATAGATCTGATGTAAGATATAGTAATCTTAATGTAATCTATAACATGCTTGATGCAGTCTGTAGCAAACCTAATGTAATCCATAGAAAACTTAATATAATCCATAGAAAATGTGATGCATTCCATATCAATACTGATGTAGTCCATAGCATGCATGATGTAGTCCATAACAAACCTGATGTAATATGTAATAAACTTGATACAATCCATAGTAAACCTGATGTAGTCTATAACAAACTTGATACAATATGTAGTTACTTACAAAAATTCCTTGACATTAGTGACCATATTATTTACTAAATATAAAACCCTTTGACATCAAAGATAATATCTCAACATTAATTAATAATTTATACTTGAATGATATTTTTTTAATATAAGAAACACAATAACTAGCTTAAAAAAATAAAAAAAACTTAACCTCCCTGATCAACCTGTGAATAAATGTAATAAGAAAATGGAGATAGATTAGAAAAAAAATTGAGATTCTTCCAAGAAGGTCCTTCACATACAATAAAAAATCAACATTATAAATCCATGGCTCTAATACCATATTAGGAATTATTTCAAAATTATTTAACAATAACATTAAAGAGTGAAAAAATTAATGAAATTAAGAAACAATACTACCTCTTAGAAATCAACCCACAAATGAGACAAATATTTTAAAAGTGAGAAATTGAATGCATTAGATAAAAACCCACATGATATTATTAGAAGGTTTGCTACCAAAAACTCCAACAAGTAAAAGATATAATGAATAGCATACGAGAAGAAGAGAGAGATATATGAGTTTCTAAAGAGAAAATGAGGAGAGAATGGCTCTTTTATAGAGCTAGAGGAAGATAATGGGAGTTAAAAGGAATCCCATTATTAACTTAAAATCCTCCTATGTGTGTGCCACTTATGGCATATTCCCTTAGAGAGTGGAGGGAAGTGTGTGTCATATGGATAAAGGAGAGTTACATGCTATTAACTCTACATCTAACAAGTGGATTAGGGAGCTGAATGACACCTCATAAAGATATGAATAAAATGAATTTAAAAATATAATAAATGCACACATAATTAAGTATTAGCATAATCTTATAAACCTAGGAAAAACCCAAATAAGGCTAATCCCCAACAATCTGAGAGTGTGGAATATGGTTATCCATGTGAGAAAAAAGATATTGAAAGCTTAGAAATTGAGAATACTATTATTAGATGTAGCCTAATACCTACTTATACTACTAAATACTAGACTAGAAGGTCATTATTACCTAAAGAATAAAATATATGCTCACTAAAGGGTGAGGAAATTAATTAAGAGGTCATTTTTTCTATATCACGTATCTTTAAGGGTTCACTATGCACAATTGAAAATAATTTGTTGATCCTAAAATTTGATGGCTCTAAGTCCAAGAGTGGGTGTGCTTTTAGGGTTGAGCTCATAAATCCAAGATGGAAGTCATATTTATCTACTTTTCATTAATAATTCAAATGCACAAATAATGTGGATGAATATAAGGCATTAGTTCAAAGCTTCCAATTTGCTCTTAGGAAGAACTTTAAAAAATTAAAGGTGCTTGGAGATTCAGAATTGGTGATCAAATAGGTTAGAATCTAGTATGTTTATAATGACAAGTGTATTTTTAGATATCATATTTGAGTGTGAAATTTAATAGAATATTTTGATGCATTCAATATTCATATGTTACATCATAGAATAAATTATATAGTGAATGCATTGGTAACCATTACTAGCACCCAAGAACCAATTGTTGATTCTATATTGATGTAAAGCTAATTACACTTCTCTATTAAACTCTACCTTTATTCTTCATTCACTACACACTTTCCATGCAATAGATCCTTGATACAACTTTAATTTAATGACTCCTAAGGTCAAGGGACTATTTTATGTTTTTAACACCTTAAATATAACTTTTATGATCTTTTGGAACTACTTACATAATACACAAACTTCTTGATTTTCAATTCACTCTTTTCCCCAACTCTACATACCTTTTACACAATCATACTAACCCTATTTATGGACTCTTTTACTTTATACAAATCTATACTATCATTAAACAATAAAACAATCTCATTTTAGGATACCCTCTATTAATCTATATCTTCTCATGAAATTTAATTCATCAAATCTCTCATTTAACCACTTTTCTAACTCTTTTTGTTCCCTCTTTAAGCCCATTAGGCCTCTCTAAGTCTAGTTTATAAATAGTCCTAAAAAATACATACTTTCATAGCCTTGCACATTTTGAAACCATAAAAATTAGTTAGATTATTCTTAAAATATTTGGACTAAATTTTTTTAGGACTTTTGTATAGTTAGAACTCTTTTTATACACCAAACCCTAAATCTAGGGTTTTTAAACCATTGTATAGGTTGAGAGCCTATAAACTTGAATAAATTTTATTATATTGGGTTTAAAAACCAAAAATAACTTTATTTAGGTCTATCTCAACCCATTTAATCTTATTCAATCATTTTATGGTCTCTCCTTATCCTTTGTCATAGATTTCTAACTCAAAACAAAGTTGCCTATGTAGGAAAATAGGAAACTATAAGTGTATATTCAGATAAATGATGAATAATGCACATAATAAGGAAACATATAATTAAATAAATTTTTTAATACCCTATAAGTACTTACCTAAATACAAAAAAACTCTTGATCAATGATTTAGAGATCACTTCTTCCTAAAAACTCACTCACAATACCCATAGTCCAATCAACACATACTGCTATAAGAAAATAGGGGTTAATCATCTAAATGATTGTGAAAAAAATATTTTATTGATTTATTATGCATATCTCAACCTAAATTATCACTCATTCAACCTTAAAGAGCATTGTATATCATTTTCCAACCTTGTTATGAACCATCCTGTCAAATAAAGTCTACCATTTAAAGAGACACAACATAGACATCTATGTATACATATATTAGAATACCAAATGATTATATTATATATATTTGAAATTATAACCTCAAAAAAATTTAAAATATCCTTAAATAATATATATGATTATTATTAAATGTCATTTTGTGACCTATTATGCAAGACACAGTCTATAACACAAAAAAGATAACTCATTAAGAAGGGGTTTGTATTAGCATTCTTCAAGAACATAGGGATATGTTGTTGTGTTACCTCAAGTATTTATTCAAAAACATAAGAATAAACCTAAAAATAAACTTATATATTGTTTCAACTTCATTCTTTATTCAAAAAATCATATACAATTAGCAACAACCACAAAAATAACCTCAAACAGGTCTATTTATATGCATTTAACAAAGATTACAGAATACTATCTTGGTAGACATTCATTCTTGTTCAATATTTTATACCATGTTTATCCTCATTATTACTCATATAGATAAAAAAACACTCTATTTAATTTTTTAAATATGAACTCGACTCTAAAACATACTAATAATAATTTCTTGATCAAGAAACCTTTTTTCAAATCTAAGACCCATGTAGGGTGGTAAACATTATGACTTGCCACCTCACTATTTCAACTTGAAACATGAATAAAAACCAGTCTTAAGACATTTTATAAGACCATAAAGTTCCATTACATCATTATTCAACAATTACATATCACCAATACTCATTTAGGTCAAAACACTTTCAGTCCCTTATTACACATTTGAACATTCAAATTAGGAAAAAGGCAAGAAAATTTCAAATTAAAATTTCACTCATGGTCATGAATATTATACCAAATATTGGGAATTTATAATATTGACCTACATAATACTCCCAAGGGGATAAAATAACTTGACTCCAATCTTCTTCTTCATTCAAATTCTCATACAAATGTGAGTGATCTTTGTTGCCACACCTGTGCCTCTACTTCCTCATCCAGATTCTACATTGCAAACTATATTGATTCCACAGCCTTAATAACTCTCCTTCCATCCTTTAAAATTAATTATTAATTTACTTGATCTATATCTCCATCTTCTTCTCAATGTGGATTTCATATTTAACCATGTATTTCACTTTCCTTTCTACCTCTCCTCTCATCTTCATCTTGAGTACCTCACTTGGGTACATACTCTATCTCATTTTGTTTCGGTCTCACTTAGACCAATTTAATTTTGTTAAAAATTATAATCCCTCACTCTCTCTATATCATACCTCACTTGGGCCTTTAAATCTCTTATCCTTCACTCTAGGCCTATCTCTTCTCTTTTCTAAGCTCTATTTATGAGCTTATCTCCTTTGATCATGTTAATAGCTCTCTTTTATTCATGGCTTCCACCTTCATCATTTATTATATTATTTTAGTCACCTATAATATACTTTTAACATTCATTAAAATCAATAAATAAACCTCAAAATAGATCATATATTCCTTAATCTACTATCTCAACTCTATCTTGCAACAAGACTCCATGCAACTACCTTTTTTCTTGCTTACCTATAATTTCTTATCAATCATGAAACATGAATTAAATTACAATTTCATTCCTATATAAACCTATTCCTAGGGAATCTATATATATTTTATACCAAATAATCTAGAGATAATTACACTTCTCTATCAAATTTTGCCTTTATCCTTCATTCACTACACACTTTCCATGCAATAGATCCTTGATACAACTTGCATGTAATGAATCTTGAGGTTAGGGACTATTTTATGTTTTTAATAAATTAAATATACCTTTTATTATATTATATAACTAATTAAACCATGCACAAACTTATTTATTCTCAATTCACTCTTTTCCCTAACTTTGTATTCCTTTTACACAGTCCTACTAGCCCTATTTATGGATTATTTTGCTTTGTATAGATCTGTACTATCATTAAATAATAAAAAATATATCCTTTTAGGATAAAATATATTAATATTTATCTTATCATGAAATTTAATTCATCAACTCTCTCATTTGACTACTTTTATAACCTCTTTTTATTCCCTATCTAGGCCTATTAGGCTTCTCTAGGTTTGGTTTACCAATAGTCCTAAAAAATCCATACTTTCAGAGTTGTACACACTCTATAACCATAAAAATAAGTTATATAATTCTTAAAATATTTTTACAACAAAATTTTAGGACTTTTTTATGGTTATAACTCTTGTTATACACCAAACCCTAAATCTAGGGTTTTTAGACCACTATATAGGCCGAGAGCCTATAAAATTACATATATTTTGTTGTATTGGGTTAAAAAACACAAAATAAGTTGATTTAGGTCTATATAAACCCATATAAACTTATAAAATAATTAAATGGTATCTACTTATCCTCTATCATAGATTTCTAACTTGAAACAAGGTTTCTTATGCATGAAAATAGGAAACTATAGGCCTATATTTAGATAAAGGATGAAAAATACACACAAAAAGGCAAGATATAGTTAAATAAAACATTAAATTCCATATAATTACTTAAATAAATAAATAAAATCATTTTATTATTCATTTATAGATCACTTCTTCCCAAAAACTCACTCATAGTACCGACAGTCCAATCAACACATACTGCTATAGCAAAACAAGGGTTAGTCATCTAAATACTTGTGAAAAAAAGAGTTTATTGATTTATTATGAATATATAAAACTCAAATTTCACTAATTTAACCTTATGATAATTTTATATCATCTTCCAACCTCATTATGAACCATCTTGTCAAATATAGTGTATCATTTAAAGACACTTACACATCATAGAGGTCTGTGGGTACATATATCAGAATACCAAATGATTCTATTATCTATATTTTTAATTATAACCTCAAAACATATTAAAATATAATTTAATACCATATATTATAATTATAAAATGTCATTTGATCACTTATCATGCAATACATAGTCTGTAACACAAAATAGATAACTCATTAAGTAGGGGTCTATATTAGCATTCTTCAAGAATAGAGGGGTATTTCCTTGTGTTTATTAAATTATCTATTAAAAAACATAATATTAAACCTAAAAATACACATATATAGTTTAAAATGCATTCTTTATTTAAAAAATCATGTATAATTAGAAACAATAACAAAAATGACCTCAAACAGGTTTGTCTATATGCATTTAACAAAGATTATAGAATGCTATCTTAGCAGACCTTCATTCTTGGTCAATCTTGTATGCCTTATTTCTCCTAATCCTTACTCCTATATACCACAAACACTCTATATCATTTTATAAATATGAACTAGACTCTAAAATATACTAGTAACTATTTCTTGATCAAGAAACCTTTTTTCAACTCCAAGACCCACGTAAGGTGGTAAACATTATGATTTTCTACCTCACTCTTTTAACTTTAAATAGGACTAAAAACCAATATTAATACATTTTATAAAATTACATCATTAATTAATAATTACATATCACCAATACTCATTTAGACCAACTAAAACACTCTTAATCCCTCATTACACATTTGAAAATTCAATTTAGGAAAAAGGTAGAAAAACTTTAAATTAAAATTTCACTCATGATCATGACTATTATACCAACTCTTGGGAATTACTAAGATGCCCTTACATCACATATTGAGGAGATTATTAGTGGATTTAGTATCCACTCCTTATATTGCTAACAACATCAAAAATATTACAAGTATTTAATAATGATCAACATATCATCATCTTCATCACTAATATTGATGTATTTAAATATCAAATAATAAATGAAGATGATAGAGAAGAGTTTTAAATAGATGAGGAAAGAGTGATAAATTTAAAAA
The DNA here is from genome assembly GCA_037957365.1 of Torreya grandis. Classification (NCBI taxonomy): domain Eukaryota; kingdom Viridiplantae; phylum Streptophyta; class Pinopsida; order Cupressales; family Taxaceae; genus Torreya; species Torreya grandis. The sequence continues at coordinate 97,851 of JARHVA010010308.1, read as the reverse complement.
CCAATAGTATATAAAAAGGAATGGTCTCACTAGAGAGGCTATTTTACATGTATTACCAAGGTGAGAAAGATAAAATACTCCTTACTAAAGGTATATCACAATATCATTGTAATATGGGCAATGCAAATGAAGTAAAAAGTGTATTTTTGGGCATGAATTGCACCCATGATGAAAAATAAAATATTGTGAAATAATTGAAGTAATTTAAAGATAATATTATATAGATCTATGGGGATTTGAATATGTTCAACACTTCCATATTTACTCAAACCATCCCTCTTGATTTAGGTGTTAAATCATTTTGCCAAAGATAAAGGCAAATCAATACATTATTGTAACCTTTGATATTCAAAGAGTGCAAAATATACTTTCCAAAAAGATCATCTTTCCTATCAGGGACTCCATTTGGGTAGATAATTTGGTTCTAGTTTGAAATAATAAAAAAGAGATGCTACTTTGTGTAGACTTCAAGAACCTGAATAAAGCTTCAAAGAAATACAAATACCCACTATCTTCAATAGATGAAGCATTGAAAATAGTAAATGGTTCTCAAATGATGTCTTTTTTATATGGGTATTTATGATATAATTAGGTGACAATTAATAATTAAGACATAATAAAGACAAATTTCACAATAAAATGGGGTATATTTACATATAAAAGGATGTCATTTAGCCTAGTCAATATAGGTGATAATTTATGTTTCATAGATATTTCATTCAAATTTCTCAATGGAAAATGCATTGTCATATATATGGATGACATAATAGTATTTTCTAAGAATAAAAAATACCATGTGAATGACCTGAGGATGGTGTTTTAGAGGTGTAGAGATCATTACCTATCTTTTTGAATCTAAACAAGTGTATCTTTGGGGTGAATAAAGGAAAGTTTCTAAAACACATCATATCCAGATAAGGTATTTATATAGACCTATAAATAGTAGAGTAAATTATAAAAATTCCATTGCCTACTAACATAATGGATTTGAATTCATTCTTTGGGAAAATCAAATTCTTAAGGAAGTTCACCTTGGGATTTGATGAGATAGTCTGACCATTGAAAAACATACTTAAGAAGGATGTTATGATCAAATGAATCAATAAATCATAACAAAATTTCATTGAGATCAAGATATAAATAATGAACACACCAATTTTTATTAGTCAAGACTACACATAACCATTTTACATATACTCCAATTTAAAACATTCAAGTCCTACCATATTAGGATAGAGAAAATAAGATATAGATGAGAGACCTATCTCAATCATGATTTATACTCTTAAAAATGTTTAAATTATATATTTAATGATTGAAAAATAATATTTAATATTGACCAAAGCAATAAAGAATTTTAGGCATTACATCTTATGTAGTAAGGTATTCATCATAATACCAAGATTCAACTATAAAATCCATGTTGATTAAAAATGAGTTGGTGAATGGTATGGTTAGTTGAAGAATATTATGAATGATTTGTATCTAGAGTTCCAACTAATGAATATTATGATAGGTCAAGGACTCAAAAAATTAATGGATAAAGTGGATCCATACATACTTTACCAACATTATATAATGAAAAATATCACCAGCGAGGATTGGTAACAAGATAGTCTATTACTTGTTGAACAATGAGTGTCCTAACCACTTTAAATCTACTTATATAAGATCATTATGCCTAAATATAATCAATTTCATGATCAAATCAGGTGTATTATATAAAAAAATCATGAAATCATATATCTGAGATGGCTAAACAAAGAATAAGCAATTAAAGTACTCATAGATTTCCACAAGAATTTTGCAACTAGTCATGTTTCAAGAAGTAATACAACCCTTTAAATACTTATAGTAAGATATTACCATATACATGTTTTTAAACATGCACATATACATTCATGGATATGTCATAACTACCATGTTTCCATAAATAAAGAATGCACCCAACCATGCCATTGTAGCTATATATTGAGGTCCAACAATTTATGAAATGGGGATTTCATTGAATATATCAATATGAATTCCTTGGGTAGACATAATTTCATCCTTACAAAAACTAGCTATTATACATGGTGGACTGGATATCAAGCATTCAATAATTTCACTACTAAAGTATTGATAACCTTTCTCGAGGAACATATCGTCACTAGTTTAGAATGCCATTTGTTCTATTATGTGACAATGACCCTATTTTGTCTTTATTGAAATTTATTATATGGGTGTATAATAATTAGGTAATTATCAAATTCTCATATAATTATTAATTTCAAGGTAATAGGATTGTTGAATTGTAAAATAATAACTTTCTTGATGTAATTATGGTCTAATAGGTCTCGTATTAAATACTCCCTAGGAACATGACTATATCATATGATATACGGTTAAGATCATGTCTTCCCTATGAACATGAGAATCCCAACCTTTGAAATTTATGAGGGAATACCTAGAAACTAATGATAAAATAGAGGCTTGACTCCTAAACCTAAAATAACTAGAAGAAAAACATAATGTATCCCTACAATACTTTAGAAAACCCCAAGGAGTCATTAGTCATTATTTTGAAAAGAGAAACAAGGTGAAATCATTTTATATCTCTGATCTAGTCTTCCTTTTCGGCAAGGCTCATGAAAATAAGGGTCAACATGGGAAAAATTTAATCCCTTTGGCTAGGACCCTTCCAAATTTCTAAAATCCTTAGTGAGAATTCATTTCACTTAATATGTATAACTGGTGAGGAAGTCCCATTGCTTATCGATGGGAAGTAACTCAAGCACTACCTCTAAGCTTTAATTATCCTAGTAAGTTACTATAAATAATTTCTCCTAAACTTAATTTTTTTCCTTTATTACCATTTTTTTATTGTCTATTTTTCTACTTTTATTGTTAGTTTGTTTGATTTTCCTATTTTTATTACTTTTTTTTTATCACTTTAGCCTTATTACTTGTTTATTTTTTGTCCAACCTGACTGTATTTCCCTGTGGGTTCCCATTTTGTTCAAAAAATTAATAGTGAAAGACATGTATGTAGGTAACACAAGTGACATTTTGGTGCATAAGTACTCTTCAGATAATTTACAATATTAGATTCTATTTTTAAGTCAATCTTTAAAGATTAGGATATCATATATGTTTTAGATTTGTTAGGTTTTGGGTGAGTTTAGGTAAAATATTTTTTCTCTCAAAATATTCTCTCAAAACCATGCATGAAAATCACATCTTAAAAGGTTTCTAGATTAGCTTAGATGAACCTGTTGTTGTTAAGATTTGGGGTGAAAATAATATAGTTTTACCTTTCATTATCCATGATGGTCCCCAACCCAAAATTGAGATGATAAAAATTAAAAATTAAAATAAATGATATAAATAAATGAAAAGTAAAACTAAATTTGATAAAAAATCAATTCTATGTGATTTAGGAAATCTCTATCGAGGATATGAACTCTTGACTAGTAGTAGAACAAGGTCATAAATGGGATCAAACATAACTCTGTTAGGTCCATTAACACCTAGTTTCTAGTGGATAAATTTTCAAAAAAATATTTCCTATGTATAATTCACCATCCCAATGGTTGGAGTAGTAGTAGTTAGTCCTTCTAGGCTATAATAAATGATAAATTAATGCATATGCACACACCATGCCAATGAGAATACTGAATTTAGTCACTTAACCATTCCCATATTTTCCTTTATTGAATCTATTCATGTTTCATGAAGTATTTCAACAAAAAAAATTGGGTTCATAGACATGCTTATTTCATTCCAAAATAATCATGAGTATTTTGTAGTAGAGTAACCATTTGTTATTGTTTTCACAGCATGGCCTTATTTCATTAGAAATCATAAAAAACCCTTTTTAATCTGGAGTTTGTTATTATGTTTTAGAGGAGTTTGTGGCATTGGACTATTAAATTTTTTAGTCTAATTTGAGGAATTCCTTAAGATGTTGAAATTGTGATGTTAAACTCCCTTCATTATTTTGACTAGGTCTAAACTAGAAATATTTATTATAAACACTTCCTAAAAATCACATCTAAGATTTAATTGAAATGTTTATTTGAATTTTCATAAAGTCTAAAGTCATATATTTTTAAATGTGTTTTAAAATATGTCAAAGTTATCCTTTTTTAAAAATTTCCTTCAACTTATGCAAATTATTTGACTTTATTTTAGAGTTTTTGACATTCTTTTCTTAGCAATTTGGCCAATTTTTTCTTCATTTCAAATTAAAATGATAAGTTTTTATTTTTTTAATTTATAGACGTCACTTTATTTATATTGGGCTAACATTGGTTTTAAATATGGCAAAAGCGGCCTTTTTAATCTCTGCTAAAGTTATTTTCCTCTTGGTTTCTTTTATTATTTTTATACTTAGTTGATTTTCATGAAAATATAGGTGATCTTTTGAATTTTATTTGCCCACAAGTGCTACCCTATTTCATTTTCCATTCAATAGTTGTGCTTAGATTTTGGAATCCAAAAATTTCCCATTTGGCCTTTGGGAATTAGTTAGATTTCAAATTCATGACTCAAATCTTTATAAAGTCCTTGAGCAATTAGATGCATGAAGATATGCCACTTATCAGATTTTTTCTTCCCCACAACACTTCAGTGAAATAATTTTTGACCTAATACTCATGAGCTTCTAGATAATTGAAATGTTTTCAAGTGTTAAAATATTACTTCCTCACTTCCCTAGAGTAGTTTATGTATCTTAAAATTTATAGAAAACCCTCAAATGATCAAGATGATGACACATGATGAAATCCCACCTCTCTATAAACCTAGAGCAATCCATACATAGTGAAACTATGGTAGAGACCCATATGAGTGAGATGATTCTACCTATCAAGATATCATCCCTTCATTTCCCTGGATCACTTAAAACATTGAGCCTACAAAAGAACTTCTAGATGAATGAAATGATGCCACTTAGAAAAATCTCTCTTCACCATAACCCAAGAATAATTAACACATATTAAACCCATAATCAAGCAATGAATAAGTGAGGAATAATAACATGGCATGACATATATAATTAAAGACACATGGGAATCCATATTGGTATACATATATTAAAATTGATGATTATTTCCCCATCAAAACTGTCAATCCTGAGAGTGGATTGTGCATCTAATCTAACCTATTAAACCAAATTATGGATAGTTTTTCAAGGATAAAAAGATTAAATAGAGAATATAATTCAATGTAAATTAGATAATAGCATTGATCAGAGGTATGGCATGCATGTTAGGATTGAGAAAAGAACACATATGAAAATATATTACCTTAATTGGGTGTGGTATCTACTACACAAAACACGACCGACTAGATATCTCAATAATATCTCAATGACATTTGGCTAGAAAAAATTTAAGTGAATTTAATCAACATAGCCTCCAATATTTATGACCTAGGGATGGCATATGATCCTCGATAAAATTTGATCTCAAGAGGGCTTATTTCTTTTAATACTTAAAACCACCTAGTAGTGGCTTTATTAATGACTCCATGGAATAAATTTACCTATAAAAGACCAACTCTTCATTGTAATACGGGTTGGATATTTTGATCAGCTCATAGAATAAAGTAGATAAATAAGGGATCACATAGTTTTTGCCACTTTTCCTTATGAATTTTTCTACTTTCTATTTAAATTTTTCCTTTTGTATGAGCCAAGGCTATTTGAACATATGTTTGTATTTCACCTAAGTATGTGTTGAATCTCAATGATATTTACTTATTTACCTTCTACTTGAAAGATTTGTGAGTTGATAATCAATGTCTACATGTGTATATTATGAATTTATTTCCCTCTATTTGCATAGTTAATTGTGTCTTCAAACTCTTGTTGCATCTTTATTTTTTAGTTTCCCTATGCTAGCCATGAAGAGATTGGTTTTTACAAGGGATTTGTATAGTCAACAAGATCAAAATTATGTCCTCTAAAAGTAAAGATGATCTTTATTTTATCCCTGCCATCTTTTGATTTTTTAAATAATTATTTAGATTAGTTTTAGAATAGTCTGAATTATTATCAATGATTTCAAGTTTTATTAGGATTACATATACTTTGATTTCCATCATTTATGTACTATTGAATATGGTTGGTAAAAATGGTTTGTATTAATTAGCTAGAAATTTTCTATTGAATCTGAGCAAGTTTATCCTTTGAGTTAGATAGTCTAAGTATCTTGTATAAAGGATTCAAGCTAAAACCAATAAAGGCCATTTGTATGGAATAATTTACAATGACCAAATAATTGAGATATAGTCTGCTAAGACTTGGTAGATGTAGACCTTGGGGAGTTATTAAGATCTCTTTTCAAGAGAGGTTGGGATATCCTTGTCACTCCTAAATTTTATGTGTCAAACAACCCATCAACAAATTGATGTTAAGAGGAGGGATAATTTTGACATTTTAGAATCTTTTCTTAGACTAAGATGTTTTAGGTTTCAAAATTAGAAAATTATAGGATTATTATGAGGTTTAAGACTAGTTAGGGTGATTTTGAGCTATTACAATTCCTATAACATATAAGATCTATATTTGATAAAATAAATTCCAAAACTAGATAAATTTATTCATTTAGTAGCTCCTTTAATACTATTTTCCTTTTCCTTAACCCTTTTGTTGCTCCCCAAAACCCACCAATGGCTAATTGTACCTAGCCGAGAGGAGGAAAATATTATTTTAACCTTTTAGGGTTTATCTATTGTAAACACTATGCTTGATTAAAGGGTTGAGTAGTCTAAATTATTGAAATAATATGCAATAAATAATCAATGATTTGTTATTGAATTTGACTTGCTTTAAATTTTTAAAAATAGTAATAAATATGTGCAAATAAAAACTTATTTGTAAAACACTTGATGTGGAAAATTTGAGTGATGAAAATTAGGATACTATAGTCATGTAAAATGTGAAATTATATAACTTTAGTATGGTTAAGACACCTAATCCATAGGTCCTCCTGTTGGTTGACACGACCCTTTTAGGCTACTTATTTCACTAATTCCTAGTCATCCAGAGCCTTTTAGACTTAGCTTTTTCAGACCCAGGTAGCCCTTCCAAGCCTAGATCTACCCCTAGGTATTTTTCCCTATGGAAAAGAGTTCCCAAATAGGATAGGGGTACTAGAACCCAAGGTGCCCTATTTTTAGTGTTATTATCGAAGTTCACTTTTTGTCTTAACAGTCAAATTCTTTTGATTCCTTATCTTTTCCTTTGTCAGCCTAACACAAATTAATTTAACCCACAATCATCTATTTCAATAAAAAGGCCATTCTAAGTCCATTTAGAAGGGTTGACACTCATTTTCAAGAGAGACACAAGAATACAAGCAAGTACACTCAATTAATATTCTTTATTCTTTACATACAACCTTCCAATATTATTCAAAGCATACTCAAGTCATTGCACTAGTCCCTATCTAGCTAAAGCACATCCAATTTTACATTCTAGCTGCATTGATCATACATAAATTTCACCAAACACTTCAATGGGAGAACTACATTAGCTTGATCCCTCTTCATAGTATTGGTATATAGGCAGCGTTCCCACACACGAGGTGTGAAGTGCATCTAGCATATCCTTTACACACTAACCCCTCCTCTATCTTTCCCAATTTTGCATTCAAGTTCAAGCACCAAGAGCTCCTAAGAGTTTTCAAGATTAAAATAGGCACACAGTGAGCTTTGTAAGGTCCCAAACCCAAAAAATTTAGTGACAGGGTAACCCATGCATTTCAAATAGACCCTAGAAATATTTTAGCCTTAGGATAACAACATCAAAATAAGACTACAACACTAAAGAATAGGGTGTCCTATTTCTGGCACTCTTTTCCAATAAATAATAAAGTCTAGAGACTTGTTTCCTTTTATTTCTTAGTCTTACTCCTCTATTATTATACCTTGTCTTAGTCCAAATCAATCAAAATAAGATAAGTTCTAATCTCTCTCACTTCCTACCATATTTATAAAAGGCAAAAATATAAATAAATTAGTAGGTCAATTATTGTATATTTATTTACTGATTTACATTGATCAACACCTTTATTATTTAGGAATTAAACACATAATTTCCTAAACTAATAAAACATTTAGTGAACCTGATTTACTTTAATTTTTTGTAAAAAAACCCTAGAAAACCTAGGGCTAATTATTTAGAAAAAATTTCAATATTTTATTAAATTTAAAAATAATAAAACTATAACTTAATTGAAATATTTTTAATAAGTTCACCTAAACCCTAGTTTGCACATACTAGGTTCTATTTGCTTACAAATACTTTCAAACCATTAGGGAAAATATATTACTAATTTTATAAATATTTTTAGTTTTTTCCTAAATTTTTCAAGCTAATTTATACAAATTCATAGCAATTTTTTCAAGTTATTAGACTAATTTTGAAAAATAAAAAATTTAAACCCTAGTTGCATCAACTAGTTCCCAATTATTTTTCCAAGTTTTTTTCAATTATTTTCTACATTTTTAGTTGAAAATCTAACTCAAAAAATCAATTTTAAATTAAAAAGTTCATAATATTTTGAAAAATCCCTAGTTGCATGTACTAGCTCCATTTTGCTTGTTGAGGTATCATCTTACATGTTTTGGCGTTCTATATCCCTTTTATGCATATTCTAGTTCTTTTCTTAGATTATACCAATTTAATTTTTACTACTATCATCCAAGTTGTTTACCTTATTCCACCTAGGTTCCTTACATCTCTTCCTTCAGGATAAAGTGTAAGACTTAGTGGCAACCCTCTCGAGTTCACCCGGATTCTTTCAATTTTCTCACATATAATGGAAAAACAAATAGGTCAAAATCCTTCCATAGATGTTACACGTACAAATTTTGATAAAAATAACTTTAAACATGAGAAATATTAAAACAAAAATGATGTGGTACATATAAATGCTCATGCTCCACCAAATTGGACAATTGAGCCACTTCCATAGATTGTTGATGATGAAGTTTTCCTCAACAAAGATTTGGTTTTAAAAAATTATAGAGAGAGACCTAAGAACAACATAAATATCATACACTAATTATACAATCTATCATGGAAATTAAAAAGGCTAAACAAGTTAAATCTTCCAGTCATTCAGAGAAACTAGTTGAAAATAACACTATAGGGGCAACTATGTCTCAATAACCCCCTATAGTAGCCCAACCTTCTTCCAAGTGACCAACTACATCTAGTACATCCCTATCTCCTAATGTGGCAAACCTTATTCAAGAGATAAGATATCTTTGATCCAAGGTACAACATCTTGAACAAGTTATTTCTAGACCTACATAGGCATCAGATTATTTTGATTTACTGCATACACCATAGGCACGTCACATTGCTTCTACATGCTTGTCATAAGGATTTGTTCAACCCAAGTTTACTATTTAAGATGGTAAAGGTGATCTAGAGACACATTTGACATATTTTCATGTAGCATGTTTGGATTATATACAAAATGACTGGCTACTTACCAAAAAAAATTTGTAGAGCCTAAAGGATTATGCCTTACAATGGTTTTATAGTCTACTAAATCACTTGGTCATGACATTCAATCCTTTAGCAAACGTGTTCCTAGAAAATTTGATTATCAACATTAGTGATAAGGTTTCATATGCATATATTACACAATAGAAACAAAGGTCAAATAAGCCTCTCACAGATTATGTTCTTAGATATAAGACTATTTTGTCTAAGTTAACTAGCCCCATAGTTAATCAAGAGCTATAGAACATCTTCAAATAGAGTCTTTACTAGTGTTGCATGAATCTATTTTATTCAAAATATTCTTTCCCTTCACTGAATTGTGTCATAGACTCAAAGGAAGAGAAGTCAAACTAATTTTAATGGGCAAACTTAAGTATTCAAGTATCCCAAACACAACTAATAAGAGTAAAAAAGTCCCATACAAGGTCAAAACTAATGATAATAAGAATTAGAATCAACCAACAATTAATGTGGCTTTTTATCCCCCTTAGCATGTAGTTCTATTAGTATCTCCTCATTGTGCATTTATCAATCTATCAGTTCCTCTAGCTAGGGTTTTATAGTAGTTATTGAAATGCAACATCATCACTATCCTTCTTATTTAGGAAGTAGATCTAGGAAATCCTCTTCCATGGGGATATGATCAGCATGTATTTTTTGATTTTAATAGGGCACCAAGCCATATAACAAATAGATGCATTAGTTTGTGGCATAAGATACAATATTTGATTAATGATAATCTGCTTGATCTGGGCACTTTAGTTGAGCCTCCAAAGGCAAAACCAACACAGGATAAAGCTTTAAAAATATTTTTAGATCCATTTCCACAACATTATAAACAAGATCAAGGGGACACGTCAAGTGTTCACCATACATACCAAGCACCTTTAATTGAGTCACATCCTTTGAGTAATAAAATAGGAGTGTATGATTCCAGAGTTTCAGCCAAGCCTTTGATATAATTTTTAGATCATAAGATTGTGAAGGATAATATAGGTTATAATGCACTATTTATCAAAGCACATATTTACAATCAACCTATTCACAATGTACTCATCTATAATGGTTCCAATATTAACATGTGCATTTTCAGACTTTTACAACATTTAAGCTATTTAGAGTAGGATATCACTCCAACAAACATAGCTATTAATGGTTTCAATGGGCATATAGATAGTTAATTGGGTGATATATTACTTTCATTATAGGTTGGTCCTATATGTGTGGCCACACCATTCACTATAATTCCTAGTATAGGAGTTTTTGACATATTATTTGGTTGACCATATATTTAAAAACATAGGGTAGTATCTTTTATAGTTCATAGATGCATGAAATTAATTCAAGCTAATCAATTTATTATAGTTGGTGGTGTTCCTTAAGAGTCACTACTCCCCACTTTAAAGCCATCTACTAGCTTCCAATCACTAGCTCTAGTTCTCCCACTAGTTTCAGATTCTCCTCTAATTTTAGTATAGCTTCCACTTTTGATCCAACCATAGTTACATCATCCATTACTATTATAGAGGGTTCATACACCTCTATAGTTTTAGGATTCTAGATAGCTTCAGCTACAATGTTCAAACCTAGAGTAGTTATATTGCAGTCCCATACAACTACACAGAGAGTACCTATTCATAGAGCTTCTTCTCCTACTTTTAGATGGGTCCCCAAGAGCCCTATAGTTGCATCCACTTCTCAGAGTCATAGGGGGACCCCACATTTAGTTTCTACTTTATATATTTTAGAGTAGTTACAACATACATAGATTTTAGTTGCATAATCTTAGACACTCCATCGTATCTCGTGATCATGCATGATCCCATTATTTGATACAAGACATCATGATAGGGGGTCACATCTGAGACTCATCAGTTAGTATCATTTATTTATAGAATTTATTATACATATTATCTCTTACTTGATTGTACATAGTTCAAATATTTTCAAAAATACAAAAATAAATATAACACTTCAAAAACATAAAAACGTTCAAAAAATTGCAAAACAAATACCAAAAACATTTTTTGATTGTATACATCATCCATGTTTAGATTAATAATATAATGATAGGACTTACATTTTATATTTCATGCTATTTTATGTTTATTATATACACTAACATGCTTCACTTGATCTCTTTTGAGTGTGTGTAGTGACATCCATCTCTTTGATTATTTCACTCTACCCCTTGAGGGGGCATTTCTACGTCTACATTCGAGACACACATCGATATACATACCCACTATGGGGATATTATACATGACTACACCATCCATGTTATGTCATTCCTACACTACACACTCTAATTTATCATATTGATGCAAATTACTTACTACATTACACAAATTACTACATTGACATTTCACTAGTACCTAGCACTTGTGTAATTCTTAGCATATACCTAGTGTTTTACTACACATGTTTTGAATACTTTTAAATTTGCTTTGATTAGTTAGATGTGTTTTTATCTTCCAATTTTCACTTTTTCTTTCATTCTTTTCTTATCATAACTTGTGTGATTACTCTTTCTAGTTCTTGCTTATCTTCTATTTGTGCCTTCAGATATCTACCGATGTTTTTTCTTCTATTCATGTGTACATTAGGACATCTACCAATGTCCTTTGTTTATACTCTTTCATGTTCTTTTGGTCATTTTTCCAACTTTACTTCGTCCACTTTTATGTGTATGTGGCATTTGAACATGGCTTCCATGCTTGTCTTCTATTTTGAGTGACATATGTCCATGTCCCTTATTTGTGTGGCCCCTTGGCCACCCTTGTATGATTCTTAATTATTACTTCATATGTTTGTTTTCTTGTTTTCTCATCACTATGTGCAATGCCATGATTACAATCATGCATTTATCTTACTTCTTGGATGCCATGATGGACATCATGCTCCATCACTCCATGATTACTAACAAACTAACAACTAATATCTAACATTACCATTATATTTTAGCATCATGTGAATTATTTCACATTTTTATATCTATCTAGGCATACCCCTATTTATCTTATAATATCTCAATACAAACATTATTATATTCAAATATATCTTATCAAATATTAATGCTATATCATGTATCTATACAATTTAACACACTTGCAAGACTTTTTTCTTTTGAGCACAGTCATTATAGGTTCAAAATTCCTACCCTCAAAAGATGGGGAATAAAAAAGGGGTTTTTAATAGAGATCAAACCTCTTAATAGTTTAAACAACAACATTTAAAACACTCGATATCGAATCCAGAGGTCAAACTAGTCAAATTAGAGAAAAAAATAGTGATAGTTTCAGATCAATAGTTAGTTTCTACATCAGATAATAGCACTAAAAATGGAAAGTATCACCAAAAATAGGTGTGTCCACATTTTTTCACTCCTATCCACGTAGGAAAACACTCAAGGTTTGTATAAACAGGCAAAATTTTCAATTCAGGGATAGTTTTTGCACTTCTAGATTAGTCAGAATTAGTAGTTTTAGTATAGTTTTCTCAGATACAATGGATTATCATGTGTAGCATGATTATTCTCACTTTTATTTTAGATTAGGTATTTGGCATAAATTATATATCATAATTCATGTTCTAGACATTAGTGATTGGGGCAAATGTGTGTGACACATTGATTTTCTTTTCTTTTTGAGTCCTATTTATTCTAAGCATTGTCAACAATTGTGTGCCTTACTCCATCTATAGGTGGTTGGAATCACATTTGAGTTAAACTTTCATACAATTTTATCTTTTTGTGTACCTAATTTCCTAAGTTGGCTTTCACATAAGCATTTTGCATCAGTTTTGGAGAGGTTTTCATACAAGCCTAACCTCCATCTTTAAAAATGGCCAAGAATGCCCTAGTTTCTAGCATCTGTTTAGGATATCCATGCCATATTGTCAAATTTATAGAACATCCATAGGTTACATGAGCCATCTCATATGACATTTATTCTATATTGGTATCACTTCATAGCTTCACTTCATGGGGTAATGATGGATCCAAAGGTCTAACTAACCTTTGTATTCTCGAGCCACCTATTTCAAAGGGATTGGACACATAGTCCATATATTGATTAACACATGCATGATTCATTAACTTCACATAATAGGTGACAATGGAGACAAAGTGATAGCCTTTGTATTCTTGAGCTACTTTTTAAGGAATTGAGCACTTAGATCCATTCATGATATTACTCTTGATTCAACACACACTCAACATCATCCAACACATTCCAACATCACAATAGGTTTTGTAGTGGTTCACATAATTGGTGAGGTGTATTGATTCCTTTCTCTTCCTCTTACTTAGCTTTTATATGTTCTTATTTTAGATATAGCATATTTAGTAATAACTAATATATTTTATGTTTTTATTATAGATGCACAATTCACAATGTGTTCTCTTTATGTACATCCAACATCACATAACTTCATGAGATTCATCCTTATAAGTAAGTTTAGGTATGATGTTTATTTTCCTTTATCCTAGCATTTTTCTTTGCTACATCATAGAATAAAGGGAGGGAAAATGTAGTCATTTAAAATGTGAAATTTTAAAACTTCAGTATGGCTAAGACACCTAATCCATAGGTCCTCCTATTGACTCACACAACCCTTCTAGGATACTTATTTCACTGATTCCTAGTAATCCAGAGCTTTCTAGACTTAGATTTTTCATACCCAAGTAGCCCTTCCAAACCTCTATCCATCCCCCTAGGTATTTTTCCCTCTAGACAATAGCACCTAAATAAGACACGAGTGTTGGAACCTAGGGTGTCCTATTTTTAGCACTGTTTTCCAAGTTCACTTTTTATCTTAATGGTCATATTCTTTCATTTCCTTATCTTTTCCCTTGTTAGCCTAACATGAATTCGTCAAACCCAAAATCATCTATTTCCCTATAAAATACCATTCTAAGTCTATTTAGAAGGATTGATACTCATTTTCAAGAGAAATGAAATAATAAAATCAAGTATACTCAAGAAATCTTCTCTATTCTTTGCATACATCCTTAAAATATTATTCAAAACCTACTCAAGTCATTTCACTAGTCCTTAGCCAACTGAAGCACATCCAATTTTGGATTCTAATTACATTGACTATACACAAAATGCACCAAACACTTCAATAGGAGAACTACATTAGCTTGATCCCTCTTCAGATTATTGGTATGTAGGCAATGTGCCCACACATAGGGTGTGAAGTACATCTAGTGTATCCTTTACACACTAACCCCTTCTCTCTCATTCCCAAGTTTGTTTTCAAGTTTAGTCACCAAGAACTCCTAAGAGTTTTTAAGATTAAAATAAACACATAATAATCTCTACAAGGTTTTAGACCATAAAATTTTAGTGATATGGTAACACAAGCATTCCAAATAGAACCCAAAAAGTTTTCAACCTCAAGACAACAATTTTGAAATATGACTATAGTTTTGGACAATAGGGTGTCTTATTTTTGGTGCTCGTGTCCAATCAAGAAATGAAGTCTAGAGACCTATTTTCAACTATTTCTTAGTCCTAATCCTCTATTATCAGACCTTATCTTAGTATATATCAGCTGGACTAAGCTAAGTTCTAATCTCTCTCACTTCTTACTATATCTAGAAAAGGCAAAAATATAATCTATTTACACAATTTAGTAGGTCAATTCTTGCATATTTATTTACTAATTTACATTACTCATCCCCTTTTTTATTTAGCATTTAAACATCTAATTTCCTAAAATAATAAAATAGATACAAATAATTCTAAATGTTTTCTATAATATCCTTATGTCATACCCTCTCTTGGATAATAACACCACACTTAGGTAGTAGTGCCATGTGCCTCTAGAGTCCTAAAAATGGTGCTAGTTTCCTCCATGCAAGATTATTCCTAAATTTTGGGTGCACCTATGCTTGTTTTTTTTGGTTTTTTTTATTATGTGCATGAAATCTAAAACCTTATATTATTCCTATAATATATGATTTATGATGCAAACCCTAACCCTCCTTACAAGTATGACATGAGATAAAAATATGTATTTTTTAGTAGGATAGGTTGTACATCCTCAACACCTCATTATGAAGAGAGTTTCCTACATACTAATACTCCAAAGAGGGATCAATATTGATGTAGTTATCCCCACCTAAGTGTTAGTGAAATTTTAAGTGATGCTAGAATGATAGTTGTCTTGAATGCCTTGAGTGTGATTGAGATTAGAAATCTTGAAAATCTAGGCTTAGGGTAGTTGTAGATGGTAGTATGTAGAAATAGGGTAGAATAGGGATTAATAGCCTTTTTTTTATAAACTTGTTTCATGTTTGAATAGGTATTTCTCATATATTTTCCACCTAGTGGATAGAGGTATAAAATTTATGTATTTATAGTGTTTTGTAGCTTGTACAGATAATAAAATGTGTTTGGGCTGACCTTAAAAGGGTGTAACTTTTAAAAATATATCTACTAAGGAGAGTTATGGTAAGGGACACTAGCACCATGTTAGAGACACTATTTATATGTGGCTTTAATGTCATTAATGTGGATTTAATGTCCAAATAGTAGGTTACTAGGCACAAAGGTCCAAGATCTAAGAATGAAGGTTTGAGACTATGTTTTAGTTGACTAGGGACACCTATGGTCTACACAAAGGCTAGAAAAGTGTGATAAAAGTTTCTAATATAGGTTTAAGAATAAGCTAGGAATAGGTTATCTTAAGTAGCACTCTTAGAACACAATTATAATTTGTAAGTGATTACATTTGTTTCCCCTTTATGTTAAAAATTATTCAAAGTGATATGACTAGTATAAAGCAAAAAGAAGTGTACCTAGACTTGCCTAGGAAGTGAAGCCCATATAGTTGAGTTTGAGTATATGAACTTAGGTCGATGTATGTGAATCATGATCCAAATCATGAACTATAATGAAACATGAATATATTATTACTTATTTAATAAATATCAAAAATAAAAGATTCTGCTAAGTAAAGAAGTACAAATGAGTAAAGAGATGGGAAAGAACAAAGGAATGAATACACCTTGTTGGGTATGTCAACCAATGTATGAACCTAGTGACAACATATGTGTGTATGTATACATAGTGATAAAATCATTGAATATATTAGACTGAAAAGATAAATGGCTCAATCCTCATATGTTGGTGGCTCAAGAACTTAATTTGGTTTTGAATCCATCATTGTCAACCCCTTCTTGGTCGATTATGATATGTGAATATATTGGATTAGACTAAAAGTGTGTCTAACCCTTTCATGTGGGTGGATCAAGAAATTAATTAGGTTATGACTCCATCATTACCCACCTATGTGTAATATATGTATCTAAAACTTAACTATGTAAAGTGATGGAAATATATAATTGGGTATATCTAACTATGTATGTCGGTTCTATGACCACTCAAGTATATTAGGTAGCTTCGAGCTACTCAGGAATGCCAACCACTATAGATGGAGCAAGGAATTAAAATATTAACAACCTAAAATATGACATCAAATTTATATAGCATATAGAATGACATGGAGTTTGCCATTCCATGTGATCAACCTATGTGTAATTGAGCATATGGAAACTGTGTCATGTACATGCCCCCAATCTAATATCTAAGTATATTAACTCTAGATTGAGTTATAACAATTATATATGAGTGTTTGAATTAAAAATGGGAATGATCATGCCACACATGATGCCCTTAATCTAAGCAATTGATATGAATATGAGCTGAACTAGTGTGAATTTGAGCAAAATCTAAGCATAATTATCAAACCTATAGTTGTATCTATACAAACATGTATTATACATGGTGTACTATTTTGACTAATATGAAGTTCCATAAAATTTGAGCTATTATATAGCAACACCATTTATTAAATATTAGATCCATATGGCACTAGTATCCTAATCTAGGCACTAATGTCTATTTGGTTTGAAATCTGAGTCAATGAACTACTTTCTAAGTCCTTGGTTTTCTATGTCTTACCTATCTGATTTCTTGAAATGGAGCCTATGTGTTGAAAATGTTTTATGAATGCAATGTAGGAGTCTGATCTCTATGACAAACCCCTGTGAATGTCATTTATTTTGAGGGTATTTTTTGACATGTGTAATAACTATCCTCAAAATCAAATAAATCTACAAAATGTGTTAGCTAGAGCATATATGATAACTACATGATAATCCAATACAATGTGCAAACATAAAATCAAAATGTAAGAGGATATAATCATAAGTATGTAATGTAAGATGTATGTTGTGTCTAACATTACACAAGGCTATCAAGATAGATGTAATCAATGTGTAGAATAAAAAACTTAAATATCTACCTAGGGGGATGGGGCATGATGTCTATCATATCAACCAAGTAGAAAGGGTAGATGCATGAGGTTGCTCATGGCATAAAAAAGTAGTGTGTGTAACACGAAAATACAAGTGTCATGGACATGATTCATATAATAAAGAATACATACAAAACACATGAGGCATGCAAAATAGGCCAAGGGGCCACAATACAAGGAACATGGGCATATGTCACTAAATTTGAGAAAAGAAGACATACAAGGACATGTTCAAATGTCCACATACAAAAGAAATAAGAAATTTATCTTAAAGACAAATAAATGGACATGTTTAAATGTCCACATACACAATCAAGAAAGCACACACAAGGGAAATTGGCACATGTCCAAGGCATATATGAATATAAATGGTGTAGAGACAAAGAACAATTGCATATTCAAATTCCCTTAAATAAAATAAGCATAGGGAATATAATCAAGTCTAAACTAGGAAAGTTAAAAATTAAATCTTGTATGAATGTAATAAAAATTTATGTAAGATCTAGGATGTACATATGTTGAGTCTAAACTAGTGATAGTTGGCAAAAAATATGATTATGTGTAGCAATGATCAATATCTAGATATAACAATACTAAAACTAGAATGTATAAAGTATAATGATAAGAATTTATAATAGAAACTATGTGTGCAATGCCCCTAAGTGGGTAGATGTATCAAATGAATAAACTTGGATTGGTGTACATTCCCCTAGATGGTAGATGATAGCAAGTTTGAATCAATGTAGTGGACCTGAGTGTTATAAGCAATCTACAAGCACTCTATAAGAATAAGTGAAGTATGTATGTATGATAAAACATTTTATACTAAGATAGATAACATATGTAGCGTCTAGAAAATATAATAAATGTAAACATAAAAATACATGCAATCTATACATTTTGTGTTTTTTGAGTAATATTTGAATGTTTTTATGTTTTAGCATGTTTTATTATTTTTGTGTTTTCTAGATATAAGATATGTAAAATCAACATGAAAATTAAATATGTATAAGGAACAAGATATAAAAAAGTATGTATAAGTAAATACTAGAAATGTAAATAAAATAGTATACAAGAAAAGTGTAATGTCTCTATAGACCCAAGAGCACATCTATGGGATGTTGATAATCAAATAGTGGATCCAATGGAAGATCATTAAGTGTCAGATAATTAATCTATCTAAACTCAAATAACTCATCTTCATCATGGTCATCATACTAATTTATATGTATTAATGGAGCCTTATCCTTGACATTGGCATGATTCTAGAGTATGTGCATATGAATGGTGTGCTACTTAACTATGTAATATGCCTCTCACTTAGTCCTAGGTTAAAACACATTAGACTATGGAGTATGTATGTGAAACCTATGGTTTTCATCTATGTTATTCTATAATATTTGAATCATGTGTCTATTATGAGTGAATGTCAATCATCTATCTAATCGATCAATTGTGTCATCCATTGCTTGTAATAATGTAATATTAAGTGTAACCTATAAATGAGTGTCCTTACTCAAAATAAAGAGTAATATATTAGCCTCCTTGGGGACATATGTAACTAGTAGTGCAATATGTCCAATATAATCTTGATAGTGTATAATATGTTGTATCTTGGTCTCTTGATAACCAATGTGGTGTAAAAATGCAAAAGTTCAAGTATTAGGATCATAATCCTCATCTATAGAAACATGGGGAATATATTTGTTTGCTATAAAAAATTATATATTTAATGGATCATGTCATGAATATCTATGTCAGTGATGAATCTAACATAGTGATCGTATCTATGAAGGAGCTTGTATTAATGATGGTGCTTATCCTTATGGAGGTGTAGAATGTATGATATTGATAGTCACTTTAGCCTTAAATTTATTTATTTTATGTTTTAATGTTATGAATGTGTTTGTATCATGTCCCATGAGTCTATGAAAGTGGTAAAAGTGTTGAATTTCTTGTGGTGATAATATTTTAATTGATATGTGTTGAATTGTGTGTAATATCATCAGTCCTCTATTAAGTAGTGTCTATAAGTTTTGGTGCAATCTATCTTATAAACTCAATACCTGAATTTGTATGATTAAATGAATATCCATGGATTTAACCATATGTAATGAATGGATCAAGGGATCTATTGCTGACTATAACTAAGTATGTGAACCTATAGCTATAGGATCTTGAACAAGTCATGCTACTAATGTAGGGAAAGATATAAATGCCTTTAAATTATCTTTTTACTCTCCTAGGCCCACTAGTGTAAAACTTAATCCACATAAATAATAATCAATATCTATAAGTGGTTGATCATCCTTTGTAGTGGCCTATGAATCTATTTTAGAATTATAAATGTAAACCTATTCTAAATTAATGAGTAGTGGTAACTATGCTATAATAATCTCATCATCTAACCTAGGTGAAGATGTTTGTACTATGAGATGTTGTTCCTCTATCATTGACAAGGGTAACTATGTTATAGAAAATTTTGGAGATGGTA
Source organism: Torreya grandis (assembly GCA_037957365.1). Taxonomy (NCBI): domain Eukaryota; kingdom Viridiplantae; phylum Streptophyta; class Pinopsida; order Cupressales; family Taxaceae; genus Torreya; species Torreya grandis. The sequence goes on along the minus strand of JARHVA010010308.1, from coordinate 77,527 downwards.
CGAATAGTCTTGCTAGACTAACCCATCTCATATGTATGTATCTACTTAATGGGAATATTTTGAGGCAGGGATTCGATGAGAACATGAATTATCCCGTCTGATTATGTACTCAAATTAGGATGTTTGATGATTCTACAATATCTAAATGGTTGATTATCTATTGGACATATGTATAGGTACCCATCATGCAAAAAAATTATGCATCTATGAAGAATGGAAGGTAAAACCTCCATGTCATGTATCCAAGGTCTCCTGAGTAACAAGGTATAATAAAAATAATTTGGTATCACCTACAAGTGTGTAGGTAAGGTTTTTTATACCACGGTGATGTCCAATGTAATGGAACCTAATGTCTATCTAGGAATGTCATCAAACCATAAAATATTATTATGTATTTTGAATAGATGTTATATAAACCCATATGGTTTGTATAAATGTTAGGTTACATATATTGAGTTCTGAGCCACTGTTAATGAGAACTCATTCAATAAATGTCTTATTAATTTGAGCTCAAATGAAAACTGACAAATTTTGATGAATTATTAACTATGAAGGAAAGTCTTCATTAGAAAAAAGATATCACATCCTACACATACTTTATAGTGTTCTTAAATGATGGAAAATAAGATAGATCAATATCACAAGGTAAAGATGTGTGATTAAGTGTTTGAAAAAGAATATATTTGAAAATTATTGATTTTTTAAGAAATTCTAATATAGATATTTTAGATGGTGTATTTCTTAATTGATCCACTATATCAAATTACCATTGCTAATCTTTGGGTCCTATTTTAGTGTGTTAGGAATGAGGAGGGATGGTAGGGTTATGTTTCTCCTATATAGGCTAAGGAGGCACCTTGTTCTACCTATTGACAACTCAGACTACAACATCTACTATTTACCATGAGCAAGTAGTAGAGGTGGCTTGAAAGCATAGATAATCAAGTGGTCTAGGTAGAGGTAAAAACAAAGGAGTCTTCTAAGCCCTCTATCATCTAGTAGTAACTAGAAGTAACTCAAAGTGAGCCATTTATAAATGATATGTATAGAAATGAGACTTACATGATGGAGGACCAATATGTAAACAAGCTTATCTCTAGCCAAATCCATGATATGAGTAACATAAATGTGTAATTTTTTACAAACAGTTGGCAATAAACATGCTAATAAAATTACAAGGCTTTTTACCATGAAGTTAAATATGGTCTCCATCATGTTAATAATGGTAATAAGCTATAAATTAAGATTGAGTAAATTATGGAAATGTGAACTCTAGGGTAATCTAGGGTTAGGGTTTTTTAAATTAGGGTTGTTTTGAAAAAACATTGTATTTAAATAAGTGAAACCCTAATGTGAGATTAATTTAATGATCTAGGTTATGCTTAAAAATTAGAAAATAGAAGTTTAGAACCCTAACTTAGTTCACAAAAATTTGGGGAAGGCAAATTAGGGTTTTAAGTAATATTCAAAGTCAGGTTCACCAAATGTTTTAACCTTTTAGGGTTTAGCTATTATACATCCTATGTTAGATTAAATGAACAAATAATAAAAATTAGTGAAAAAATATGTAATAAATAACCGTTGATTTTTTATAGAATTTGACTTTCTTTTAATTTCTAATTATAGTAATAAATATGTGCAAATAAAGACTTATTAGGAAAACATCTGATGTGGAAGATTTGAGTGCTAAAAACTAGGATATGAATAGGTCTGAGTGTAACCTATAGGATCCCTATGTTAGATCTTCTCTTGGATAGTATAACCACACTTGGATAGTAATACCATTGAGCTTTAGTGTCTTAAAAATGGTGCTAGTGTCCTTTGTGCAGTAATGTTCCTAAATTTTGGATGCACCTACACCTATGTTTTTGGGTTCTATTTTTATGTGCATGAATTTTGAGTTTATGTATTATGCCTTTAATAGATAATTTATGATGCAAACCCTAGTCTTCCTTGAAAGTATGACATGAACTAAAAATGTGTGTTTGTTAGTAGGATAGGCTAGACATCCTCAACACCTCACTATGAAGAGAGTTTCCTACATACCAATACTATGAGGAGGGATCAATATTGATGTAGTTGTACTCACCTAAGTGATGTTGCAAGTAAAAATGATACTAGAATGATAATGGTCTTGAATGTCTTGAGTGTTCTTGAGATTGGAAATCTTGAAAATTTGGGCTTAGAGTAGTTGTAGATGGTAGTATGCAAAATTAGTGTAGAAAAGTTATTAATAACCTTGATTTTTATCAAATCATTTCATGTTTCAATAGTTATTTTGAATATATTTTCCATATAGTGGATAGAGGTCTAAAATTCATGTATTCATAGTGTTTTATAGCTTGTGTAGATAATAAAATGTCCTTGGGCTAGCCTTAATAGGTTTTAACTTTTGAAAATATGTGTTCAATATATTTAGGGTAAGGGACACTAGCGCCATATGGCTCTAGTGTCCTTAATGTGGTGTTAATGTCTAGCTAGCAAGTTACTGGTTAAGAAGGGTTAGGATCTAATAATGAAGATCTAGAACTATGTTTTAGCTAATTAAGGACACTTGTGGTTCACACAAAGGTTGAAAAATGTGATAAAAGGCTTTAAGATAGGTCTAGGGCTAATCTAGGAATTTTTTATCTCAAGTATCACTCTTATCACTCAAATACAACTTTTAGGTGATTAAAACCATCTTGTGAATATCTTGAGACTTAGACATGACTTTCCTGAAAACCCTGATAAATTATATCTAAGGTATGTTCATGGCATAATAAGAATGGTTGAATAACCCTTTTGAAATTATGTCTAATGTATGTTCATGGAAAAATATGAAAAATAAAAGAAAAGATCCAAATTTTTAAGGATGATTTAATCTAAACTCAGGTTCAACATGAAGATGTGGCCTAAAAACTATTGCCCTACAACTTATATGAATTAACATATGGTTGGTATCTTGGTCTCCCTGATGAATCCATTACCTCTAGGAATAATCTTAAGATTGTATTTGTTAACCATTTTAGATTATTATTAGATCGTCCAATATTATAGCATTAGGTTTTAGCTATCCATAAGGATCAAAATGAACCTATGAGTATTTTCAATACTTATTTCCATAAATTGTATAAAAGGCTTAAGGACCCCTATACATAGACATAACTTGCTACCATTTAGACATATCTAAGATATTTAGATCCCATGAACTCTATGTTTTTCAGAATTAGTATATCAACACTTACATATTTATCTTTAGCCTAGAAATAAGACATCAATATCAAACAAAAAATGGCACCTCAAAGATATAGCAATGGTCCCTAACCCTCAATATGCCAATCAAGTACCTATGATCAAATTCCTATGGTCAACTGAGCTCTCATGCATAACACTCCATTGATGAACCCAATCCTAGGGGATATGTATTCAAGTCCAAATCCAATATGTCATCTAATGCCCTGAAACCACATACCTAAAAATACAATTTATGTGCCTCCTTATCATGTGTTTTCATAGCCTAAAAATTATAAAATCATACTTGTTGCTTATAAAAACACTTATACCATGCACAATTCAAGTGGTTATGTTGCTTCTAATATAAGTCAACATGTTATCCCATAATTTATAAATAATTAATTTTATACTAATATTTCCCATAATAGTTCCAATGTTTCTCAACACTTCTACACCCATGGCTAACCCACTACTACAAACCAGAAATAGTTAGAATGCTATAGTAAACCCAAAGGTATCTAATTTATGGAATATGGTCCAACAATTGACCAGTAACATAGTTAACTTAAGGATGTAAGTCCCTCAAATCACCAATGAAACCATAAGTAACCCACCTCAAAATAGGAACTATATTTTTAGATAAATAATACGAAATGAAACACTAAGCCTAAAAATGAAAATGTGCCTAGTCCTTTTGACATCACAAGTCAAAACAATAATAACATTTCAAAATTAGTGAATATGGTTGATTTAGCCTTGCCCACCTAGTGTAGTCTACATAACATAGTCGATCATGCTGAGATAGTTTGTGACAAGTTTGTATTGGCTTAAAATCTTCCAAAAGGAGATGGAAAACTGTGAGATAGTGACTTAACCTAATAATAATGACAACTCTAACCAAAGTAGATGGAATCAAAGTATTACCATGTTATTGAAAACTTATGAGTTCCCATTAGAGAGTGACAATGAGCCTAAATACTATTTGGATAAAATTCATGAAGTTAAACAATTTCAAAGGGGAAATGATTATAAATTGAGGAGTAAGTTGTAAATTCCTTTGACCACGTCTACTCCTTCAAACAACATTTAGTACCCACTTGATGAAAACTCAAGTAATAATCTATTTTCATCCAAAGGGCATAACGAATCCTATCGATTTAAATAAAATGATACACTACACAAAATAATAAACTACTAGAATTAAAAAAACTAGGATACAACATTGTATAAGACTTGGAGAAAACTAAGGCAAATATAGAAATATTTGATTTACTCTAGATATCTAACCAAAAAGACTTGTTATTAAAAAAATTATTTGATCCTAAAAGGAAAGAAGGTAATAAAATAGTTGATGCTCATTTTACTATTTATAAAGAGAAGAATGAAATTCATTTGTTTCTCCTAATAATTTGTATATTTGATAATAAATTACATAATTTTTTGGTGGATTCAGGTACTTTAATTAACATTATACCTTATGTAATTTTCCAATAGCTTAGTTTGATTCCTATGAAGTCAAGTATTAAATTCATTTAGATGAATAATTCATAGGTCAAGGTGGTTGATTAACTCAACCACATTCATATGTAGATTGATTTTGATACAAGGGTGAAATAATTTATCTACATTAAAGTGCTACACATATTTGATGCATATGATATGCTTCTTATCAAAGATTATTCTAGAATGCTAAATGGATACATGATAATCAATGTCTCTTATATGTGTCTCCCATGGCATGACATCACAAACTAGATAAAAAATGACTCATTTGATAACATAATATAACAATACAAATGAGATATTATATGAAGAGTCTAAACTTAGAGTCTACATAGTTGAGAAAGAAGTAAAAGCATATTAGAAATTATCCATTAACATGTTGACTATACAAGAGAAATATGAATTTGAAGAATTGGATTAGTTAGATGAGGAAGATATCCTCTTTGAAACTAAAGTGATTTTATTTCATGATATTATCTTAACATTTGAGAGTGTGAAACATGGTTATCCATGTGAAAAAAATAGTTTAGAATCTTAGAATCCAATAATACTATTATTCTAAGTACCCGAATGCCTAACTCTAGTACTGAAGACCAAACCATAAGGTCATTATTATTTAAAGAAAAAAAATATACTCACTGGAGGGTGAGGAAAATAAAAAAGAAGTCAATATTTCAAAAACACTTGCACTTCAGAGTTCACTACACAATTAAAAATAATTTGTGGATCCTAAAATTTGATGGCTCTAAGTCCAAGAGAGGGTGTGGTTCCAAATTTGAGCTCATCAACCAAATATAAAAGTCATATTTAGCTACATTTTGACTATAATTATCATGCACAAGTAATGAAGCTGAGTATGAGGTGTTAATTCATGGCCTCTGGTTTTCTCTTCGAAAGAAAGTTAAAAAATTAAAGGTGATTGACAATTTAGAACTAGTGGTCAAATAGGTTAGAAGCTAGTATGATTGTAATTAAAATCATATTTCTAGATAACATATATGAGTGTGGAGTTTAATATAAGTTTTATATGCATTAAATATTCATACATTACTACATAGAATAAGTTATATGATAGATGCATTGGAAATAAGTTCTATCACCCTGAAACCAATTGTTGACTCTAGATTGAGGAGATTATTAGTGGAGTTAATATCCACTCATTTTCCTAAAAACACAAAAAATTATAGGTATAAAACTATGATTAACATATCATTGACTTCATCACTAACACTAAGGTATTGGAATCTCATATTATATATGAAGATGATAGAGAAGAGTTTGAACTAGATGAGGAAGGAGTGATAAATTTAAAAACCAATAGTATACCAAAATGAATGGTATCATTAGAGAGGATGATCAACATGGATTACCAATGTGATAAAGATAAAATAGCCCATAAAAAAGGTATGACACATGAACATTTCAATCTAGGCAATGCAAATGAAGAAAAAATTATGCATTTGTGCATTCCTTTCACCCAAGATGAAAAACAAAGTATTTTTCAATCCTTGAAGGAATTCAAATATAATATTTCAAAGAGATATGAGGATTTGAATATATTCAAAACTTTCATACCTACTCATACCATCCATATTAATCTAGGTCTTAAATTATTTCACCAAAGATAAAGTCCAATCAATCCATTATTAGAACCTTTGATATTTAGATAAGTGAATAAGATACTTTCAAAAAAAAATATCTTTCATGTTAGGAACTCCACTTGGGTGGCTCATTTGGTGTTAGTTTAAAATATTAATAAAGAGATATAAGTTTGTGTAGACTTTAAAAACCTAAATAAAGCTTTAGAGAAAGATAGCTTGTTGTTGCCTTCACTATATGAAGTGTTGCAGATAGTAAAGGGTTCTGAAATGATGTCATTTTTAGATTGGTATTCAAGATATAATCAGGTGATGGTTAATAATGAGGATCGAATAAAGATCATGCTCATAATTAATGGGGTAAGCTCACATATAAAATAATGTTATTTACCATAATTAGTGTGGGTGATATATTATAATGTGCCATGTATATTGCATTTGAAGGTCTCATTAGAAAATGCATTGCCATCTATATAGACATATTAATTGTATTGTATAAAAACATAAAATATCATGTGAAGGAACTCATGATGGTGTTGTAAAGGTGTAAAGAGCATGGTATGTCACTAAATTCAAATAAGTGTATCTTCAAGGTGATTAAAATAAATTAAAATAAGTGTATCTAAAAAAGGTATTTATATAGATCTAGAAAAAGTAGAGGCAATTCTAAAAATTCCACTGCCTGCTAGCATAAAGGAGCTAAAGTTATTCTTTGGATAGATAAACTTGATAAAAAAGTTCATCTTAGGATTCACAGAGATAGTTTGACCATTGAACAACATGATAAATAAAGATGATATGATTGAATGGACCACTGAAGAACAAAAAACAATTGATAAGATAAAAAATCAATTATGTACACACTGGTGCTTATCATTATAAACTACATGAAACCATTTTACATCTATTCCTTCACTTTAGAGCATTTAAGTTTTATCATCTTAACATAGAGAAATGAATCTAGAGATGAGAGACTTATCTCATTCATGAATTCTCTACTTATAGATTCTAAACTTAGATATTAGACAATCAATAAATAATTTTTTACCTTGATCAAAGTAGTTAATAAGTTTATACATTACATCCTATGTAACAAGGTATTCATCACAATACTTGAAACAAATGTAAAATTCATGTTGATGTAAAATGAGTTAGGTGAATGAAATCGTAAGTGTATGAAAAGTCTATAAATTTTTGATCTAGATATCCAACCAATGAATAGTATGAGACATCAAGGACTCAATAAATTAATTGTTGAAGTGGATCCACATATAGTTTACTATCACTATGTAGTGTAAAGCATCACTAGAAAATATTGGTACTAAGACATTTGTATATTACCTATTAAAAAATGAATGTTCCATCCACTTGGTATCCACTCAAATAAGATCATCAAACCTAAATATTATCATATTTATGATCAAATCATATGTATTATACAAAATAAATCATGAAGGCATATATCTGAGATGCCTAAATAAAAAGAAGCAATTGAAGTACTCATATATTTCCATAGGAAATTGTGAACTAGTCATGGTTTGGGAAGTGATACAACCCATCAAATACTTATATTAGGATACTAATGGCCTCTTATTTTTAAATATGCACATACATATTCTCTAATCTATCATACCTACCAAGTTTTAACACATAGAGAATGTACCCTACCCATACCATTGCAATTGATTATTAAGACTTGAACATTCAAAAAATGGGGATTAGATTTTATTGGATATATCAATGTGAATTATTTAGTTGGAAACAAGTACATACTCAAAAAAATTGATTATTTTACATGGTGGACTTAATCTCAAGTGTTCAATAATATCACCATGAATGTGGTGATCAACTTTATTGAGGAACATATTGTCACTAGGTTTGGAATGCCATTGACTCTGGTATTTGATAATGACCTAGATTTATCTTCATTAAAATTTAATAAATTTGCATATAATAATTATGTAATTTTCCAATTCTTAGCTAATTATCATTTTGAAGGTGATGGGATTACTGAATTGACAAATAATACCTTGTTTTATGTAATTAAGAAAAGAGTGGAAATGAATCCTAGGGATTGGAAACCATTTTAAAATTTACATTGTGGTCTGATAGGACTCATATTAAGTCCTACCTAGAAACATCACCATATCATTTGGTATATGGCCAATATATTATCTTCCCCATAAACTTGAGAATCCCAACCTTGAAATTTAAGAGAGACAACTTGGAAGCTGATGATAATATAGAGGCTCAACTCCTGAACCTAATAAAATTAGAATAAAAATGTAACACAACCCTACTACACTTTGACAAACACCAAAGAGTCATCAAAAATTATTTTGACAAGTGATCCAAGGTGAAATCCTTTCATATATTTGATATGGTCCTCTTTTGGCACAAGGATCATGAAAATAAGGGTCAACATGGAAATTTTGATTCCCTTTGGCTAGGACCCTTATAAATTTAAGAAATCTTGGGTGAGAATGCATTTTACTTAAGATGTCTAACTAGTGAGGAAGTCCCATTATATACCAATATGAATTCATTCAAGCATTACTTCTAGGCTTGAGTAAATACTTTATCCTTCCCTTTTTATTTTCCTTTTTTTATTTTTGTTTATTTTATGTTTTTCTACTTTTGTTATTAATTTAATTATTTTTTTTACTTTTCATTATCATTCTAGCCTCATTAATTATTTATTTTTAGGTCAGGTTAACCCTATGGTTCCCATGTTGGTAAAAAATGAAAAATGAAAGCCCTGTATGCAGGTAGCACAAGTGATGTTTTAGTGTGTAAGTATGCTTTAGGTAATTTGTAGCATTAGATTATGTTTCTGAGTCAATTTTGAAAGATTAAGTTATCATATGCACTCTATATTTGTTCATATTTCAGAGATATTGGGTAAAATATATGGTCTTTGAAAATAATCTCTTGAAACCACACATAAAAATCACATCTTAAATGGTTTCTAGATTGTCTTAGATGAACCAATTGTGGTTAATATCTAGGGTGAAAAATATATATTTATTACTTTCATTTTACATGATACTCCCCAACCTAGAATTGATATGGTAAAAATAAAAACAAAATATAGAAAATAAATGAAAAATAAAAATCAATTTCATAAAAACTCAATTTTTGGTGATTTAGGCAATTTCTACTGGGGTTATGGATACCTAGTTGAGAGTAGAGAAAGGACTTGAGTGAGATCATACATAAATCCATTTGGGATATACATGATTTTTTGATATTAAATAAATTTACAATAAAAATTTCCCAAGTTATAATTCACTAACCAAATGGTTGGAGCCATAGTAGTTAGTCCTTGTAGGTTCTAAGAAATAATAATTTTATTCATTTGAACACATCGGGTCAATGAGAATAGTGATTTTTATCACTTAAATAGTTTCATTTAATTTATTTAATTTTTTCATGTTCCATGTGTTATCTTAGATTTAAATTATATGTTCATACACATGTTTATTTCATTCCAAAATGCTTGGGTTATTTTCTAATAGATTCACCATTTGTTAATATTTTCACAAGACCAATTTTCATCAAAAATCATGGAACCCATTTTTGCTCTGGAGACTGGTATTATTTTTAATGAAGTTGGTGGATTTGGCCTATTTACAATTTTGGTATATTATTAATAACTCCTTAATATGTTTAAATCATTATGTTAAAATCACTTCATTATTTTGACTAGGTCTGAACTATAAATATTCATCATAAGCACTTGGTTTAAAAACCACATCAAAGACTTCATTGAAATGTTTATCTAAATTTACCTAAAGTCTAATGAGTCTTAGCTATTTGTAAATGTGTTTTAAAATATGTTAAAATTTCCCTTTTGTAAAATTTAGCTTAGACTTATGCAAATTATTTGACTTTATTTTAGACATTCTTTTCTTAGTAATTTGGTCATTTTGCTCTTCATTTCGAATTAAACTAAGTGTTTATATTGTTTCATTTATAAACTTAGTCACTTTATTTATATTGGGATAAAATTGGATATAAATTTAGAAAAGAGGGTATTGTTTATTTCCTCTAAAGTTGTCTACCTTTTTCTTTCTTTCTTTTTTTAATACTCAGTTGATTTTTTGTGAAAATCTAGTTGACTGTGTGACCTTTATTTGTCTATAGGTGATGACCTATTTCATTTTCCACATGATAGTCGCTAATGGATGTTGGAAGCTCAGACTTGCCAATTTATAATTTGGGACTTATTCACATTTCAAATTCATGAATCAAAGCTTTATAAGGTCCTAAAGACCTTACATGCATGAGGAGCTACCACTTGTCACATTTACACTTCCTATGGTGCTTTGGTGAATTAATTTTTGAGATAATAATCACAAGATTTTGAATAAGTGACATGTTGTCAAGTATGAAAATACCACATCCTCACTTCCCTAAGGTAAATTTTTCATGTTAAAATTTCTATTGAGCCCATGGATGAGTAAGATGATGCCACATGGTGAATTATTGATTCTTTGTAGCCCCATGTATATTATATATAGTGAACCTATGATAGAGCCCTAAATGATCAAGATGATGCTGCATGTTTATATATCACTCCTTCACTTCTTTGAAGACTTAGAACATTGATCATATTAAATAAATTTTAGATGAATAAAATGATGCCACTTGGTGAAATCTCACTTCATCATAGTGCCAAAAATAGTTAGCACATCTTAAGTCCATAGTCAACAACAACTAAGCAAGAAATCACCACATGGCATGACATGACTAGTGAAGGATACATGATCATCTAAGTCATCATATATAAATTAAAATTAAAGATAATTTTTCTTATCAAAACCATCAATCCAAAGAATGGACTATGTATCCAATCTAATTTTCTAAACAAAATTGGTGCTAGTCTCTTAATGGTAGAATGATTAAATAGATCATAGAATTCAATGTAAATCAGATAGTGGCATTGATGAAAGGTATGGTGTGCATGTTGGGATTAATCAAAGAACACCTAATATAAAATATCACTTTAATTAGTTGTGGTATCTAATATATAGAACATGGCCAAATAACTATTCTAAGAAGATCTCAAAGATATTTGGCCACCTAGATTTCAAGTCAAATTCAATTAGCATGGCCTCTAATATTTATGAACCATGGATTGCAAAGGATCCTTGATAAAATTTGTAATCAAGAGGACTCATTTCATTTAATACTTGAAACCACCTAGTAGTGGGTTGATTAATGACTCCATAGACTAATTTTTTCTATAAAATATAAGCTCTTCATTGTAATAGGGGCTATCTATTTTGATCAATTGATAGAAAAGAGTAAATATACAAGATGTCAAGTAGTTTTTCCATTTTTTCCATATGCATTTTCCTCCTTTCAAGTTAGATTTTTTATTTTGTATTAGTCAAGGGTGTTTGGACACATGTTTGTATATCACCTGAGTATGTGATCAATATAAATGATATTTCGTGATTTATCTTCTGCCTAAAGCTTTGTTAGTTGATATTGATTATTCACACATGTGTATGGTGGATTCATTTACCTCTATTTACATAGTTAATTGTGTCATCACACTCCTACATCATCTTTATTTTTTTGGTTGCACTATGTTATCCATATATAGTTTGGTTTCTATGAGGGATTTATCCTCTCAACAAGATAAGATCTATTTTCTTTACAAAGAAGTCTCATATTTTTTTTCTCCCTACTCTCTATCTATTAAATTTGTTTTAATAATATGTTTGATTAATTTTATAGTAGTCTCAATTTAAATCAATGCTTTCAAGTTTTATCTAGGGTAAATTTTAGTGGCCCATACAAAAATTAACTTGCGTTTTTTGTTGGCAAATCTCTAATTATATGTTTCAAAATTATGGTAAAAGTTAATAGATGGTGTTTAGGTGATAAGGCGAATGGATAAGTAAATCATAATATGGTGTAGAATCTATATGGGTGTGTGATTATACAAATCCTACAGACACTTCATTCATCCCTTTATGTTTACTAAAAGTTGCCATTATGGGTATATGGGTAAATTTCTATTTACATATAATATAAAATAATCTCATATCAACTATTGATGGAGTGAAAAACTATATTTATATATATGAAATTTATTTTAAATAGTAGGCAAATTGATGTATAAAACTAAGTTACACCTAGATAATTTAGGTGAATCCACATTATTCACCATCCCCTAAAATAGCCAAATGCCAATTT